>OY744542.1:57503262-57510762 GCA_963556195.1 Sepiola atlantica
TTCTCTAATTCCTTTCCACTCTCCTTCATTTATATATATATATATATATATATGGGTGTTTGTGTTCGTGTGGAAGTGCGTATATATGTACAGATCATGGATTTGAACATATATATGTATTGTTCATTCTCTGTATATATGCCCAAACATATGCAGTTGTGCATATGAATATTTACTTATTTGTTTATATATATATATACATATATGTATATATATATATATATATATAGAGAGAGAGAGAGAGAGAGAGAGAGAAAGAGAGATGGAAAAAGCGGTCAGATTTATAGTGCGCGCAAGGTATTAAGATGTGTTTGAGAGAAGTTATATATATATATATATATATATATATATATATTATACATGTGTGTTTGTGTGGTTGTGCGTAAATATGCACGGATAATGGATTTGAACATACATCTGTATTGTTCATTCTCTCTATACATGCCCAACCATATGCAATTGTGCATATATATATATATATATATATATATATATATATATATATAGAGAGAGAGAGAGAGAGAGAGAGAGAGAGAGGGGGGGAAGCGGTCAGATATATAGTGCGCGCAAGATACATATAGATGTCATAAAGTTTCCTCTTTGTAAGTCTGACTTAATACAGATATTTGTATGTAACGTCACGTTTTCTGATCGAAATAAAACTGTTTTGTTTGATTTTCATTGCATTTTACCAGCCAGATTTCGTTTATCAACTTTACATCTAAAATCGCTTGTATTATTTTCGTCTCTTATTTAGATAGATTCACTGTGTATTTTTGTACGGACGTTTTTCATAAACTGTCAGCGTCTCTTAGCATTTTACGTTTGCTATGGTCATGTCTATTTTTATGTTCTTTACTTTGCAAATATAGCCTCGTGCTTACAACAACTCCAAGGAAAAAGTTGGAAGCAGAATAGTTTTACATATATTTAACTTCATATATGTACGAGGTTCGTGCAATAAGTAATGTTCCTGGCCGACTTCCCTTTGTCTTATCTAGATGACATTTAGTATGTATAATGATTTATATGTGTGTGTATTATGTTGCGAAAAACAGCTCTGAACTTATTGTGCTTTCTGATTTACAGGTGTTTTAACACTGAGTTTGGTGTTAAATGGAGCCAGTTGAGTATCGCGTAGTGATCCGTTTTTTGTATTTGAAAGGACGCACACCAAAGGAGACTTTTTATGAAATGAAATAAACTGATGCTAATGATACCTCATCATATGACTTTGTAAAATGCTGGCATCGTGAATGCAAACATGACCGGAAGTCTGAGGAAACAGCTCCCAGACCTAGTCATCCCTCTTCTGCTATCAAGTTGAGACTGACATTTTGGAAGATCGACGCATTATTATTCGCCAAATAGCGCAAGGGGTCAATATTAGTAGAGGTTCTGTGAAAACTATCATTTATGACTATTTGCATATGCATAAGGTGTCTGCCAGATGGATTCCCAGGTTGCTCACAGGCAATGACGTGTCGAGTGCTCGAGGATGAATCTGGAGATGGGCCAAGAAGATGAGTCAAAGTTTTTCAAAAGACTGACTACACAGGGTGAAACTTGGGTCCATCACTATGACCCAGAGACCAAATCTAAGTCAATGCAGTTGAAGCAATTGGGCTCACCACCTCCAAAGAAGGCAAGGTAATGCTCACATTCTCTTGGGACCAGGGTTCAGTAGTGAATACAGATTTCCTGGCAAAGGGTACCACACATACAGGAGCCTATTACGCTTCACTTTTGATGAAATTAAGAGAAGCTATCAAAATACAGAGGCGGGGCAAGATCAGCAAAATGTCCTCCTCCTGCTGGACAACACTCCGGTTCACGACTCGCATGTCGCCAGATCAGAAGCACGGGCGTGTGGCTATGAAATCCTCCCCCATCCCCCTTACTATCATGACCTTGCACCCTCTGACTTTCATCTCTTCCCAGCCATGAAGTTTTATTTTTAAAGGAAACCGTTTCCCAGATGATGCAGACTTTATTTCTGAAGTTACGACGTGGTTAGAGGACCAACCTGGGGTGTTCTACAAAAATGGTGTCGAGAGCTGCACCAAACGATCGCAGAAATGCATAATACTGGTTGGTTCCTTCGTAGAGAAAGGCTAATAAATCTGTGAAGATTCAATAAACTACTACTATGGGAAATGGGCTAGGCACATTACTTATTGAACGCTCCTCGTATATATGGTATTTTGACTGTTTTCCCTATTTTATGGGTTCCAATATATTCTTGTTGAACAATTTATTATATCATATTAAAGTGGATTATACATTTTGACACTGAACGATGTATATGGCGAATCAGAAAAGATTTTAAATATTCTGAAATGCATTTCGTTTTTTTAACAGATTTCAGAAATGATTGATAATCTCTTTCATTATTTTTAAATTTATAATGAAGACCAAAGTTTTGTTTTTTCTTCTGAATGGAGGAATCGTTTCTTTTAAATACCTTGTTTTAAAAAAAACATTTTTATATTTTATGATTTTATTAGTTGTATTGTTTAAAACTACTGAACTTGTAAAGTATGTCATTTTATATTAGATTACTGTAATCTTAATATTGATAAAACTTTTGTATATTAAATTATACATTATACTGTATTATATTTTAATTTCAACATTCCCCATATTTTGATTTACTATAAACATATTTGGATATTATATCCAGCAATAATTTCCCGAAAAGCAATACAACACTATCAGAAAAAAATGTTCTATTGATTTCAGTTCATATTAAAAAATAATACGTTTTCGAAGTTGTAAGATGAGGATATACAATCATTGTTTCGCGATCTGGAATCCAATATATAGTTTTTATTAAATGTTATCAGATTTTCCTTTGTTTTGTGGCTTTGGATAAGTGAGGTACTATTAATTGTTAATTCAGAGAAGAATCCGTTGATCGAAGGTGAATACAATGTTGAAAGATTTTTAAAATGAACAAAGTTGTTCTGAGATAGTTAATATGATAACGTTTACTATAATAATCAAATACATTTTTCGTGGTACAAAATTTAATTACAGCAAGGAATACAGACGTTTATGACATTTTTTTTGGGTGGAATGTAATTGAAAAAGTATAAAAACGAGAGGGAATAATTAACGTTCTCCTACCTCAACATATCAGTAACATTATTTATCAATTTAAATGTCGGTGTGATGCCGTATACGTGGGAAGAACAGTGCAAAGGTTTGAATCCAAAATAAAAAAAAACACATCCTCCCTGCAATACGCCGGGGAAGATTAAATAATTTTAATAATTTAGTCAACACATCCGGGTCAGCTATTGCTGACCATCTGAGAAATAGCGCCGAATGTGCGTCGACTTACACTAGTGACTGGTTTTCTGTCATAAGTATATCACATTCTTTATTCCACCTCAAAGTGCTGGAACCTATATATATATATATATATATATATATATATATATATTAAGTCAGTCAAACCCTCCCTTTGTAAACAAAAGGAGTGACTTCTAGGACTCAATGTGATCAACTTGTGACCCTCCCATTTTTTCTCCTATACTTGTCACTGGTGTTCATTCTACTTTTTAAAGTTTTTAGTCGTATTGAATTATTTCCACGTAGATAATCTGATGAGTGTGGACGAAAGCCGGCTCAGTATATTCATGTTTTCTTTTTCAATTATATCCTTTCGTTTCCATGCTTTTTTTAATTTAATTCCACCCCAAATGTCACAGACGTCTGTATTCCTTGCTGTAACAATAATTGATAGTTTTTATCGGGAAATAGGGTCCAATCATTCGTTCATAAAATGATTAAGAAATCCCTAAGACTTTTGCATTCATGAGGTGCGTCTTGTTATACTCGGGATTTTTAGAACCGTCGCACAAGGGATAACGTTTTAAATAATAATCACTTCCAAATAATAATATTCTCGAGGTTAAACGTCTAATCCTTTCTGCAAGCACTATTTAGATTATGATAAAGAATGTTTAAATACGTGTAAATTCTTCAGGTGTGTCTTGTTAAACTCAGGAATTTGTGAACCGTCGCGTAAGTGATAACACGTTAAATAATACTCAGTTCCAAATGATAGTTTTCTTGAGGTTGAGCGTCCAATTCTTCATGCAATCACTTTTAAGACTATAATTAAGAATTCCTTCAGACGTTTACATTCTTCAGGTGTGTCTTGCTGAACCCGGGAATTCGCGAACTGTCGCGCAAGGGGCGACACTTTAAATAATAATCAGTTCTAAGTGATAGGTTTCCCGAGGTTAAGGGTCCATACAATTGTATGCTTGCTTGTTTTTGCCATCACATATCGCACTAAGTCTCCCGCTTTGTATTCATTTGATACTTCCACCTCCTATGTTAATTAGAACTGAATCATCTTCTTTAGCTGAATCTTATTCTGCTGCTGATATTCTTCATAAGTAAATCCATATAATTCGGGTTTCTGTTTCCATCTTAAAGGTTATTCTCACAACGTTTCGGCTGATGTAACCTTCGAGATTCTTGAGGCGCATCCTGTCGAACTTTAGAATTTAAGAACAGTCGCGCAAGATTATTAAATAATAATTAGTTCTAAGTGATAGTTTCCTGTAGGTTGAGTGTTAAATCTTTTGTTCAGCAATACATGTTCTCTAACTTGTTTTGTAACTTCTACAGTACTTAAACACTTCTATTTTTTTCTATAAAGTGATATAATCCTTCTGATTCACCATTATAGGTACTATACCATTTTACTCTTCTTTCAATTCATTGTTTATTTTCTGGTTTTCTGTGATATACAGGGTGTTTGAAAAGTCTTGGGAACATAACGATTTTTAATAACTCAAAAACTATTAAGAGTTGAAAAATGAAATTGGTACCGTTGGAAAGGTTAAAGTTTCAAGTTTTGTGGGGAATCTTCAAAGTTGCTCAATATGAGCAACATTCGTCACACGGCAGACATCTAGTCGATAGTCCATTTCCTGCCAAACGCGTTCCAGCATCTTGACGTCAATGGTTCCCACAACTGCCGTTACTCGAGCCTTTAGTTCGTCAATATCTCTTGGAAGGGGCGGCACATAGACTTGTTGCTTGACAAAGCCCCAAAGGAAAAAGTCACACGGGTAAGATCTGGAGACCTAGGAGGCCAGGGCATGAGAACGTCATCACCTCGCCCAGATCTCCCAATCCATCTATCAGGCAGCCTTGTGTTAAGAAACTGCCTTACTCTAAGACTCCAGTGTGGTGGTGCACCATCTTGTTGAAAAATGAAGTCATCAGATTCTGTTTGTTCCAACTGAGCCATTAACCAGTCTTCCAGCATGTTGAGATAGGATTCACCAGTGATAGTTGCCTCTTCAAAGAAGAACGGTCCATAGACACCTTTCTTGGAAATTGCACAAAACACGTTCACTTTTGGTGAATCTCGCTCGTGCTCAAGAAGTTCATGAGGATTCTCAGTACCCCATATGCGAGTGTTATGCTTATTAACTTTGCCATTCAGATGGAAGGTCGCCTCATCGCTAAAAAAAAGCCGGTCATCAAAGCCGTTATCTTCCAACTTCTCTTGCATTGCAATGCAAAAGTCACGGCGAAGTGGCTTATCCGTGTCCTTCAACTTTTGGACCAACTTGAGCTTGTAAGGTACCATTTGCAGTCGTTTCCTTAAGACACGCCAGACAGTTGCTGGAGCAAGCTGAAGTTCCCTGCTGGCTCTTCTCACTGATTTACGGGGGCTCCGCTGAAAGGCTGTCCGAACTTGCTCAACTGCATCTTCTGAAGTTGAAGGGCGACCTGTTCGCTTACTTGGGCACAAACACCCATCTTTCACAAATTTAGCATGCCATCTGACAATGGATTTCCTTTCAGGGGCTTCTTTTTTAAATTTCCTGCGAAATGCACGCTGAACACATGTCCACGATTCAGTCTTTGCAAATTGGAGGACGCAAAATGCCTTGTCTTGTTTAGAGAACGCCATTACTGCACCTGAAAAGATAACACGAAAATCATTAGTATGACCAAAAACTTGATTAAGCAAGCTTTAAAATGGCACCAGTTTCATTTTTCTACCTCGAATAGTTCATGAGATATACGCATTTGTAATATTCCCAAGACTTTTGAAACACCCTGTACTATTGGTTAATAAATACGCTGATTCGTATTCTATATCTTCAACATCTTCTCTAACGTGTTTTGTGACTTCTATCGTACATACTCTCTTTCATTTTCTTTTCTCTAAAGTGATATTTTCCTTCTGCTTCGCCATTATCTATATATTAATACGATAGCGTGTGTGTTCGTGTGTCACGCTTCCAGCAAAAGCTCTGCGCATGCGTGCCGCACCTAAATTTTGAAAAACATTCAAGTAGCCTGCGTTTAGGAATATTTACATGTGTTACTCTCTGGCGCAATTGTTAGCGGGGTAATATTTTTTACTTCGGCCCGACTGGTTTATAGTTCGATCCCAATCAACCTCTAAGATTTTTATACTACATTTCGAGGGGAAGGATAAGAAATAATACTTTTTTTATCACCTGGTTAAAAACTACTTTTTTGTGTTGCTTAAAACTATTTTTTGTTTTTATGTTGACGTTTTTAATGGCATTGTCTATTTAATTACGTTGACTGCTTAAAAAGTAGGGTATCGGTCAGTATTATTTTGTTGTTGTTTTTTTTTTTTTGAACGGATGGCATATGAACCTTTTTTAGTGGATATGCGCAGTGTCCATCGTACACGAGTTACTATTTTAAACAATTATTTCACTCTTATCTCATAATAAAGCAAGCGTAACTTACTAACCAATATAGGGTGCTTTGTTACATTAGGACCCGTATTGAAAACATCATTTCGTGTAATTTACACGGGTTCCGCTAGTAAGTACTAATATACTATTTTTTCAACTCATTATTCAATTTCTGGTTTTCCGTCATAAATTCTAGGTTTATTAGAGCTGATTCGCGTTCTATATCTGTTTCTTTATTCTCGTTCTGATAATTTTCGACATTAAATTTTCTATAGAAAACATTACTACATTATTTTACCATTTTTTTTCTGATTTTCATCCCATAGTTCCCCCCGTTTCTTTTTTTATGATTTATTCTTGCTCGATACAGGTTTCCTCATCTTTCTCATCATATTCTACTTTGGATACTTTCTCAATTTAATGTTCTAAATATTCTTATGAATTGATTTTTATTAATATAAAACAGTTCGCTTATTAACTAACATATAAATTATTCCCTATCTCTTTTATACGGAGTTTACGTTCTTCTACATCTTTCGTTTGCTTCACAGCATCTCACTGTTAGTTCACCAGCTCGGTCGAGAACAGCCATGTTAATGTTTTGTTGTCTAACGCAGCTATACCGGCTTCGCAGTTGGGTCGTCGATATTTAAGGCATAACTCGATGATGTGGTCTACTGTCTGTTCAGAGTGACCACAGTCGAAGACAGCCGAGTCCCTGGGTCTCCATCCTTTCATGGTCGCGACGAAACAGCCGACACCTGTCCCGAGGCGGTTGAGCATTGTC
>OY744542.1:57525762-57535762 GCA_963556195.1 Sepiola atlantica
AAAAACCAGCGCCCGAGAATTTGAGCACTCTGGCCTACAAAAAATGCCTGGGCAGCCCCGTCGGCATTTCCCGGTAGGGGCGCCTCAGGCAGTAAGCAATCAACACACCCTTCCCAAAAGAGGGGAGGCTAATCCTGGGAGGGTGGACCTCCTAGAACTACACAGGGCGGACCTATAGACCGGCGTAAATCAAGCCCCGAAGGCCAAGACGATACCAGTCTATAGGGTGTAGTATCCATTGGAACAGATACTACACTTTGATTCTGGCTAAAAAGCCAAGAAGCTTTATTTATCTACCTCCCACAAGGTAAGATGTGACACAAGGTCGGGAAAGTGGGATTAGATAAGCCAGCGCTCGAGAGGTGCGCACTCTGGCCATTTACAAATTGCCTGGGCAGCTCCGTCGGCATTCCCCGGTAGAGGCGCCTCAGGCAGTAAGCAATAAACTTACCCCTCCCCAAAGAGGGGAGGTGAAGCCTGCGAGGGTGGACTTCCTAGAAGTGCACAGGACAGACACATAGACGGGCGTAAATCAAGCCCTGAAGGCCAAGACGATACCAGTCTATAGGGTGTAGTATCCATCGGAACAGATACTACACTTTGATTCTGGCTAAAGAGCCAAGAAGCGTCGTCAGAAGAGGTCTCGAAACCAATGTATACCGAGTATTCTGGGGAACATTTACTGTCAAATGATTTTCTGGTAGGCTAACAAAGCGTTGGATGGATCAGATCTGCAGAAATATAGAGCTTTCTAAGCAAGCAATGAAGAATTGGTGAAACACCGAACAAATTAAAAAGTGTTTGTGTATTCAGAAATGGGCGACAATACTTTACGTTGGTAAAATAAGTATTTTTCAGGAGACTATTACTTGTTAAGTTAAGACATTGTTTCTTGTTTTTCAGAAGACTATTACTTGTTAAGTTAAGATATTGTTCTTGTTATTCAGAAATCTATTACTTGTTAAGTTAAGACATTGTTTCTTGTTTTCCAGAAGACTATTAATTGTTAAGTTAAGACATTGTTACTTGTTTTTCAGAAGACTATTACTTGTTAAGTTAAGACATTGTTTCTGGTTTTTCAGAAGACTATTACTTGTTAAGTTAATACATTGTTTCTTGTTTTTCAGAAGACTATTGTTAAGTTAAGACATTGTTTCTTGTTTTTCAAAAGACTATTACTTGTTAAGTATATACATTCTTTCTTGTTTCTCTTCTCCCGATAAGAATACGTTTGATACAAGTTTGTTTTTCTTGAAAAGGGGAGTGTTCAAGTTCCAGAGAATATATTAAAATATGAGCTCACTGTTTCTACAATTGTGTAAGCCACATTTCTCTCAAAGAGTATCTTCCTAAAAGTAAGACATTTTATCTTTTAGGAGAGCTTTTTTACTTGTAAATCGCACAGTTTGAAAGACGTATCTTCAGAACTCGTGATTTTTATTATTCTCTCCCTGTTTCCTTCGTTTTATCGTTTTCTTGTTATGAGCTGAATCTCTTTCATTATTTACAATTCTCATCTGCTGCTTCATAACAGATGTTGTGCAGTGGTCTTTTAAAAATTAAAGAAAACATACCACCACAAATATATCAGAATTCCCTTACTCTAATCGGATATGGAATTATTTACGATAATTTACGGCTTTATAAAACGATGGTAATTTAGACGATGCTGATTCGGCTGTTGCAAAAATAATTCAACCCCTTCTTTAGTGTATCTATTACAAAACATAGTTCCAATAAGCAGAGTGTCTTTACAAGAGTAAACTACCCGTGGTCAATATAGTTATCTTCAAGTTTAATGTCAACAAATACTTTAGGTCCAATGTCAATTAACACTCGTCATAAACCACCCCATAAATAATCATACATATATTGTCACTACTCTTCTGATTTACTATTATTCCCTTTTTCCCCGAGTGCATATTGGTCCTGATAGATTATTACCCAATAGGAAAAAATATAGAGATCGGTATTGTCTGGGCTTTCGGGTCTTGCTTTACGCCGGTCTATCGGTTGTCCGTCCTGTGTAGTTCTAAGGGGTGCACCCTCCCAGGTTTTGCCTTCTCACCCTTTGAGAGGGGGATAGTTTATTGCTAATCGCCTGAGGCGCCCCTACCAGGGAATGCCGACGGGGTTACCCAGGCAACTTTTAAATAGCCAGAGTGCTCAAATTCGCGAGCGCTGTTTTTTTCCCACTTTCTCGACCTTGTGTCACATCTTACCTTGTGGGAGGAAGATAAATAGAAATAGAGTACGTAAGAAATCTACAGTGGTTTTAATTATATTGACTATATTATTTTATAGTTGTTTTCTTATGATGATAATTGGATAGTTTTTAATTTTTATCGCATATCGAGTGTTTGCAGTTATTTAATAATGGCACGCATTAACTATTTTATAATGCACAAGATAATACTAATTTAATACAATTTGTTATTTTACCGAAAGATTGAGTGCGTGTTTATATATACAGCATAACTGTAAAAAGTAACATAATAGATTCCACATTCCTCAATTTACAAGTGAACGAGAGAGAAATAAATAAAGAGAAAATCAAAGAAAACAAGCCGCGCATGTATGTGACTCGATGTGGCGAATGTAAAATGCCATAAATTTGGGCAATTTGGGGCATTTTTGACTCCCTTTAACCCCTGGGGGCGCGAACCAGAATTTTTCTGAGGTCAAGGATGCTCATTTTATATCCAGAACAATTGCCTCTACGTTTTGGCCAAGTTTCAGAAAAATTGAATGGATGGATCAAACGTTATGGGAGGAAAGGGTCATTTTTGCCATTTTAGGGGGCTTTTGACCCTCTGGGGGCGCGAACCATATTTTTTCCAAGGTCAGCGATACTTATTTTCGATTAAGAACAATTGCCTCCACATTTTGGTCAAGTTTCAGAGAAATTGAATGGATGGATGAAAAGTTATGGGGCAAAAATGTCATTTTTCGCCATTTCGGGGCCTTTTGACCCCCTGGGGGGCTAACCAGATTTTTTTTTAAATCGGAGAATGTCACTTTCTAACATGACAAAAGTTACAACTTCATGAAAAATTTCAGAGAAATTCAATGAATGGTTGCGGAGAAAAATCCGAACGGACGGACGGACGGACGGAAATGCCTCAAAACATAGGTCTCCCGATTTTATAAATCGGGGGACCAATGAAAGATAAATAGAGATAGGAATAGACATAGAGAGATAGAGAGGGAGAAAGTATTTTCATTTGCGTCGTAATTTGTCGACCTCTCGCCCAATAATAACACATGGTCAGATGACTCAAAGTAAAACCACTTAACAATGACTTTTTATTTTAAGTAGAGTATTTTTTTCCGAATTCATTTCAGTCGTCAAGTGTTGTCTGACAAGCCATTTGCTTTCCTGCTTCCCCTCATCATGTGTAATGGTATCCTCCAGAGAATAGAACACACATTATTTAACTTGCTTACTTTTGCACGACGGGACGGATGTTTATTTATTTTTATACGTATAAATGCATATCGTTATTCATCATAGAGTTTAAACTGTTTTGACGAATCAAAAATATCCTGCGTCTATTGAAGCTGAAAGTTCAACCATGGAAATAGCATTTGACACTGAGGCTTGACAAAGGAATGGTACTCGTTTTGAAAACGTCACTCTCATAGATCGACGCACATGTTATTGCGAAGCTTACCGTCTCTTACACCTATCTCTTGTACGGCCCATTCTTAAGTATGTCACCTAAGCAACACATCCCTATCCACAAAAATATATTGTACACTAAGATCGTGTTTAACTGTGACACAACTCTACACGTTTACCTACAAAGAGCGACCCCAAAGACTAAACCTATTCTAACTTGACAGCAGAGGATGTAACGAGAATTGATTCTAAGGGATAATATATACAGAAATGTAAACCTACCTTCGGGGATGTTTAATATCAGTGCCAGGTGGTGGTCTCCGCCGGTACTCGCACAAAGTGTGCCACCGTCGTTTTCGGTTCAGTAGAGGAAAGGCAGCATTCTCAATCAGTGTGTCTGTCCCGTGCCACAATCTACCAGGCGAGATCGTGACGATGTTTACAATATCCAGGTTTAAAGCGGCCTTTCACAAACACTCAGACTATATGGAAATGTGAACCACTATTACCTGTCTATTTACATGGTTTTTGCCAAAATAATTTGATTTGATTTGAGCAAACGTCAAAGATCGAGTGGCATTCATAATTCTAAAGGAGGCTACGCCTAAATCTGGGTATTTGCTTGGTTCAATTCGATTTAAAATTGAAGCGTAGTGCTTGGCCTTTTGGCTAAGATCAAAGTGTAGTATATGTTCCGATAGATACTGCACGCCTGTCCTGTGCAGTTCTAGGAGGTCCACCCTCCCAGGCTTTGCCTCCCCTCTTTGGGGAGGAGTAAGTTTATTGCTTACTGTCTGAGGCGCCCCTACCGGGGAATGCCGACGGGGCTGCCCAGGCAATTTTTAAATGGCCAGAGTGCTCACCTCTCGAGCGCTGGCTTTTCAAACCCCACCTTCTCGACCCGATCTTGGGTCACATCTTACTTGTGGGAGTAAGATAAAACTGGCCTTGTGCCTAACTCCTGGGGAGGAGTAAATAGACCGACTGTCGAACGAATATATAGACTTGTTACTTCTACACTCGTGTTGCAATTACTAAACAAACAAAACAACTGCCGATAAGATGAAATATAAAACTCTATGAATTCGATCAATATTTTTTTCTAGAAGCACGAACCAATAATCGAGTAAAACGCATACGAAGGGAATGTTACATAAAGGTTGTGTGTACAAAGCTAAACCGTTTAAGGAAATAGCGGACATTCGGACGTAAGAATAAAAAAAATACCCACCCTAAGATGGGTTTAGGTTGTACTTATAATATTTTCAGCCATACATGTCTATACTTAGATTTATATATAAAATATGAATGGGTACGCTATCTACATTGAAAATGACGAAACACAGTTGATTTTTGATGAGCAAGTAAATGCTATTTATTTGGTAGCTACTCGTGCATGGCTTATTTTAAGTTTTTTTTATCTGTCGGGGTACGATAGGTTACGACGGAACTCCCTACGCATTAAATGGCGATATTTACAACAAAAACAATGACAATGTTATCGCGTAACTAATCGTGTTGTGAAGAATACGTATGACATAAGTCATACTGTTTAGCCTATTAGTTTAAGAGTTAACCCAGCATCGTACATATAATTGACGCTAACACGTTTGCACACCAGTACGATTTCAATTTTCTTACATAATCAGACTCAAACGCTTATATAGAAAAAAATATATAACAATATTTTTATCAGGTTTATTTAAAAGGTTATTGGGAGCAGTACGTGTTTAGGAGGCCAATGATGAAGTTTACAAAAATATAATGAGCCCACATTTGTATTATTCGGATGATCCGAACTGTTTTTCTTATTTTGTAAGTTATTTTAATAATATTTCTGCCAATGTTACCATCGAACGCATTCAGCTGCTTCTTGTCAAACTCGGGAATCCAAAAGATCCGTCGAGCAACAGATAAAGTGCTAAAAAATAATAAGTTCTAGGTGATAGTCTTCTGTTAGTTGAAGGTTCGATCCTCGGTACAGGCCATACTAAGTATACAATTATTAAATGTTTAAGACTTCTACACGGCCATGGATGATCGAACAAGAACAAGCTACCAACAAGGTTTAATAAAGGGTATCTTTCTAATTTTGTTTACAGATTCCCAAGTTTTGACATAAAGATGTTCGATGTCAGCAAATGCACCCGAAGAAGGTCGGAGGTTTTAGCTGCCGACACATTCTAAGAATAACATTCAAGATGAGAATAGTAATCATTATGATATAAATAATAAATAAATACATAAATATTCTATATAACTTTTTTCCATGAATCAAACTGAAACTATATATAAATATCTCAAATTATATTTGTCCGTATTGTTTATGGGTGTCATTTTCATTAAAATGTTGTATTATCGATGCACATATGCCGGGCAACCTTCAATAACTGTCGTGGAAGGAGTTCGATAAATTCGCTTCAGATTAGATATCCCATCGTTGATTCATAAGATCGAATCTTCAAATTAAAAGTCGATTCATTTGAGAGACAAAAATACTTCTTTTGTCTTAATTGTTGAACGATTATAAACGGGAAGAACGAGCCACACAGACACAAAAAAACGAAATGAAACGAAGATGGAAAAAAAAACATCCAGCTTTTGATTGTCATTAGATTTATTTCGAGAATTTTATCTAAATCGAACCTTGAATCTGACAATGTGTGATTTTTATTCGATGCTCGAGTTTATTTTTAAACTTCGGCTTCTTCCTTCTTCTCATTATTGGAAATTGCAGTATATTTAAATACGAAATGATTTTATCCAGACGAGACGAATACATAGTTCTCAAATTATTATTTATCGTGCTTTTATTTATCTATCTATATACAGGTTAGGGTTAGGGTTAGGGTTAGCGCTAGGGCTAGAAAAAGTGGGAAATTTCTGGCTATACATTTTATGGTTTAAATATCCTTTTGTTTAAATTGAATATTGTTTTAATTGTATTGACATCTGACTTATGCACTGCTTCGATTTGCACGGACGACATTTTGAACATCCGTGAGTGTATTATGATATTAGTCGTTGAAACACTTCATAAAAGTTATTCTTTTTGAATATAAATTGCCATTTGACAAATTTAGCACTATTCTAGCGACCACCCATTAGTATGCCTCTTCGGGTCTTTTAATAATTAATTCTATTTTTGTTAAATTTAATTAAAATACATACTCTTTCGCCATATTACAGTTCTTGAGTGCAGCTTGATTCGCAGATACGTTCCGCTGAGATTGTAACACAACCGTTTGGTTACGTTTTTATTTCTATTATATTGACTCTGATAATTTCAGAAGTATTAATAATCTATTGATAATTTAAAACAAAGTCACAATGAAGAATAAACATTGAAATCACTTTAATAAACTATGTATTCAGTATCTAGAACTATACTTATCTCTTCTAGAGCGTCGGTTATAATAATATATAAAAGTTGATGAGTTTGTCAGCTGGGGGATTAGTAACGGTGATTAGAACTGTGCAAAAGTTAATTATTTAAGAGGACGGCTTAACGAGAATATTAAACTTGAAAACAACGATGTTATAGTCGGCTCGGAAGCAACCTCGTGGTATTGTGTTCCACAGGAAGCTTCGTTCTTGGAAGGTACACAGATTAAGACATGAAAACATGTCCAGTGGTTGTTGCTAGATGAGTTACGTTGCAAATGTTTTACAAAGAGGAAATATAGATTGGAGCGGTTTGCGACAAGAAATGCTATTTCAAACGTAATTTTGAGAGACTGACGACAAAGTTTACTAAAGTTCGTCGCAGCAGGAAATCTTAATAATTTGTATTTTATTCTTAGTTCCAGTCCAAAACGTAAAACTTGCAGCAGACTATCACTTAGAACTGATTATTACTTAACAGCTTTATTTTTCGAGTCAAATGTCCATGACGAAAATTATTTCAGACATGGCTGATGGAACTAAAGTATTCTTTCTCATGTTTTAAATAAATAGTTCACTTTTAAATTACGGATATACTTTCGTGTTTTAAATAAAGAACACGAGTTCGGTAAGACGCACTAACAGATGATTGGAGATTTTATTGGACGAAACGTTGTGAGAACTGTAGTTGGAATAATCCAAAACATATTAATAAGCCTTACACCCTTACGACAATTTTCATTGAAACAAAAAAATGGTATACTAATTAATATACTCTGTTCTCGCTTAAAATTCAAGAATAAACGGAATCGCGACCAACCAGTTGATAATAGCTTCTACAAAGACGCACCAGAAAAAAACGAAAATAAGCCAACCAATCATGAATACTAGCATCAACAACAACCGAATATACGTCTATATAAGCGATATATGAGGAGAAATATATCGATCGCTTTCAAACTAAAGAATGGGCAGAACAATTATTTTGTTAATCATAGCTTCAATATTATTAAAATAAAAAAAATAAAACAGAAATGTATTGAAGGCGATGCTTTCAGCAGAGTCCAACGCAAAAAACACAAGCCGAAAGTAACCGACAGTTAGAACCCCAGATAATAAATTATAGAGTTAGTATCTTGAATTATTTTCTGTATGTCTCGAAACATTGAACTCACGATATCTTATTTGTTATGAAAAAACTGTAAAATAATACTATTTTAGAAGATTTTCATTTTCATATATATTTGCCTATTTCAAATGATTGCTATATTTTCTTTACTTTTATTCTGTTGACTTATATTTCTTTCGCTAAATATTTAGGTATCTATAAAACGCGGCCCTTTTTTCACTTTATCTATATCTATATATATCTATATATATATATATATATATATATATATATATATATATATATATATATATATATATATATATATATATATATATCCATATATTGGATTCCATTGTCGCTTGAAAAGTCGGCATTCATTATGGGCACTAATGAAACAGCATATATTTGTCGAAATTTATGGAATATTAAAATCACCAACAATATATATATATATGTATATATATATATATATATGTATATATATATGTGTATATATATATATATATATGTATATATATATATATATATATGTATATATATATATATATATATGTATATATATATGTGTATATATATATATGTATATATATATGTATATATATATGTATATATATATATATATATATGTATATATATATATGTTTATATATATATGTATATATATATATATATATATATATATATATATATATATGTATATATATATATATGTATAAAAAACCAAGCGATATTTTAAAATACATTTTTAATATATATTAATCAACGTTTCGTCTTTATTGTAAGACTTCCACAACAAAAATATGCCCTCTCACTTCTCACCTATCCAACCCTTTTGACTATTTCACTCACACTCTTACCCCCTCGCCCATTTTCAAGTTATCTTCATTTCTTCAAATCTGTTTCTATAACTATGATACAACCTACATGGATAACACCCAGAGTTCCCCCTTCCCTCCTCTTATCCGAGCCTCTCAAAATCCATGCCACACCAAACCACGAAAAAAATCTTACCCCCCCCCCCTTTTCATCTCTTCCACCCAAAGACAAATTCACTAATATTCTCACTTCTCCATATTTCACTGCTGTCTTATGGTACCCACTCAAAGCTTTCCATATTAATTTCATTCTTCGCCACCGCTGACTTCTCGCAGCCTGGACTCTCCCCCAGCGCTCACAGTAGCCACGGCTACAGCTTTTCCTTTATCACTCCATTATGTCAACCCAAAATTTCGATGTACTTGCATGACATTTTTCTTCAAATTATCATCCTGAGGAGGTCTTACAATAAAGACGAAACGTTGATGAATATATAAAAAAAAATATATCTTGTTTTTTTTTCTTTTTTTTCCCCATTATTTCGGATTACTGTCATCCTTTCTTTCTCATATATATATATATATATATATATATATATATATATATATATATATATATGCAATAAGAAAGTATTGCATAATTTTTACCTACAGACGCTAGCGGTTCAGGCTTATAGATGCCATCAGTGCAGGAAAGTAACAGTTTCAGTATGGAGGCGCGGTCGTGGTTTACAGAGTATCTAAAAGCAGTTATCTTATTCTCGCGGCCACCAGAAACTGTCACTTAATTTATTTAAATTGAGATCTATATGCACTTACAAGCGAATATCATACAGAAGACTAATCGATGGTGTTCGACGAATGTATTATAAACTTTGCTTTAGGGCTGATTTATAGTCATATTTAAACATCCCCAAGAATGCTCGATGTTCAATTCTTAAAGGGGCTCATTATGATATTTTGTAAGTAAATTTATTGATCAGTTCTCTCAGTAACCTTACTAAAAATACTCAAGTTTATAAACATTATTGTATGTTTCTCTCATATAGTTTTAAAGTCCATGAGGCC
>OY744542.1:57538262-57555762 GCA_963556195.1 Sepiola atlantica
TTGTTTGTGTGTTTGGTTTTATTGTTTGTTTATTTATTTTTATTAATTCTTATTTTGCCTATTATTTATTTATTAATTATTATTTATTCCTATTACTATTTTACCATCATTTATTTATTTATTTACTTATTTATTTGTTTTTGTTTTTATTACTACTTTATTTTCATTTTATTATGGAATATTTTTAATATGTTAGTACCTGTGTTGAAAGCTATTTTGATTATATAAGGCTGTTTAGTTTAAATGAATATTGCTTCTAGTATATGTATATATATATATATATATATATATATATATATATATATATAGTCTCGGAAGTTTCTCAACCATTAAAACTATATTAAAAAAAAAACATATAGTCCCCAGTCTTCCAGTGTAAAATCACTCATGTAAGTCAATTTATTTTTTACAGTTATTATATTAGTTTATTTCTAACACTATTTTAAGGGATCATCAGTTGTTTACCATGAAAAACTGTTTCGGGAATTTAAAAACAAGACAGTATTTAATTTCATGGCTTCCCAGCAGAGTTGATCAGACCCCACTTCCCTTAAAAGACAAAACATAAACGTTCCTTATACTAAATCTACGTTTTGTTCCATATAAATGTTTTGCCAACTTATATTTGTTATTTAAGACACAAAAAAAAAATTGTCTTTACCTGTGCTGTTCGTCTGTCTAATCAAATTTATCCGTTACTTACAAAAATGTTGCTGCATTTTAAAGTGTTTGGACGAATCCATGACACTATTATTTAAGTGATTAATGTATTATTTTTAGTTTCATATTATAAATATAAAAAAACATCAATACATCAAAAAATAAATAAATAAATAAATAAATATGTATATATATATATATATATATATATACATATATATATACCATTAGTTCCTCCTTCTCTCCCTCGTCCTCCTTTGTTGTCCATCTCCCCGTTGTCGTCAACCTCAAATAAATATTAACCTTCCTTGTTCACTTGCAGTTTTTCTAATCTGCGTTCACAACTGTCGAGTTTTTTCTATTCTCAGTGTTTCAAATCTGCGTCTATTAGTTAATCGTTAATTTGTTCTCTTTTTCTTTCAATTTCTTCTTCTTCTTTGCCAACTCCCGCTGTTTAAAATCGGCGTTCATAACTGTCGATTTTCTCCTTCTTCTTCTTCTTCTTCTTCTTCTTCTTCTTCTTCTTCTTCTTCTTCTTCTTCTTCTTCTTCTTCTTCTTCTTCTTTTTTAACATTTCTTTCTTTCTACTCTATTTTTATTGTTTTTTCTTATTTTAATTAGTAGATGTGTTATATTTACGTTTATATATATTCTACATTATTTCTATTTATATATCCTATGATTTGTAGTATCAGTTTATTTTGATTAATTTGATAAGATTTAAAAGCATTAGGATGGCGAGTAATTGCTTTATTTAATTGTCCAAATATATATATATTTATATATATATATTCACATAATAAAACGATACACTAAACCTAACGACCAACAAAAAAAGATCAAACTAATAATTTACTATACAAAATTTAAAACAAATAACCTAATTATTAAAAATAACACTGTCAATACAACTCTCAGCCAAACTAACGTTATATACATGTTCTCATGCCCTTTTAAGGAATGTCTCCCTACAACCCAAACAGAACAAATACATAACACCTATATTGGCCACACTACAACAACTCTCTCTCGACGCTTAACTTACCATTTATCCGATACCAGCGCCATCCAACGTCACATTATTACACATAACAAAAGACTACAGTCGGCCGATATACGGAAAATATTAATATCTAACACGAAAATAATACACAAAAATAACTGCACAAACAGACTTAAAATACTGGAAGCAATATTCATTAAAACTAAACAGCCTAACATTAACAAAATAGCTTTCAACACAGGTACCAACATATTAAAAGTATTCCATAACTAAATGGAAATTAAGTAAAAACAAAATAAATAAATAAATAAATAAATAAATTGATAAATAAATAAATAAATAAATTGATAAATAAAAAAAATAAATAAATAAATAAATTGATAAATAAATAAATAAATAATAGTAATAATAGTAATAGGAATAAATAATAATACATAACTAAATAATTACAAAAATAAGAACTAATAAAATAAATAAGTAAACAATAAAACCAAACACACAAACGATAGAATAAAATGAACTCAACCACACACCCTCTTCTCTCTTTCATTCTCCCGTAGCGATAACTATAAAACACTAACTCCAGTCTTCTTATTTAAATTAAAAAAACCAACAAAACCCTAATCCTGAAGACGACTACGAAAGTCGAAAGCGCTCGAGAAAATGGCCGAATTAAAAACTATCGGCGAAGTACTATACGGATTGCCACCTGAAACCAGAAAGATGGCTCGACGGTTTGAGAACCACACGAGGAAAATATACAAACGCGAAAGTTCCGTGATGTTACACCACGCTTGCTTAGATATATATATATATATATATATATATATATATATATATATATATATATATTTATGTTACATATGTGCAATTGAAGTTTCGCGTAGTAGAAAGACGTACACAACGTAATACATCTGTTGTGGAGAATTTTGTTTGGTGTTAACAAGAACTTTTAAACACGTAAAATTGTTGTCTTGTGACAACTGTGATAAATAATTTAACATATGCGTATACAGTTGTCCACGATTTGTTTTCTTTCTGAAACTTGATGTAACCATTATTTAAATCAATATGATGACATCATAACCTATTAAATGGGTAGTTTATTGAGCTTGAATCTATTGTTAGATTCGGATTTATACACATGTGTGAATAGAAAGTGCGTTATTCGTTTGCAATTTTGAATTAAATTGTTCAATTACTTATACAATTCACAAACACACACACACGCATATATACATATATGTATATATATGTATATACATACGTATATATATATATATATATATATATATATATACATATATATATATAGAATATAACAGACAATTTTTGTCTGGATATCGTTCGGTAGATCCTTTCAATACTCTGAATCGGAATCTTAGTCTGGGGAGGGGGAATTAGCCGATGAATCTGTCATAGTTTTGTATTTGTACCCCAAATACTGGGGAATACAGATAATCAGGTACAGACCATGTGTATGTATTATTCCCCCCCCCAAAAAAAAAAACACCCCCTAAGATTCTGATATATATATATATATATATATATATATATATATATATATATATATATATATACAAACTTTTCTTTGCGGAAATGGAGTAACATGTTTTGTGTCATAACAAACAGATAGTAAATTACACACGTTACATCAATCCGTGTTACACGAGCTACAAATATTATAATCTCTGCATGGCCACAACTTGAAATTACAGTCTTAAGCATCTCGTAGTGTAAGATAATGAAGAGTGGCAAAAATGAATCGTGGACGAGTCCATTGTGGGTGGCACGTCGGGAAAGAAATAAAGGCGACTGGATAACTGTTAAAAAGGAAATGGTTCGGCAGTGCAAAAGGAACTTGAACAACGACGTTTTCAAAAACACGAAGAGCCGAAACGCTTGGTGATCGGACTATCGATGTACCGGAAGAATGCGAGTTTTGTGTCCGCTGACTAAAAAATCAGAATGAAGGAATCCCCTGACTTGTACTTCACCAAACCACTTGTGGAACAATTGCTTCAGTTCACGCTCGGATAAACAATGCAGAGTAAATTGCTCTCGAATCGAATGTATATACGAACGAGTTTCTAGCGTAAACCAAGTCTGTGACCTCAACAAGAAAAAAGACTTTCATGAGACCAAAGTATGTCAAAAGATTGTTTAATATGTGTGCGTAGCCGGCGTAAACCATCCGGTAATGGTAAATAAAGAAAACCAAAGTTTTTTAATATACGTTCTGTTCTTTGCCATTCTTGTTGGATCTTACCGGGTACCCTGAAAGAACGGGTGATGCAACAGTAGTACAATTGAGATCACTAGAGGTTCAATAGACATCAAATCGTTTCATGTAATCGTTAACAGTTCAATTGAATTCTATTGTCACCGCTATAGTAACAGCAACAGCTAGAAGTACTTATTCCTGTGATGATCGTGTACGTTTTACCTTCCAGTATTACTTCAGAGTAGAAGGTGTATTACTACAGAGTAGAAGGTGTATTACTTCAGAGTAGAAGGTGTATTACTTCAGAGTAGAAGGTGTATGCTCAACTTTTCTGGCTAGATCGATTGGTTTGGGATATTACTTTTATCTATTTGTCTTGATTATGATATTGTACTTATTTTCTAATAGACCACTTAGTGACAACTGTAATTTCTAGCATACCTTTGCGGAGAGATTCACCACGGAATTCTCTGAGCATCATGTAAATGAATATAGTCCCGACTATGAACTCCTCTACCTGAGAGAAAAAAGAGAGGGTTATGTTTGATGCATTTGCATAGAGTCTAATAGTTCGGAAAAACGAGGGACCTCCAAACCATTTGCGTAGATATTTATTAATCAGTTGGTTTATTCGTGCGAGTGCCATCTTATATA
Organism: Sepiola atlantica; assembly: GCA_963556195.1. Lineage (NCBI taxonomy): Eukaryota > Metazoa > Mollusca > Cephalopoda > Sepiida > Sepiolidae > Sepiola > Sepiola atlantica. The sequence goes on from OY744542.1 coordinate 57,542,804, forward strand.
CCTGCAATGACAAAAAATGATTGGGAATTAAAGCATATTGATGAGAGCAGACCTTAAGTGTACGCGGGATGAACGTTTAATAAATTACCTGAAGTTAAATTTCAGTAAAAGTCCCTTTACTTCTGTGCGTAGGTACTGATTATTCAAACAAAAAAATGTCATAAAGTCTTCCGAGAATTTTTACTGATTTTTCCTTCAAGTTTGGGATTACGTAACCTCTTAATTCAAAAGTGTATGTTTTTGACAATACCCTTAGATATTGATAGGATTCAGCTATTTTCAGGTTTTAATTTTATTCTTGACTATACGAAGATTATGTTGCATTGACGTTGCCACCCAAATCCGGACTGGATTTAAATAGAGATATAAACGGTGTAGGCTATGGATTGATGAACAACCAGCTGTTCTCTTACTTTTCCTTTCGCAGTGTCCGCTGCTCCCCATAAAGTAAGCAAACGCTTATTACAGAAAGTAATGTTGAAATCACGCATGCCATAATTATTGCGATCTCGAGGGCTTGCCACTTCGTAGTTTAATTCTCGCATGTAGAGGCTGGCCCAAAATATTCATCCATTCTTAGCTTAGACCCAATGGGAGAAATGACAGAAATTGATGAGTATCGAAATGATCGCGCAGGGAACTGAACCATAGTCATTGACACATCAGTTTGATTTTAAGAATGATTGGGGACGGAAAAATGGGTGCTTGTTTAGTGTCAATGAGCTCACGCATCCAAACCATTAGTCGAGACATGATCCATGAGGGTTGTGACCTCGGCAACGCCCATTCTGAATAACTGTAAGTCCCCTTCTATGCGCGACATCCCACGTAGCGCTACCCACGATATTATACAACTCCTGATGTTGTCTTTTGTAAATGTGTGTATTTCTTACTTTTTATCATTACTTTCCTTCTATACACTACTATATTAAAAATATTTAGGTATGGACAAAATGCTGATCGGAACCCTCGAGGTGTCTTTACGTCATATACAACTTGAAAAATATTTCTACATCGTGCAGCGAGATTGTTTGTAAACATCCTTGTATATGTTTATATTCAACAAATTCTATCGTATTTTCTTAAATACAGAAGTCAGTACACAAGAATTATAGATCGGCATTGTATTGTCAAAATAATTCAGAAAAAAAAAGCTAAATGCGTTCTGGTATCTTTGGTAGCGGACGATAAAATAATAAATGCTAAATAGTGAGACACATCAGCACATTTAAGAATATATAGTTGAGACAGTCCCAGCTTACATTCATCGAGAATTTGGGGGCATCATCTAATAAAGCTTTGATTCGTGTCCCAAGTACTGGGGAATGAGGATAATCAGGCACATACTATGTGTTAGTGTTATTGCCCCCCCCCCGAAACTAAGATTTTGATTCGGAGTATTGAAAGGATCTACCAAAGGATATCCAGATATAAAACATTTGGGGCAATCATCTAATAAAGCATTGTTTTCTAGAGATTTCAATGGTTTATGCTTGTTAATTGCAATTATTTTGCTTACATTTTTTTCGCTATAAACACACCAACTTTATATAATATTCTATTCTGAATGTGTTTATTGTGGACGTGATGAGCTAGAAACTGGATCGCGTTGTTGCAATAGTCTTGACGTACCTCATCGTGTGTACAAGCTTGATCTGAGAAATATAAGTAATGTGGGAATAAATCCAAATGTGAGAAAAGATACACTTAAAAGTCAATACCCTGAAAAGGGGCCGAGGCAGCAGTTGGGGGTGGGTTGCAAAAGGAATTGCTCCCTTAGCGACCCAACCAATAGGTCCGGTAACAATATGTAATGGGGCAGAGAACGGTTTTCCTTGCAGGAGTAACGATCCAGTGTCTGGTCTATAGTGAGTCGAATTCTGTACTAATTCTGGTCTCCACCAATCTCTGGGACACAATAACACTTCTAACAGTTCTCATCAACTGATCCACCGGTGAGAGGTAGAACCTCTATTTATAGGCTTGTAACAACCTGCCACCCCCATCTTAACATATATAAATATCACCTCTTTATTTCTGCTCATGTTGGTTTTTTCCCCACCCCACTTGAAGGCCGGCACCAGCAACGGTATGTATCACTTTCTTTTTTTTTCTTACAGTAATCGCTGGAAAAAATGTATTTATATTGGCCGACCACGTGTGACCGACCTGCTTTACTCTCAATAAAGATGGACTTAATAGAAGTCTCTAGAAGGCGTGTACGCACTTGCAAGGCTTAGGCCATTCAGTGATAGTGATCAGTATTGAAAAGTGTGTCGTTCGAGATAACGATCTAACGGCAAACGCTTTGTTGAATTGAATACCGTGTGGCAGGAGAAAAGTACACCACATAAAACAGTCCCAGTAAATATCTCGCTGTGCCCATACATCCCCTTTTTTCTTTTTTCTGTTCTTTTCGCCCTTTTCTAAATGGGTTATTTCATAATTAGTGAGCATAATTTAATTAACTCTTTCGTCGAGATGTTCACTTCTCTCAGTAACGAAGATGGTGGCCCAAGTCAGCACAAGAAGTAGGCCGAGGGTCAGCAGCTTTTTAAGGAATGCACTGCCCATGCTTTCCGAGTTCGGCACCTACAATGTATCTAATAACAATAGAACGTATCACTACGCTGTTTGGCTAACCTAACTTTCATTGTTTGGGTAACCTTACTTTCATTGTTTGGGTGTACCTAACTTTCATTGTTTGGGTAACCTAACTTTCATTGTTTGGGTGTACCTAACTTTCATTGTTTGGGTAACCTAACTTTCATTGTTTGGGTAACCTAATTTTCATTGTTTGCGTGTACCTAACTTTCATTGTTTGGGTAACCTAACTTTCATTGTTTGCGTAACCTAACTTTCATTGTTTGGGTGTACCTAACTTTCATTGTTTGCGTGTACCTAACTTTCATTGTTTGGGTAACCTAACTTTCATTGTTTGCGTAACCTAACTTTCATTTGTTTGGGTAACCTACCTTTCTCTGAATAATGCGGCGTTTTTATCCACATTTGTTTGTTTAATAATTAAGGGTTAGTCTCACAAAGATCACGTGCTAGATTCGCCCAGGAATAGCACTTGAACGGAAATGGGAGGATGGTAGCCGGGTTTATAAAAATGGATCCACTTCTGTCCCAAGTGCGTGCTAACATGAGGCTGCTACTTTTCTGGAAATAAGAATATTTGGAAAAAGATGGCGTTGTTTTAGCACAAGACAATTATCGGCCGATGCTAAAGACCTATCGACCGATAAATATCTTGTGTTAAGAAACCGCCTTCTTTTTTCAACACTTTCTGACGTTTGTATTTTCCTATTAAATCAAATCAGATCAAATTTATTAGAAACATATCACATTGTTTTTTTATCTATACAATGTGACAAGTAAAAAAATATTAACATCAAAATACAGACAGGATGTTTGTCTACGCCTACTAAAACTTGGATGTGGTAGTCATCGTCACGACTTTGTTTTGCAGGCTTTTTCACAGCGCCGACAACACAGATAATGCTGTCTTTCTACTAATGATACAGAAGCGGTGGTGGTACATCTTTTGCAGATGCCCTTTGAGAAAGCGACTTAAATTCTTGTTGATGATAGTGTACACCACGCGTAATGTTTCATCATTAACTCTTCTGTTCAATTGAGAACATAGTTTGCATGTTGTATAATCTTCGTTCCGGATTCATTTCAAGTTTCGGCGAAAATTACTTCGCATAATTATATTGTTTCCCTTTACCCTGTAAAAAGTTATCTCACTACCTTTCAGTTTTTTTTTTATATGTCGATAGGTGAGTTTATAACTTTACGGTAGAATAACGTACGCAAGAAAGATAGACGCAAAAGCATCTTCTAAAACAAATCTGAATTTCTATGAAAACAATCTTAGACTCTTTGTAGTTTTGTTTTGTTTCCTTTTATTGCAAAAACCAAATAATTGATTTCATTTTCCAAGTTTTATTTGCCATTTAGGAAATTTTCCACCGGATTCATATGGTTAAGAATATCGTCAATAAGAAAATTGTAAGTTAGTGAAATTTTGAAAATCACGACTAAATTTAATTTTTTTTTCTGAAACGCTCAGTCTATGTATTATTGGAAACATGGATTTTCAGAAATATTTGCCCAATATATTTAACAAATACATATTTTCTATCTATCTATCTATCTATCTATCTATCTATCTATCTATCTATCTATCTATCTATCTATCTATCTCTCTCTCTCTCTCTATATATATATATATTTATAATATATATATATATATATTTATAATATATATATATATATATTTATAATATATATATATATATATATATTTATAATATATATATATATATTTATAATATATATATATATATATATATATATATTTATAATATATATATATATATATATTTATAATATATATATATATATATATATATATATTTATAATATATATATATGTATACATATATTTATAATATATATATATGTATAATATATGTATATATATAATATATATATATATATATATATATATATATATATATATATATATATTATATGTTATATACAATAAGAGACGAATACCCGTCCCAGGACCAATATTAGCAACACAAATAGCATTAGTGTTAGACTCTATACGAATCCCTCGGACCATCCGTATCTTCAAACTCTGAAACGACTTTGTTCCGTGTGAAACAGACACTGGTAATAACATCCGGACAATTCTCATCGTCCCCACTGAGGCTTCAGTGTTCATTTTTGGAGGAGTACCAGATAGCCTCCAATATCATTTGGAGACATCATTTGTTTTTAACTTTCTTAACAATGACAGAGGGTGCCTAGTCAGAAAAAAACTCGTCAATAAATGTCTTACATCAACATCTATGACGCTCACATTTTTTAGGTTTAAGATTAATAATATTATAACACATTATTGCACTCAATTTCACTCATCATCAAATAGAAAATATACTTTCTGGCAAGGAGCAATGTCTAGAATCGCTATTCCGATATAACACTTTATATTTTCTGTCCTCACTTAGTAGAAGACAATCTTTCTAGACTGAGACAATGTGTATTTTATTTCTATTTGAAGTTGACATTTTTTGAGAGCTGGATTTTACAATATAAAAAAGAACAGTGTCTAACTTAGTCTTTGTTAAGAGGCAAATAGATAGAGTAAGGTAGATGAAGATGACAGTGCGTCGAGTCAGATTCCAATACACGTCTATGACGCAGACACTTTATAGAATGTTTGAAAGACACTAAACTACTATTTTATTTACAGAACCATCAGGCGCGTGTCGTATCCTGCCTGCGGGATACAGTTTTCCAACCCAGTTATACATTCATGCGTTTTACGTTAAACAATAACACAAAAATGCAATTTGCTTTCGATGACATTTTCGGGTTTGCACTTGCAATATGAATAAAGGGGTTTATCCCATTGGATTTGCTCTTTTTAATATATAAAATGCATACGTTTTTCTGTTTCTTTTTAGTTTCGTTAGAATTATTACTTTTCTTTTTAATCATTAAATGCATTCCATCATATTCGTCCTCTACCGTAAGAGCGATGCGCTTTTCTATCAACAATGTCGGCGAACGTTATTTACAATAGGCCTTCGGCATTCAAATATGACAATAGCTCGTTTAATGATTACGCGAATTGAATTGCAAACGTATTTATCATTCGATTGTCATTGGGTCAAGTCTAATATGAAAATCAACGGAGAGCATACGAACATATCTCGATTAGAAAAGAGGAGACAAATGGACATGCATGTTTGTAGGGGGAGAATAAGACACTATATACTACGTAAGTATGTGATAAGACAGTATATAATAAAAAAGTATATAAGAAGACAGTATATGATAAGGAAGTATATAACAAGTAAGTATATAATAAGACAGTATATTATAAGTAAGTATATAATAAGACAGTATATGATAAATAAGTATATAATAAGATAATATATAATAAGAAAGTATATGATAATACATTATATAAGTAAGTATATAATAAGACAGTATATAATAAGTAAGTATAAAACAGTATATAGTAAGACAGTATATAATAAGTAAGTATATACTAAGACAGTATATAATAAGTATAATACAGTATATATTAAGTCAGTATATAATAAGTAAGTTTATAATAAGACAGTATATAAAAAGTAAGTATATAATAAGACAGTATATAATAAATAACCATATAATAAGACAGTATATAATAAATAAACATATAATAAGACAGTATATAATAAGTAAGCATATAATAAGACAGTATATACTAAGTAAGTATACAATAAGTAAGTATATAATAGGATAGTACAAATAAGTAAGTATATCATAAGACAGTATATAATAAATAAGTATATAGTAAGACAGTATATAATAAGCAAGTATATAACTAGTAAGTATATAATAAGACAGTATATTATAAGTAAGTATATAATAAGACAGTATATGATAAATAATTATATAATAAGATAGTATATAATAAGTAAGTATATGATAATACATTATATAATAAGTAAGTATATAATAAGACAGTATATAATAAGTAAGTATATAATAAAACAGTATATAATAAATAAGTATATAATAAGTAAGTATATAATAAGTATATAATAATACAGTATGTATTAAGACAGTATATAATAAGTAAGTGTATAATAAGACAGTATATAAAAAGTAAGTATATAATAAGACAGTATATGATAAATAACCATATAATAAGACAGTATATAATAAGTAAGTATATAATAAGACAGTATATAATAAGTAAGTATATAATAAGTAAGTATATAATAAAACAGTATATAATAAATAAGTATATCATAGGATAGTACAAATAAGTAAGTATATCATAAGACAATATATAATAAATATGTATATAGTAAGACAGTATATAATAAGTAAGTATATAATAAGACAGTATATGATAAATAACCATATAATAAGACAGTATATAATAAGTAAGTATATAATAAGACAGTATATAATAAGTAAGTATATAATAAGTAAGTATATAATAAAACAGTATATAATAAATAAGTATATCATAGGATAGTACAAATAAGTAAGTATATCATAAGACAATATATAATAAATATGTATATAGTAAGACAGTATATAATAAGTAAGTATATAATAAAACAGTATATAATAAGACAGTATATAATAAGTAAGTTTATAATAAGACAGTATATAAAAAGTAAGTATATAATAAGACAGTATATAATAAATAACCATATAATAAGACATTATATAATAAGTAAGTATATAATAGGATAGTACAAATAAGTAAGTATATCATAAGACAGTATATAATAAGTAAGTATATAATAAGACAGTATATAATAAGTAAGTATATAATAGGATAGTACAAATAAGTAAGTATATCATAAGACAGTATATAATAAATAAGTATATAATAAGACAGTATATAATCAGTAAGTAAGTATATAATAAGTAAGTATATGATAAGTAAGTATCGTGAAGGTTTGCAATGTACAAAAAAATGGCATATTGTACAAGTATCTATATAATATAACAAAACTCCCCCAAAATACATATGTATATCATTTTCAACTATGTGAAAAAATGTTAATTCCTGATGCGACAACGTGTTGCTCAATATTAGGAACAGAACATTATTGTAGATGGATAATTATAATAAAACAAGGATAAACTTATATATTTTACAAGTGTATTATATAGTACAACATAGAAGTTTGTTAAGTGCTTATTAAATATTCACTTTGAACAAATCGGAATAAATATACAATAGTTCCAAGGAAGACGTTTTGGCGTTATGATATATTTACATATATTGACTTTCACATATATCGAAGTTTGACTTTCTTTTTAGCAATATATATATATATATATATATATATATATATATATATATATATATATATATATATATTATATGGTCGAAATATGTATTTTCTGTAATAAGAGTTTTCAATGGAGTATAATCTTTGACACTTTATTATACATCTGTTGATTCATTATTGCAATTTCTGTCAGCTCCTTCCCAAACACAATTTTTATTTTTTTACTTACTAATGTAAAAAAAATAATTCCTATTAAATAATTACTATTACTTTCTGATGAAATGATATGTTTTTTGAAAATCCATGGTTTAAAGGCTTCTTTATAAACAGTTCTATGTTGTATATATAATAAACATTCGTTTTATTATCATTCGCTTTCTCTGTCTCTCATATTATCTCTCCTGTTTTTTCTCTCTATAGATCGTAACTCTCTTTCATTTACTGTGGTGATTGTTGGTTGTTGTAGAGAAAGATGCCGGGCTGCAGAGTCAGTGGTGCCTCTGTTACCAGGATCGAATCATTCGACCAGCAGTAATTATCAGCTGTCCAACATTAATGACTGTGAAAAGCAAGAAACACTAGTGTTTGTAGGAAAGACATAACTAATATGTATTAATTAAAATATTGCCATGAGCCCCCTTCAATAAAATAGGAGTTGGCCTCTTTATGAGAAATAAATAAGCTGTTAACATAAGCGTAATTCAATTTATCATAAGCACGAACGAAAAAAACAACAAAAACGTTATTAATCCCCAGAGGGGATATTTTCAAAGGGGGGTGTTACACCGGCCGTTCTTACACATGAGAAACTACACCGGTTGTCACTATAAATAGTGCGAGTCACACGAAGACAAAGCACACCTTGTAACTGTCTAGCCAAGAGCTAGTCACTTTCTTACTTTGTTAATACACTTGTTAAACCAACCCTCGACTTGACTTCCTTTATTTATTATTTACTGTGGAACAACTTCACAACATTAAGCGTAATGCAATATTCCTTCGTTGTAAGTTGAAAACTCTATGACGTGCTTTCTATGACAATATAGAATTTGATGCCCTTTTATTTCTACTGATAATTATTATCGACCGTTGGGGAAAGATGTCGCGCTGCAAGGTAAGTAGTCATTCTATAACCGGGATCGAATCCTTCAACTAGCAGTAATTATAATCTCTCCTAAACTGATCACTGTGAAAAGAAAAACACACTAGTGAGCTCTTTACTAATAAATTTGGGAAAGGTAGAAATGACTTTACCCAACTTTTACCTATGTTAAATAAGGTCTGTAGCCTTGATTGTAAAACTAGATGAATTAAAACGTCGGAATATCACTCTGCTTACCCCGCTATTGTTTCCAGTCGTCCTGGACTTCTCCTACCAATTAGACTTATACAATGCCACTTTAAAAGAGTTAAATTGCGCACCTGTTGCTCTATTGAAGACTTCCCGCGCTAGGAAAATCATAGTCTATATCATATATATCTCATGACCTCACGGAGGTATCTTCTCAAATCATATAGTAATTATATATATATATCATACTAACATTAGTTTCACAACCATTTAAATTAGGCATAAAATCATCCGTTATCTACGCAACCAGTTTATTGAACTTTATTGAACGTTCACTTTTGTTGTATATCGCGGGTAATTCGTGTTCTCATTTATCTTTCGCATACATTTTCTCGTGTTCCAGTGCCTTTCCATTCTTCCCATCGCAAAATACGAGTTTTATCCAATTAACTGTATCTCAGATTTGACGAATATTCGACAAGTTTCATTGAACCATGGATTTGTTTTTATTCAACGGTGATTTTGCGTAGCATTGCACGCATTCACTGCATTTCGTCGAACAGCTATATAGTACAGTTTATTGACAGCGAATGAAGTCATGTTCACCCATTAATCTGTTACCTTACTGTTCTGTGTGACTGCATCTTTTTTATATCTACCCAGGACAAACTTTGTGCGTATGTCGGTAAATCGGTCGCTAGCTTGCTCAGCCAATTAGGATGCAGTTTCAAATAGTAGTGTTACCGTCAAATAAACAGATTGAAAAACCATATAATCTTTAATAATGTTATGCTTAAGCTAGACAGAGTACTTTAGTCGATCTGCTACGCTTTTTTACTATTGGCTTACAAAATTTAAATTCAAAAGCCACTCGAGGATGAAGAACATAATGAGAGTACTTATTTTGATCAATATAATTACCTCGGTGTGTTTACGTATAAGCCGGTTTATGAACAGTTATGGAGTATTGGTGTCATATTTGTGCTGGTGAATATGTGTCCCTGTTTGAGTGTTCTTGATAACGTGCAGAAACGTATCTGTAATTTGATAAGACTTTCTTCTTTTCTACACCCCTGTCTCACAGATGTCATGTTGCTAGTCTCAGTCTTTTATATAAATAGTATTATGACATATGTGCTTCGGAATAGTGTGATCTATTCCCTGTTTTGTTTGTTCCAGCTCGTTTGACTCGTTGGTCTAGTAGTCTTTGTCAAAATGCTGTTTTGATACATTATGGTAATACAGGTCCCAATTCCAGTAGCCTATTTCATAAGAACTACGGACCTGTGAAATTCTCCTCCTGCTGACTGTAATCCACCTACCTGTAGAATTGTTCTTTAAAAGACTAAGGCCAATAAGCATATCCTGTCTTTGTGTCAATCATATTTCGTTCGTGTTAGCTCCTTACGTCAAGTGGCTTCACGCCTTGTCCGAAGCGATTGTCATAAAAAAGTATATTACCATTAGATTTAAAGACGACAATGTGGTAATGTGCACTGACACGGTCCTTCTGTATTTGGCTCTACATAGAGTATGCTTTTGTAAAGAAGCTCTGTTTACTGAAACTTCGTCAAAAGTAAGACAGATAGAAGACGAACGCTGTGGTAAAAAAGACGAATTATTTGCAGTGAAGGTCTCAAAAGTAATCGCACCCTAACCCTAACACCAACCCTAATCCTAAACCCTTAGCCAAAGCCTTACCCTAACCCTAACACTAATTCTAATCCTAAGCCCTAACCCTAACCCTAATCCTAACCCTAACCCTAACCCTTACCCTAACCCTAACCCTAATCCTAAACCCGAAACCTAACTCTTACCCTAAGCCTAACCCTAACCCTAACTCTAACTCTAACTCTAACCCTAACTCTAACCCTACCCCTAACCCTAAACCAAAACCCTAAACCCTAAACCCTAACCCTAACCCTAACCCTAATCCTAAACCCTAACCCTAACCCTTACCCTAACTCTAACTCTAACTCTAACTCTAACTCTAACCCTAACCCTAACCCTAACTCTAACCCTTACCCTAACCCTAACCCTAACCCTTACCTTCTTGTTTTATGGTTCAGAATTTTTCGGATAAAAATTGATAATTTGTATTATTTACATTATTAGGATTATTAACAAAAAGATCATTAAAATAAATTATGTAGTAAATTATGAGTAAACCTAAGTGTTTGTCACTGTACGTCATATTCATAAAAATCCTGACATCTTTTTGTGACTGGATAATCTTTATATTTTATTACACATGAGTTTTCTATTGAAACTTATATTTTAGGAAGATACATTTATTGCACATAGGGTTTCCGACTCGTACTTTATGTTATAGTTTATTACAGGAAATGACTATATATATATATATATATATATATATATATATATATATATATATACATATCAAAATAATTCATAATTATTTATAAATATAATTATCAGCCCCCTCCAACAATGGCCGGGCACTCTTGAGTGACTTTAATAACAAGCAGTACACATAGCTACATGCACGATCCGAACGTGTAAATCAAGCCGCCGACTCGCTATTTACATTTAAATTTCTCTCTAATTACTAACCAATTGTCTATGGCCGATGGGTCAAGACTCTTGACTACGAATCAGTGGCGATTTGTGATCAGGGTTCGCGCCCGCCGACCGTTGAGAATTAGTTCCTGCACTGAAGATGATGTTAGTATTAATTATCGATGTCGGTAGGTATATAAATAATGAATATTTATTTATAAATATTATATATATATATATATATATATACATACACACACATATATAGAGAGTGAGAGAGAGATAAATATGTATATATACATATATATATATATACACCCACATAAATATATAGAGACATGTATATATATATATATATATATATATATACATATATACATACACACACATATATATATATATAAATATATATATATGTATATATACATATACACACATATATATAGATAAACAGATACGTATATATATATACATACACACATACATATACAGATAGAGAGAGAGATAAATATATATATGTATATATATATATATACATATACACATATATATATATATAGATAGATAGATAGATAGATATGTATATATATATACACACACATATATATGAATTAGTTTAACCTACATACAACGGCGTTTCAACCTTTTGTAATAATCAGATAAGGAAATGACAGTTTTAGACGGTCGGAGGGCACGAACCAAATACGGAATCATACATGACTCTGCACGCTGGCGCTGTAACCCCAAGCCCACGATAGATTAAGACGTACAGAAGAGGAATTTATTGATACTATGTTGTAAATTATGAGTAAACCTAAGTCCTAACATTTTCTTGTGACTGGATGATTTTTACTTTTTACATATGGGTTTTGCTATTAGAGCTGTTATTTTAGTAAGATACATTTATTGCACATCGGGGTTTCGACTCGTACTTAATGTTATTGTCTCTTTCAGGAAATGCCATATATATATATATATATATATATATATATATATATATAATTAAATTATTAATACCAACAGACGCTAGCGTTTTAAGCTTATGCTCTCATCAGTGCAGGAAATTAACAATTAAAGACGGTCGGTAGGCGCGAACCCGGTTAACAGAATAAGCGTACAATACGCAAGCAGTCGCCATGTCAACTCGGTCTACGGAAACTGTAACCTAATTAATGGGGAATTAAGATATATATGTACTTAGAAGCTGGCACAGATAGTAGACTAGTCGAGAGTGTTCGACGAACGTATTCGGAACTTTGCATTGAAGCTTATTGACAGTCTATTTTTAACATACCTGAGAGTGCTCAAGTTTA
>OY744542.1:57563262-57588262 GCA_963556195.1 Sepiola atlantica
GTTATTAATACATGTTGAAATTAAGTTTTAAAATAATGTTATTAAACAATAATAAATAGTAACACAATTAAAAATATATTAAGTTATATTATTTTAAAAACTATTTTAGAATATTATACAAAAAGAAGATCAGTCTTTACTAGATGATTAAGTACTGCCCATAGAGACAATGTTACAAATTGCAATATTCGCTAAATTCTCAGTTATACTTAAATAAATGAATTATGAAAATAAGTTAAAAAAGAAAATAAATAATGGGATTGCTAAGAACGATTCTTACCCTCAAGATTTCGCAGGGTGTTTGTTCTTATTCTTTAATTCTTTTATTTATGGTTGTTGTGTTTTTCTCTTAAAAATACTTTAGAGATTTAATTATTAATAAGCTAAAAATTATCAAAATCATATTTATTCTATTTCAAATTCATATTTGTTCAATAATAAAATACAAGTTTTACATATTAGTTCTATAAATCATTTCAGTGTATTTGCTGTATTAAAATAATAATTCCATATTTTGATTAAAATTTAATGAATTTATCGAACTTCAAAAGTTCAAAATTGTAATCAGCATAATAAAGACAAATGAGATAAAACAGGTTTAATAGTCAAATAAAAATAGTAATAAATATATACACACACTTACATCTAAAGAATAGGTTCCAGAATAATCAGAAACCATTTCATGTCTGAGTTTCTATTTATTTGATTATTTCTGAATGAATTCAAATATAATATGTTGTTATTGACTTCAGTATATATTTTTTTAGAATTTTGATTTTCAGAATTATGTAAAATAAAATTTAAATATTCAAATATTCATGAATTCAGAAAAAAAACTTTGATTTTCAAAATAAGTTAAGAACAATTTCAGAATAAGTTTCAAAATATTGAGAACCAATTTTAAATTCTGAGATTCGTATATATTCAACAATATTTGAATTGACTTAAAAAAATAAAAATAATTTTCCACATAATAAGTTAAATATTTAAAACTCAATTATTAATTTCAAAATAAAATTTTATTTTCAGTGTTTCTAATAAGTTCAAAAAAATATTTAAAAATAAGAATACATTCTATATTTTAAACTTCAGTCTTAACATTTTCGAATATATCTTAATTTATTTATTTCAGTTAAATTATATTATTATTAACTTCAGTATAAATATTTTCAGAATAAATTATAAATTATAAAACATATTTTCAATGTGAACTTAATATTTTTCAATGAATAATATAAACAAATTAGATAATTTAGAAGGACCTTTATTGTCTTTTTCATAATTTTGTCACTAATTCTATCAAGCTCTATTTTGACTATACTAATACACAGACCTGCCATAGCTGATGCTCCCTCATGAAGAATGTCAGAGTTTAATGGAACATTGTTTGCTGCCTTTTTTGAGCTAAAGTTAATAATATAAAAAAGTAATTATTTTGTTCTCTTTCATTATTAATCCAAGCTCTATTAATTAGGATGACTAGTTATTTTAATTCAATTCTAACTATTTCCAAACGAGTATCACAGTATGTAATCAAAGTATTTGTTATTGAAATGATATTTTAAATTAGTGGGTGCCACTAATAGAATTTAATATCATCTCTTTTTATTTTCAAATAGAAGTTCAAATTCTATACCACATGCAGGTGGGGAATTACAATTTCAAACATTGTTATTTAATACATGACACTTTGTCTGATGCAATCTGATGCATCTAGTATTATTAGTTCGAATAAATTAAAGTGTTTACCTGAATACTAAGCCTAAATGAAGTGAGAGTCCCTTTTAAATATCATGAGCACTGTGCTGATTTCAGTCATCAAAGCTTCTTCAATTATTCCTCTCAAGTTAGAAACGGTATAATGGTAATTAAATATAATATTATACCATTCTTGATGTACACCGTTCATGTTGTTAAAAGTATACAAATACTCGTTCGGGCAATTGATTCAGTGATCGCACAACTGAATTTGATAAACATGCATTCCTTCGAGTAATAAAAGAATGCATAGGAAATAAAGTGTGGCTAATTTCATTTATTTTCTCATTCTTAGAAGGTTGATTTTTATTTTCTTCCAAATTATGTTTTTTGGTACTTTGGTACTAGAAGCTTTTAGCCGACAAGGGGGGGGTATTTCCTGCAATGTGGCAAAAAAAGCAACGGTTGCAGATTAATCAACCATGATTAATGATATAGGATAACAGTCAATTATAGTGCAAAAAACATAATTATAAAATATGTTTCACAACATTATTTTTAAAGTTAATTTCTGAATTTATTAATAAAGTATAACCAATTGTGGGGTTGCCCCGATGGACAGTACTAAATTATGTAGTAGGGTTGTCCAAAAAAGACAAATGTTTCAATTGACTATATTCTAATTAGTGACGATACCAATATTTGGTAAATATTGACTTCAAGAATATTATTCAAACACCCACATATATTTCGTCCGAAAGTGATAATTGTATCCCTACAAACTCTTCACGGTCGAAAGATACTGCATTATGACAAAAAATATGATTTTCATTTTTTTACTAACGAAGGCGGCCAAGTTAAGTGTAACCACCTTTTGAGCTGTCACCCTCTAAGATAAATATGTATTTTATGCCATTTAATTTAGAATAGAAATTGATTGATTGATTAATATTAAGAACTATCATTTATTTATTTGGCCAAAAATATACCAAACGTGGATTTTAAAAAGTACATTGCCATGCAAATATATGCAACTGAAGAGCAATACAGAAAAACACTAATATAATATTTCGAAGAACTTTTCACTTATGTAAATACTAATTTATATATGCAATGCTCTTAACGAAGTATTAGTGTTTTTTTAAATTATGTATTATAACAAAAAATTTAAAAATTTAAATTTTATTTGTATTTTTGCAGCGAAATCACCCTTTTTGTATTTTGTGTTATATACTTTTCTAGTTCTTTTATTGCATAATCAACGCAAAACTCTATACGCACTAGTTATTTTCTTTTTACTTAGAGATAGCCGGTATTACCTTTCAGGTGCACTGCATCGTGCATGGTCATTAGTTTCCTAGTTTATTAGTCTATTATTAATAAGACAAATCGTGTATAGATTATCAATCCTCATTTGTACAAAAATGAATCATTATACACAGTGTGGTTTAAAGAATTGTTATAATATAGTAACACTTTTTTGTTTTAATCATATCGAATTTTTACAGCATTGTTGAAACTGATCCGAATTTTATATTTCATTTTTGCCGTTGTTATTTTTATATTATACAAATGTCGTTCCCTGGAAAAGTAATGTTGAGATTTGTGTTTACATAGGGATAAAAAGGGTTTAAGAAGGCAGCCCGTATTTGTGGTTAACTTCTTGTCAACGAACGAAACAGTAAAATAAAGAGAGAACCTGCAACTCATTCGACAGGCAGCTAAATATAACCTTGAACTTCTTATGAATCCTATATAATAGATTCTCTTCTGAAACTGCTTAGAATTCTCCCCTACTCCCTGTTTCCATCACCATACCAAAATGCACAAACTTAAATTTAACCAAAGATATTGTTGCCAAAATCCCCACCTTGATGCCCACGCTTGCAATCTGCCCCTTTATTAATGTAGACATGTAGGCTTCATTTGAAATGTGTCTTTATTGGGTTTTATAAAAGTTTTTAAAAAACACCAAAACATATATAACTGTGTAACAAGATACGTAGATCCATAGGTAGATGGTTCATCGTCCTAAATGGCTCTATTGAACGATATCTCTTTTGTTGCTTTTATTACTGGAATATTCAACAATGAGAAATGCATGTACCTTTCTAAAAGGGAAATTGCAAATACCTTTTCGATGCTTTTAGAAATAATTTGGAATCATTCAACTACTTTTATTAGCGTCTTTTCTTCGATGAAGGCATATAAATGTACTTGTGATTCGATGTGATATGACGTGATTTCAAGAGATTGCAGACGTTCATCAGAATAATAGGCATAAAATGAAGCCTCCATTACTAATATCCTCAGTAGTATGGGCATATCTACATAGAATATACATATATATATATATATTGATATATATATATATATATATATATATATATATATATATATATATATAAATATATATATATATATATATATATATATATTAATATAAAAATATATAATTGTCTGTGTCGCAGTTTGTGATTGAGTATATGTATGTATGCATATATGTGTTACATTGAAACGAGATCGACGGTACGTAAAACAAGTGTACACGCACCAACATATATATATATATATATATATATATATATATATATATATATATATATATATATATTTATATGTATATATATATATATATATATATATATATATATATATATATATATAACTATTTCATGTATCCACATAAAATTTGATAAGGAGATATACTTATTATGTATCCATTTTCAGTGTTTTCTTCAACAGTTCTCGATACGTAAGTAGAGCTAGGTAGTAAGCTATGAAATAAAGATTAAACTACAAAGAGGCTCCCACGTTTCATCCCCGGTATATATATATATATATATATATATATATATATATATAGTCTCGGAGGTTTCTCAAGCATTAAAACTATATAAAAACAACATTTTAGTCCCAAGTCGTTCGGTTGACCATCACCTTTTTGTAAGTCAATTTATTTTTGCAGTCACTATATTAATTTGCTTCCAAGAATTCACGTTAGGCTTAACATTATTTAAGGGATCATCAGTTGTTTTCAATAAATAACTGTTCCGGAATTTAAAAACAAAACATTATTTTATTTCATGGATTCCCAGCAGAGTTGATTAGACCCCACTTCCCTTAAAAGCCAAGAACAAACACGTTTCGTATATTAGATTTAAGTTGTGTTCTAGATAAATTTTTTGCTAACTTATTTAGTTTTTAAAAAAAGCCTTGTGTTGTTTGTCTGTGTCTATCCGTTATTTACAAAAATATTGTTGTGTTTTAAAGTGTTCGGACGAATCCATTACACTACTTTTTAGGTGATTAATAGTTTTATGTATTTTTATTTTCATGATTTTATTATATTTAGGTTTATATTAAAAATATTTATAAATAAAAAATTAAAATATATATATACATGCATTTTTTATTATTATTTCATGTTTTATATATATATATATATATATATATATATATATAACACATGAAAAAATGTTTAAAAATATAAATATGTATATATATATATGTATTTTTTTTTAATATATATAATCAGTATATGTGTTATATGTATATATACGTTTATACATATTCTACCTTATTTTTATTTAGATAGTTTTGTATTTGCTTTATCAATTTACTTTGATTAATTTGATATGACTTAAAAGCGTCAGGATGGCGAGTAAGTGCCTCATTTAATTGTCTAAATATTTTATTCTGATCGCCACCTTGTTAAATTATTCTTATAATTAGGTCAGAAATTGAGGGTATTAAATCTACTAATTTTAAGGTAACACGAGCAATCCTCAGAAATTCGGACATAATTCTCCCGTAAAAAATATACACAGGGTAAGTACTATTTTTATGTGGCATCCGCACGATTCGAAAAGGGAATGAATTTCTTTCATCAAACAGTTTATAGATAAATATTTTATCTTCAATTTGTATATCCAAATCAAGACATCTAGCTTGTGTTCCCGTATGTTCACAGTTTAATTTTCACTCTTTGGGATATATTAAATGTTGAGTATTTGCAAACTCTTCGTTATCATTAATGCAAACAAGGGCGTCAATATATCGCTTACATCCATGATTACTATACGCTCTAGATATATCATTTTTATTAATGATGACACATATATATATATATATATATATATATATGTATATATATGTATATATATGTATATATATGTATATATATATATATATATATATTTATATATGTATATATATATATGTATATATATATATATATATATATATATATATATATATATATATATATATATTACAGTCTATGTAAATATATATTTGCCCAAAATGGTGAATCATCCAAACCTATTGAAATACTCATTGTTTGTAATAGTACTTCATTTCCTATTTGAAAGTATCTCTTTTTCATAAGGTGACTTATAAATGTTGTCAGACCAGTTTTTGAAACACTCGTCTTACCATTTTTAGTTTTACACCAAAAAACTTTAGATTTTTAAAAGTCTATGTATTTACCTTTCCCTCCTGCAAAAGCTAAATCTATAGTGTTACCTAATTCTTTAATAAGTTCTTCATGTAATATTTTTGTATATAAAGTACTAAAATCATATTTTGATTTAGTCTTTTTACGAGAATTTTTACGATCTAATTTTTATTTTACTAGATCTGAACCATTTACCACTTAAAATAGGTTTATATTACTGAAGAATTTGCTTTTTTATGGAATAATTTATTTGATTTATAATTAATTTAAAGACTTTAGATGCAGACTTACTGTATATATATATATAGTTACATATGCTCTTCCGTCTTCCACCAAAACATATTCTCACAGATACCCATGATTAGATTTTTAAAATCTTATTTATTAGTCATAAAACCCTATTTGGACTTTTATAACATCTTCACATCTTTGTTTTTTTCTGTGAATCAAAGCATGTACATTTATTTACTTTAATATGCGTGTTTTTTTAAATAGTGCTCTTTCTAACACGCCTTGAAATCTATGTTTCAAGAATAGTTATATTATGTTAAAATCTACTTGAAAAGAGTAGTCTTTGGAATCAACATTAACCCATTATGGTGTCTAACATATTTTATTATACAGCGGGATTCATAAGTCACTTGGCTATTTATTTTTGAAATTCTAAAGTTAAAAAATACGGTAATACCAGACAGAAAGTTTATTCAACAAATTCATTCATGGGAGTTTAAAATTATAGAAAATTTTCAAAATTTCCACCTTCGTTCTTCATGCACAGCTCCATTTTCTTTGCAAGGAATTTACGAGTCTTTGTAGCATAGTTGATTGATTATGGTGTTGTGCGAAGGAGGCTTTCTGTTCACATCACGTTTCCATTGTTTTTCAACAAGTGTTGGAGATTCATCAAATTTGGCCACATGAATAACAATAAAAGTTCGCTCTTCTATTGTAAATGACATTTTTAATAGCTAAGTGAAGTGACTTATGAATCACCCTGTAACTAACACATTTATGATGACAAATACAATTTTGTGAGCGTAGATGAATACTTTTGGACGGAAGTGTATTTATATATTAAACTTATTTCGTTTTCCAAGTCTTCACTGCCAATATTCTTCGACACTAACAGAAGATCGATATATTTAAAATTGCTAATCTTCTCTGGTTTCTTCTAACAGATGAAACAATAAACATTCAAATGGATTGTTGGAAGCTTATTTGAAAAATTACATTTACGCAGTTACAAAATAAAGAAAAATAAAAAATAAACGTTACAAACTCTATTAATTCATGTAATGTTGGAAATTATTAATATATAATTCTTTAATAATGGCGAACGAAATACGCAGAGCGCTGTGATAAATGAAAACAACCCAAAAAACGAAACATTAATTTCTAAAAAGGCGGTTGAAATAAAAGTAATGCATTATACAAGTATATTAATCAAAAGTAAATGGAAAACATGGAAACATTTAAGATATTTTTCTGTATATTGTTTTGATTAGTGTTACACCGGCCGTTCTTACACAGGAGAAACTACACCGGTTGTCACTATAAATAGTGCGAGTCACCAGAGACACAGAGAAGACGAAGCACAGTCTTGTAACTGTCTAGCCAAGAGCTAGTCAGTTTCTTACTTTGTTAATACACTTGTTAAACCAACCCTCGACTTGACTTCCTTTATTTATTATTTACTGCTGGACAACTTCACAACAATTAGTATTAGTATTGTGCTCCAGCGACTAAATATGTAAATTGGAATGTAATATTGAAACTGTAAGGCGTACAAAGTAGGGTGACAACACAAACAAGTAAAGTAAAGGAGTGCAGTTACAGGGAGAGATTTGACAAATTGGGATTGACTACTTTACTAGAGAGAAGAATGAGAGGTGATATGATTTAGACTTTCAAGATAATAAATGGCATTTCTAACTATGGTGGCCATTTTTATAGTATTTCTCCTAGATCTGGAAGGTTATTGTCAAGGCAGTTTTCAAAAACTTGATCTCTAAACCAGTTAAGTTTTTTTGCTCACAGAGTAATACGTTTTTGAAATAAGTTTCCAGATCAGATTAAGAACAGCAATAGCGGGGATCAGTTTAAGATCAGGTTGGATGAATTCAGAGAACTGGTAGGAAGGAAGAAATTTGGGAGTAATCAAATTAAATATTCAACAGGATTTGATCTGGATATTGATACTGTACTAATATTTTTTTTTTAAACAGTTGAATTGAGAAGATAGTTAATGGGGAGATGCCAAAGGAGGCATAATAAACAAACAAATAAATAAATAAACAAATATATATATATATATATATATATATATATTTATATATATATATTATTTTGTTGATGATTTTATTCCATTAATTTCGTCAAAACATATTCTGTTTTATTAACACTCGCAAAGAGCGTCAACTTCTCAGGCTATAATGGAATCAAATGGCATAGACTTTAAATTCACCTCAACCGGAAATTGAAGATGCATTAGGGGGGAGGGGGACAGAGATAGAGCTTTGTCTATAATGGGGACATGAGAAGGGAGAGGGAGACCCCAACAAGTCATGTTTCAAAAAGTTGCGTGGGAGGTTCTCTCGTGTCTGGGCCATCGTGACCTCAATTCCAGCCAGGGCGGGGGAGGCAGGGCGGGTTAAATTTAAAATTAGAATAGAATTATAATCATAGTTATAACTGTCATTTTTGTTGTAATAGGTAATTATCATGTAGATAAAAATGTTTGATAATTTTAATTTAGGGTATTAATTGCTACTTCTGCATTCTATTTTAATCTAGTTATTTATGGCTTGCTCATTATTTGTAGTAAATTTTGTTGTGATAATATTTTTTAATTGTGATTATATTATACTAAGATCAATACTAGTGGAATCATTTTATAAAAGAAGTTTAATAGTGTTACCATTTTTAGCATTAATAAAATCGATTACAATAACAATAATAATAACAATACCAATCATACCTACGATAGTCGCAGTGATAATAGCATTAATAAAAATAAAAATAAAAATAAGAAGATAATAATAATAATAATAATAATAATAATAATAATAATAATAATAATAATAATAATAATAATTATTATTATTATTATTATTATAATAGTAATAACAATAGTAATAATAATTATCACCATTATTACCATCCTGCTATTTGTGAAGTCATTGGGCGAAATAAGTCTACAATAGATGGTAGGCTTTTATAGTTCTAGTACCAATCAATAATTAAGTGTTCAAGATAGTAATCGAAGGATTAAGTAATTGAGATTAGATTAGTCTAAGTGATATCAGTGTTAATAGCTATCTCAGTTATGGGTTTATGTGGGAGATGATTTTGGTAGAATTGGTAGTCTATGCAATTTGATTCCATTATAGCCTGAGAAGTTGCCGTTTTTTGCGAGTGTTGATGAAACAGAATATGTTTTGTCGCAATTAATGGAATAAAATCATCAACAAAATAATATATTTTGCTCTGAATTTTCATTGAGCACTCTCATAAGCCCGGTTTCAACTTCCTTCGGATTCATACCCCCTGGATATTTGTAACAAGTTAATTATATATATATATATATATATATATATATATATATATATATATACATATAAATGTTATATGTTGGAAAATCCCCCCGGTATTATAAAAAACGAAACATAGTTAACATAAATAAAAAATGCTAACGTAGTGAAGGTCATGAGTGTCAGTACGCGTTAAGTTAGGTAAGCGACTGCGATTGTTTTGATAATTTTTGTTGATACTAACTGCAATTATTAAAAAAAATATTTTTGAAGCTTGCTTATTCATTAATATATCAAACATACACAGGTAAGATTCTATTCAATGTATTCGACGTTAACAATAGTACCGTGTACCTTGTGCGCCATTTCGTCGAGGCAGGTTTTATCTGAAGGTGGAAGTCCTTAGGGAATATTAAATTTAAAACCGATCTCCAGCCGAACATATATCCGAGAGATTAGAGATGGCGACATTAGCTTTTGCAGTGTTATTTCTTGTAGCGAGGTGTCGACGCCTTCGATTATAAAGTGTGGTGTATTTTTTTAATGACCACCTATCTCGTGCTGATTAGTCTTTATTTTACGCAAAGCGGTGCGTCAACATTAATATGCATTCAATACTAACACATCGTACAACATTTTCTCAATGAAGATAGTATGGTAATTTCAGCTAGGTTGTTTAATATAAGTTGAGGTTGAAATTTACACTTTTTTGAAAAAATAAAAGTGCTTAAAATTGTTTGTGCGTATATGGCTCGCCGTAGAATTCCAGTAAGATTAACAAATGCAGTAATAATAATACATTGTGTAAATGAGACGCATCATCATCAAGTTTTTATTTCATTTTAGGATCAATTTCGAAGATTCAAACATACATAAAGGCGAACATTGAATTGATCTTCAATATTAGCTTATGTATACGCTCGAGACTTTCTAAACGTTGATCCCCCAAAAATATTTCACACAGACCCTTCTCTTAAACTCAATTACAAAAAATGTTTCTCTGATGAGGTATCAGTAAGTAAAAAAGGTAAACAATGATATTAGAACATTGCTAGGTATACATATACAAATAATTTTTGGAATTCACTAAATGAAATGTAAAGAGCAACCATTAACGACTAACATTGTTTTGTATACGCTCGAGAATTTCTAGAAGTTGATCGCCCAAAATATTTCACACGGAGTCATCTGTTAAACTCAAATTTAAAAAAAATTCTCTGATGAAGTATCAGTAAATAAAAAGGCAAAAAATGATATTAGAACATTTGTAAGTATACATATACAAATAGTTTTTTAAAATGCACTAAATTAAATTTAAAAAGCTAGCAATAACGAGAAAATTGTTTATAGATAATTAGAAAATGACTGTGAACTCAAATAATATATAAAAAAGAGTGCACGAGTAATGAACGGTAACTTTTGACTGAATACTATCTATGGTATATAGCATTGTACATTGTATATATATATATATATATATATATATATATATATATATATATATATATATATATGATAAGTAATGAAAAATAATTATACCTGCAAATGGAAGCAAATCAATGTCTTCAGTTGTTCAGAACAAGGAGCATTTAGTGAATAAGAATATTTATTTTTCTTCTCTTTCATTCCTTAAGCCAGGCTTTTCAAAGATTAAAATATTATCGTAAGAGGAGATTAATGATTGATAAGTTGACAGATGAGGACAGTCAATATTCGAAATTTGAAAAAGTTTTTAAAAAAGGTTTAAAGTTCAAACGAGTATGTTCCAATGTAAATGAAAGTCACCAAACACGGAAATCCAAGTAGTATGGGGTTCAGATATATTGGTAAATCCAGAAAAATCTGTGTAGAAATCCAACGCCGACGATTCCACCCAAGTCTGTAGTCCTTGGAGGGTGGATCAGATAAAATTTGTCATGTTGAGAAAACGCAATGCTTCCTGTTTTCTATTAAACGGATTCAAAGGCAACAGGTACGACAAGTTCTCAATAAAACCTAGGACGAACTGTTGTATTGTATGAAAATTACTTGGGAGTGTGGGATAGGAGAAAAAAAGAGAGAGAAAAAGCACAGGACAAAATGGAGAGACAGAAGGAGTAATAGGAACCAAAGAAGAAAAGAAAAAAAGAAAAGAGAGCGAAAAGCGAAGGCATGTGGGGGGAGGTTAAAAGGGACCAGATCTAAATGATATTTAGGCAGAAGAGGGACAAGAGAAATAAAAATAAAAATAGAAATAAATTCCAGGATGGCCGAATTCTAAAATATTTAGTTTAATGGCCAAATTTCTGGTCAGCACGGTAAAAGTGGGTTCCCGTGGGGTTTAAAGGTTTAGATTGAATACAAATAAGCTTCAAGGGCTAGTTCTCAGGGAGGATTATGCTAAGATAATTAGATTGTTGGTAGGAAATCAGGAATATATGGCGATAGGACGATTGAAAAGGATATGAATAGATAAAATTAAAACTTGGGTGGGAAAATGGGGACGGTGGTATGAGGGTGTAAGAAGTTAAAGAAAAGGTAAAAATACTGGTGTCGCTAGTTAAGTTAATCAAACAAGAAATGGGAAATGTGTGTGTTATTATAATGGCTTTAAACACCTTAAGGTCTACATAGATTTCTTTGCGAAGGAAAAGGTGGTGTTGATGGATTTTGAACTAATTGTCATTCTATAAAAAATCGACAATGTAGGTAGTCAAAATAGGGAAAATAAGGGAGGGGTGCTTAAGCAGATACAGAGCAAATTAATGAAAAATAAATAAAAAATAAAAAATAATAAATGAAAATAAAAAATAGAAATTAAAAAATGGGCGTAAATAGGTATATAGTTGCATTGCTGCCCCCACCCACTCGCGGTGGTAACCTAAGTCTCCTTACATCATTGTGCATCCCATACAATCGGTCATGAAGTGTAGCGTGTGAACATAGTCACACCTACATGTAAATGAACATATAAAATCCCCACATATATACATACATATACATATATATATATACATATATATATATATACATATACACACGCACACACAAACACACAAGCACCTAAGTGTCTTTCGTACAATTGCACAACAGACAGACGCATATACACATATCTGCAGCACCAATACATACACTCGAAATCTCAGGAAACTACATACATATACACATGCACACATGGATAAAAAGCAATTATTCGCATATCCGCAGCACTAATACATGTACTCGAAATCTTAGGCCACTACATATACATGCACATGTACACAAGTAAAAAAGGTTATTATTCGATGTTAAAACGGTATGATAGCTTAACCACAGGGTAGAGATATAGGAAATATAATAGGGGTGATACAGGACAATGCAATGGGAGAAGGCGACGGAGGATAGATTGTAAGATCATAATATTATGAGGGATGGCAAATCAGTATCAAGATCAGAGACAGCGAGAGGCAGTAGGTCCAATTCTCTAAAAGTTTACCTTTTAGTTATATATATATATATATATATATATATATATATATATATATATATATATGTATATATATATATATATGATGGACTCTCCCGTCGATTGCGACGTATGAGGTTCCAACAGCTTTCATTTGTATATATATATATGTATTTCATATACACTCTTGCGGATTCACCGGATTACTAATAACGGCTATGTGGGCTACGACTAAGGAATTTGAGTTTTAAGCATTACTCGTGTTTCGGGGGTTCGAGTCTGGCGACGGTTATGAATAATTATTCTCTACACTGACGATTGCTCTGAGGATGAAACGTATACGTATGTAGATACCAACATATTATAATTATTTATCTCCCCCAAATCTAGGTCGGGCTCTGTAGTCAGTAGTAATAACACAGCTTTTATGGTGGATACAATGCATGTTCCTTTGTATAGTAGAACACTTAACGGGGGCTGCCTTTGAATAGGAGTAAATACAAATATTTATAACAATAATAATATATATATATATATATATATATATATATATATATATATATATATATATATATATAGGGAAAGAGAGAGAAAAAGAAAGAAATGGTAATATACAGAGAGAGAGAGAGAGAGAGAGAGAGAGGGAGAGAGAGATGCAAGGTAGCTCAGTCTTTAACATGAGATTATATTGTTTAATGTTTTCCAATCTAACGTACACATTTTATGAATTGAAACACACTGATGTCTTGTGTATAAACAATACTAATACTTCAGTAATATCGTTTTCTGTTTACTATATGAATAATTGCTGTAGACAATACTAATGCTTCAGTAATATCGCCTTCTGTTTACTATATAAATAATTGGTTTAGACGCATACGTAATGCTATTCATACATATACATATGGAAACAACGCGTTTATGATATCAGATATGTCTATAGATGGTATATCTGGATGTTACTGAGGCTCATTAAAACTATATTTTGATAGGCTATAAAAATACGTTCTTGTAAACATTATCTCTTCCTGTGCACATTCACTTTTTTAGTCATTCCCAGAGCTCCTATTATAACAGGAATATTAGTCGTTCATATGTGCCAATTCGCTGTCCAAGTTCTTGGTCGTCATTTTTCTCGTTATTAGGTGTTATTATTATTATTATTATTATTATTATTATTATTATTATTATTATTATTATTATTATTGTTGTTGTTGTTGTTATTGATGTTTGTTTTGTTTGTTTTTTTTTGTTTTTTTTCTTTCAAAATGTTAACAGTCTACCTGAACTCGAATTTTTACAAAATTCTTCTTCTCATGAACGAAAAGTTTAAAATATAAACACCTGATATTTTTAAAAAATTATATGTCATGTTCAGGTGCTAATAACGCATTTCTCTCTACAAATCAGGCGTTTGGGAGCGTATGTAATATGGATTTGACCTGTCAATTAAACTATATATATATATATATATATATATATATATATATATATATATATATATATATATATATATGTATATATATATATATATATATATAGTCATCCACATACAGACTGTTTCGCTGTTTCACAGCTCATCAGTGCTGGATCGAAACGCAACCGTCGATGTTAACCCCTATGCCATCATGCGACACTGACTGAAGGTAAGTCGTATCTCAATGTAAAGATTGCAAATGCCGGAGCTCGAATTAGTGTTTACCTAATGAGCATTGCCTTTTTTTACGCTAATGGAAGTTGGCGATACCCTTACAAACATAAACTCTACCTGGGGGGGGGGAGATTTATATAGTCATCCACATACAGACTGTTTCGCTGTTTCACAGCTCATCAGTGCGGATAAAAAAGAGGGTAGTGCAGTATTAGTGCAGTTCTAACGAGAGAAAAGTATATATGTTAAGAAGTAAGGTTACCAACATTTGTAAAATGTTTTTTTCAACATTTATTTATTATTGTGTGATTTTATCAGTGTTAGTAAGTATATGTATGTGTGTGGGTTTATATGTCGCTCACCTATGTACAAGATTCAGAACGGACCACACACGTGCGCGCACAGCAGCCTTCTTGGTGACAGGACGATAAAAAGTAATAAATTTCAAAATAAAATCTAAGTACACTAAGAAATATGTCGATCACCTATGTACACATTTCCGAACTGGCCACACACGTGCGCGCACACATGGGCGTGGGCACAACATCCTTCTTGGACACAGAACGATGAAAAGTAATAAATTACAAAAGAACATCTAAGCACACTAAGAAATTAAGATGACCGATAAAATAAAGGTCAAAATAACACGTACTTAACAAACACACACGACTTTGACCAAGAGAAGCAGGACAAATAAAAAAAATGATAGATATAAAATTATCAAACACGTACTCACACACCCGCATACCCACGCATGCGCAAAAAATGTCAAACAATAACAAATTTCCTCAAATGAAACAACACTCTTTCAAATCGAAAGAGATTTCTTCAAATGGATTTATATATCTGATGAAAGCGGACCACCGCTTGAAACGCGTTATATAAATATAAAATTATAAAATGATGAAATAACAAAATAATAAATAAATGTTGGAAAAAACATTTTACAAATGTTGGTAGCCGTACTCCTTTACATATATATATATATATATATATATATATATATATATATATATATATGTTTAGAAAATGTTCCCATTACCGTATTCGCATGCATGTATTCATCTTGCTTTGCGATATCCTATAATAACAGCAACAATCTCTTCCTCGGAAGTCCCACCCTTCCTCACCATAATAGGGGAGCTGTAAATGTTGTTGTATTAGTACTATACCATTTTCAACTACGGTTTTAAATAGGAACAGCCATTGTGGTCAAGTTAAAGACCCAGCGGTATTTAGGCCGCGACCAGGCTAACAGGGTTCTGGTGAACACACACGATGGATCAATCGCTCTCTGGTCACTTCCGTCTCTGTCTATGGAAATCAAAAACGGGCCAGCAACCGAACTTAAATGATTGGAAGTGGCCAATTCTATTTCGTCGGGATTTTTTGTGTATTTTTAGTACCCCCCCCCCTCGTGACGTGACATGTTACTGGACGATTTAAAGATGTGTTAATAAATGGTACGTGACATCACATGGAGATGACTATGAAAGGAACTAAGAAACGTAATCGCTACTGAGAGTCGTACAAATGAAGATGATCCAAACGAGATACATAAGAGCTTAGAAAAATACCTTGAAAAACAATAAGTGTAAACTTTTAAGGCGAACCCATGTGATAAGTTAATACAATAAGAAATATAAAAACACAGACATGACTACGTTAGAACGGTATTCTACGAGAAACTATGACAACAACGTTTTCAATTGTAACAGAGTCATCAATAGTAAAATAATAAGCATTACATTCCCTAGAATATGAAAGTACAAAAATGAAAGAAAAACGTTCTAAAGTGTAGTATCTGTTTCGATAGATACTGCACCCCCTACTGGTATTGTCTTGTCCTTCGGGGCTTGACTTACGCCGGTCAATGGGTCTGTCCTGTGCAGTTCTGGGAGGTCCATCCTCCCAGGCTTTGCCCCCCCTCTTTGTGGAGGAGTACGTTTATTGCTTACTGTCTGAGGCGCTCCTACCGGGGAATGAAGACGGGGCTGCCCAGGCAATTTTTAAAATGGCCAGAGTGCTCACCTCTCGGGCGCTGGATTTTCAAACCCCACTTTCCCAACCCGACCTTGGGGAACATCTATCATGTGGGAGTAGGATAAAAACTGGCCTTGTGCCTAACTCCTGGAGAGGAGTAAATAAAAACCTTCTATGGCATTTTGGCTTAGATGAAAGTGTAGTATCTGTTCCGATGGATACTACACCCCATAGACCGGTATTGTTTTGGCCTTCGGGGCTTGATTTACGCCGGTCTGTGTGTTTGTCCTGTGCAGTTCTAGAAGGTCATCCCTCCCAGGCTTTGCCTCCCCTCTTTGTGGAGGAGTAAACTTATTGCTTACTGCTTGAAGCGCCCCACCGGGGAATGCCGACGGAACTGCCTAGGCATTTTTCGTAGGCCAGAGTGGTCACCTTCTCGGACGCTGGCTTTTCAAATCCCACTTTCCGACCTTGTGTCACATCTTGCCTCGTGGGAAGAAGATAAATAAAATGAAAGTACAAACGTACATACCCAAGAAAGAAAAGACACCAGCACAATATACGAAAAATATTAGAAGGATTTTAGGAGCGATGTGACTTTCCGTCTCTATGGTACAGTTTCATGGAATTAATATTCATCTTGTGTCCAATAAAATCAAATTTGCTATTGTAAAAGAGACCATTAATTTTAACATTCGATTCGCTATATATGTCTCTTTTTAGTTTGCTGGAGTATCATTGGTTCTGTTGTTACACAGCTTCTATGTATCTTCCTCCCACAAGGTAAGATGCGACACAAGGCCGGGAAAGTGGATTTGAAAAACAAGCGCTCGAGAATTTGAGCGCTCTGGCTATTTAAAAAATTGCCTAGGCAGCCCCGTCGGCATTCCCCGGTAGCAGCGCCTCGGGCGATTAGCAATAAACGAACCCCTTCTCAAAGGGTGAGAAGGCAAAGCCTGGGAGGATGCACCTCCTAGAACTGCACAGGACGGACAACCGATAGACCGACGTAAATCCAGACCCGAAGACCCAGACAATACCGGTCTATTGGGTGGGGTCTTTTGGGTGTTGTTATAAGCTTATTCTCTTAAGAATGAGATTTTTGGAGTTAAAAGAATATTATATGTTTTGTTATTATAACATAAAACCAGGCATTACACCCTCTTTTGTTGTACAGTGTAAAGTATGCTTGTTCGTTTATCATGAAATTAACCCCCAAGTCGTACCTCTTCTATTGCGAGTAGTGCAGTATATTTGTATTTGTCATGGTAGAATACTCTCTATTGGTATACAGTATATGCTCGTTCCGTATTATACCATCCTACCATGGTTATGCGAAGTTTAATACGTATCCGTTAGTCATGATATCATTCTCTCATTAGGAGGGTCAGTGTAGTATATGTTCGTTATCGATGATATCATTGTCCAAGGCTAGTAAATAAAATGCACTTATTTGCTAATATATTTATATATGTATATGGTAAACAGCTACATGGTAAACAGCTGATGATCCCCGTGTTAATATTAGACGCTTAAGGTCTCCTGTTTTTGTTTCACTCTTAGATAATAACCCCCCCCCTTTTTATTTATTTTTTTACTTATATTTTTTCATTTATTAATTTTCCAACGAATGTTAAGTCTGCAATATCTTGGATTTAGTTAGTTTGTCTGGGAATTTAAACTGCATTGTACATTTTTTTTTAAATGACTCAAAGCTTCTTTAGACTATATATATATATATATATATATATATATATATATATATATATATATATATATATAAGGAAATTGTAGTTTGCTTGAAGCATTGCTGGTAAATAGAAACGTAAGTTCTTAATCCGAGGCAGGAGCAATGCGATATAGGTACTGGAAGGTGGAACAGATGAACACAAATAAATGAGAATTGAAAATATATATGGGATCTCAAATCAATTTATTAATATTTCACAGTTTTAATACCAAAACAGTAAATAGAAAAAGGTTTGAGATTCCATTCATATTTTCTCTTCTAATTTAGTTGCGTTCATCTGTTCCACCTTCCGGTACCTATATCGCATTGCTCCTGCCTCGGATTTATGAATACGTTCATCGAACACTCTCGACTAGTCTTCTATCTGTACCCGCTTCTAGGTACATATAGATCTTAATGTCCCTTAACTACTTGACAGTTTCCGTTGGCCGACTGGATATGGAGACTGCCTGCGACCGTCTGAAATTGTTACTTTCCTGCACTGATAAGAACAATAAGCTTGAAACGCTAGCGTCTGTAGGTATTAATAATTTAATATTTATTTATAAATACTATATATATATATATACATGTATATATATATATATATATATATATATATATATATATACAACTTATTTAAACATATACATAACTGTCTTACCATTTGTTTAAGTTGCAATTCATCATTTAAGTCGTGACTTCAGATTCTTAAAAGAAAGTCAAGTTATCAAGGTGTATCTAATTTGCATAATATACTTCGCACACACACTATATAAGTCTAATATACCATTAAAATTATTCGCACATAGACACAAGTCGATGTTTACCTTCATATCGCCACTTTCGTATTTAAAATCACACTTCAACGGCGCCACAAATAATGCTTTACAAGAGAACCGATCAATTTTAATTGTCACATTAGCATCGACACGATGGGAGCACTTATTGATATTATTGAAATACAGCGACGCAGCCATTTGAATCGGCTTTTGTTCTGAGCCTAGACACTTCGTCTAACTCTTAAGTTGGACTTCGTATTTCGCGGTCTTCCGTGTCAGTGAAAAGGTTTATCTGTAAGACCAGCAACAAAAAGAAACTCGTCCATTAGTGAAGACATTACATTTCCGGTTTGTCTCGGGTTACGTGCCGAGGTCTGAGAGTTGTTAACGTGTTGTAAACTAACGCATAGACACACGCACGCCCACATCCCCCCATATATATATATATATATATATATATATATATAAATATATATATATATATATATATATATATATATATATATATGTGTGTGAAGAGTTTGAATGCAGAACGCGATAAACGCTTTTTACAAGATGATGAAACTATAACTACAAAACATGTGCCATTTTAACACTTAGCGACACCCCAACATCATTAAAATATCACTACAAAATTGTGGCATTTTAACACTTGGCGACACCTCAAAATTATGAAACTATCACTACAAAATGTGTGGCATTTTAACACTTGGCGACACTTCAAAATTATGAAACATGCCCTACAAAAATCCGGCATTTTAACACTAGGCGACACCTCAACATTATGAAACTATCACTACAAAAAAGTGTGGCATTTTTACACTTGGCGACACCTCAAAATGATGAAACATGCACTACAAAGACTGTGGCATTTTAACACTTGGCGACACCTCAAAATTGTGAAACTATCACTAAAAATGTGTGGCATTTTAACACTTGGTGAAACCCTAAAATTAAGAAACTATCACTACAAAAAGTGTGGCATGTTAACACTTGGTGTCACCTCAAAATTATGAACCTATTACTACAAAGAGTTTCGCATTTTAACACTTGGCGGCACTTCAAAATGATGAAACTATTACTACAAAAACTGTGGCATTTTAACACTTGGCAGCACCTGAAAATGATAAAACTATCACTACAAAAAGTGTGGCATTTTTACACTTGGCGACACCTCAAAATGGTGAGACTATCACTACAAAAAGTGTGGGATTTTAACTTGGTGACACCTCAAAATGTTGAAACTATGACTACAAAAAGTGTGGCATTTTAACACTTGGCAACACTTCAAAATTATGATTTACATAATATGATACCGGCCTTATTTTTTATTTTTTGCTTTCAAATAAAATAAACGTTTAGTCGAAGTCTACATTTAATATATTTCGCCTTTTTATTGTTTAAGCTTTCAATTTTAACAAGTTTGAGTTATCGCGTTTTACATTTGAACTCTTTATATCGAGCTAGAATAAGATAAATATGAAGTAGTTAAGATAAAAAATGGAAATTCTTATATAACTTTCGATCTATTCACACAAATGTACGAGATTATGTATATATGTATATGCATATACACGTACGTATTTATGGTTTATATGTATATATTACTATTTCAAACTATGTGAATTTATTAAGTATATCGAAAACCTATTGGGAAGTTAATAATAGAAAAAAAGTGACTGGAGGGGAGGACTATTTGTACTAACCGTGCGTCTCTTTCTTGTTTCACCGCCGCCCCGCCGCCACCCTATATCTCTGCAGGTTTTTGTGTCGCTGCTGCTATCTGAATGTCGCTTCGCCCCGCGTCATAATTTCGTCCTCTTTTTTCCATCGTCCTGGCGGTTTCTTCGTAAGCTAAATCAATTACACACAAAATATAACAAATCTTCTAATTAGTTTGAGCCATTTATTAGTATTAGCTTGTCGACACTGAAGCAATTACGTCGTAGTGGAGAGAGAAGCTTACGCTAGTTAATTTCCTAATTACTTGTAAAGGAAGGAAGAGGGGGACTTCGTCTGGCTCTTATTTTTGGGGATCCGAAATCCCCTAGCTTATGTAATCGCTACATGGCTAAATCGTGTTGACTCGTCGGCTTCCAAGTCCTAACTCAAAATCTCACTGCCGTTTTCCCACCGGGAAAACTGTGACGCCACGAACTCTCGTGATCGACACACAGGTGTGATCTAATCCACCGACCCCGAGGTCTCATCAACTGTCCCCGCGAATCGTGAAAACACATCGCACCAACATTGCACGAGATGACTTCGTAACAAATCGCGTAAGTAAAGCGATCTCACTGTACGTCCATCACCCATGCGTCTTATTATATAACAGTATTACATTCGAACATACTTTAAACTTTTCACAGTGATTTGGATATATTTTTCTATTGATTGTTTCGAGTGTTTTTTCGCTTTACATTTTAATCTTTGTTTATTATTTTTGGTCGAACTATTTCAACTGTTTGATCATCCATCTCTATCTTTCTTTTATCTTCTCTGGATTGTATTTAAATGTATATTTTGCCCAGTTTTCTCATGTAGTATTTATTTAGCAACCTAGATTGTCTGTATTTACCTTCAACTCATCTAGAAAATTGTGGGCATTTTTGTTGTGATATGGTTATGAAATCATTGAATAGTACTAATTAGAATGTAGTGCTTGATACATTCTTAACATTGAGCTTCGTAGTTGCATTTGGAATCTGATTCTTATGCACATTAGTTAGAACTATTTGTAAATTATTACCTCATATTTATATTATATATATATATATATATATATATATATATACATATATACATGTATATATATATATATATATATATATATATATATATATATATATATATATATATATACCCACATATACATATATGTATATATGATGGACTCTTCCGTCGATTTCGACGTATGAATGCCCCGCTAGGGGCTGGCCGCACGTGAATTTGTAATTGCAAGGGTTGCGCAATCCCACACAACCGCTTTCCTGAGTCGGCATTGCTTGATTCAAATGGCAAGTAGTAATACAAGACGACTGGAAACAATGCCGAAATTAGCAGAGAGCATATACACCACCTGGTATTCCCAAATGGTCATCCATTTCGTACTAGCCAGGCTCAACGCCGCTTAACTTCGGTGATCTAACGGGAACCGGTGTGTCAACGTGATTGTGCCGTAAATGATATGTAATACATATATATATATATATATATATATATATATATATATATATATATATATATATATATATATATATATATATGTATATATATATGAGTCCCGATTATTACGGACGAAACGTTTACGTACATAGATAATAAATAATAACAAATATTTATTATTATGTGTCGCTCCTCGAAAAAGTAGAGCACTGTAAGTGTAGTATTAAGACAGCATGACGCCACTAGCTTTAAATGCATCGTTCCTTTCAGTAAAAAAGTAGAACGCTCTCAGACGTTAAGCCGCCGATAAAGTGTTAAAATTATCACAGTGTATTCGCTATTTAAAATAGGCCGTGTGTGTAAGGCGTCGGATTTCAGTTCAAAAATACTCGTAATCCTGACCGGTAGTGAATAGTCATATCTCTATGCTGATATATATGAGTCCCGATTATTAAGGACGAAACGTATACGTACATAGATAATAAACAATAACAAATATTTATTACATGTAAAATATTAAGTTTTTCAACCATTAAAACTATATGAAAAAACAAGAAAAACACACTTTACTCCCAAGTGGAAAATTACATTTCTTGTTAGTCAATTTACTTTTTACAGTCACTATATTAGTTTGCTTCCAAGAATTAACATCTTGGAACCAACGATTCCTCCATTTCTTGGCTGCTGCTACTTGCTGAATCTCTAGATGTAATATCCATTGCATCTTCTGTCCGTAAAGAATATATAACTACATGTAGCAACTTAAACAAATACTTGAATAACATTAGTATTCTATAAACATGTAGGACAATTAAGAGTAAAAGTTAATTAAAAGTAAAACTTTTGGCGAGTACGATGAGAAGTAAACTTACATTTTCTGGTTGTTGTAGTACTGCCATGCTGTCATTATGTGGGACAGGTGCTCTACATCATTGCATGTCTGCATACTGAAAAGCTTGTCTTCCTTTAACTTTTCTGTACTTTGTCACATCAATTATACGAAAGTAACAGTCATTGTAGTGGTTCTTCGGTTCTATCCATTCTCTGGGGATGGCTAAAGGCATTGCCCTTCCTGCACCTCTTAGCCATCTGTCTAGAGAAGATAGACAGTTTCCACATATCGCATGAAGAGCCCATGATGATGACAGCAGTTAAGAAGATGCGATCTGAATCATCACTCATATTGATGCGATGATATAATATTTAGTGCAGTGACAGTCAGTGGAGTGCCACTCAATCAAGTGGCACTCATTGGAGTGGCACTCATCTCAGTCACCAGTTAGCAAGTTATTTTAATTGCTCCGAAAACAACACAACCGAATATTTTTTGAAGAGATGATGACAGCAGTTAAGATGCCATCTGAATTATCATTTATATTGATGCAATGATATAATATTTCCAAATAACTCAGGTTTATACTCAGTGGAGTGTCATTCAGTCGAGTATCACTCAGTCGAGTGACACTCAGTCACCTGTTAGCAAGTTATTTTTTGCTAGTTGATTGCTCGTGCAGAAGAGATGACTCTCTCAGAAAATATTTATATAAAAAAATCCAGCTCAACCCAATAATTTTTGAAGAGCAGTTAAGAAGATGCCATCTGAATATACATTGATATTTCCAAATAACTCAGGGTTATACTCAATTGAGTGACACTAAGTGGAGTGACATTTAGTCGTGTGACAGTTATCATAGAAAGTGTAGCCTCGCATCTCAATCACTTGTTAGCAAGTTATTTCCTGGTGACCGAAAATAAAGTATGTATGCTATCCACAATTTTGACCTGCTTTTTATTTCAATATAATAAGTACACACATAGCAAAATGTATCTGAAGAATGTTTACATCCTGTAGCAGCCATCTTAATAAGAGCAGACATTAGTAATTGATCTGAAAGAGAAAATTAAATATACATTTCGTAGCGGAACACTTTTGGCCAAGATCAAAGTGTAGTATCTGTTCCAATGGATACTACACCCTATAGACCGGTATCCTCTTTGCCTTTGGGTCTTGATTCCGCTGGTCTGTGGGATTGTCCTGTGCAATCCTAGGAGGTCCACCCTCCCAGGCTTTGCCTCCCCTCTTTGAGGAGGAGTAAGTTTATTGCTTACTGTGTGAGGCGCCCCTACCGGGGAATGCCGACGTGGCTGCACAAGCATTTTTGTAGGCCAGAGTGCTCACCTTCTCGGGCGCTGGCTTTTCAAATCCAACTTTCTCGACCTTGTGTCGCATCTTACCTTGTGGGACTAAGATAAATAACATAGCATGTTCCAATATATGATGACATTGAAAAGCGAGGTATTTCTATAACGGTCGATGATACAGAAAAATATAACATTGCGGAATAAGCAGAGAAAATTGATTAAAAACAGTAAAAAAAATACAATAAACAAAACTGTTGTAAAAAATTGTTACGATGTGGTATTATTATTATCGTCATTCATATATTTTATTATTATCATTAAAATTATTTTCATTATCTCACTAATTTGCCTTATTATTACTATTGTAATCTTTATTATATCTGTGTTTAAATATGTAATATTTATTATATCTGTTTTTAAATATGTAATATTTATTA
>OY744542.1:57593262-57650762 GCA_963556195.1 Sepiola atlantica
CAATGCTGGGTAGCAATGCTAATCTAAAATATCAAGAGAACTCGATTTCACTCTACAATATTGATCTATATTTTCTTACAACATTTTCATAAAAAATAGTTTTGTCAGATGACCGAAACTTTTTTCAATCGATTTCTTCGATGGTAATATTTAGTTATTATCAATAATTCTTAATCGATGTATTTAAAAGTATGTGTAAATGTCTTTGATCTATTTACTTTAATTTTCGAGCTGTAAGAATATGAAATGACAAAAAGTGAAACGATCGCAGATTCAAATTGATATCTGAGGAAATTTTATCCGACCAAGCGCAAGGATCGCCTCTCTCGAAAATGTTCCATGAAAACGGCTATAATTAACATAAAATATCCAATGAATAGCTAATAAATAAATACAAACGAAACAAAACAGTAACACACATCTAGTCTGTAATTCATATAAAATATTATTTTTTGAGTTGCCAATTTTATCAGTAAAATTGGAAGATGACAGGCGCATTGCAATATTCATATCAATCGACTGCCTCATTTCCATTTAGATGAGATACATTAATTGGTTGATTACTGCAGACGCGTTTTTATTCTCAGAAATATCCCATTGACATATTTTAAAACAATATTTACAGAAAATAGTTTTTATGCAAAGGCAATTATTTTAATAATTAATATATATTCAAAGCAACATATGAATATGTGTATCACTCATGACGAAATACACTAACATTAATCGCGAGCCAATATGCACCGAGACAATGGACAAATAGATTTTATTACAAGCTTATCGCTGTTCACATCCTGATTAGTATCGAACGTTTTAAAATAATTATCCATCAGGTTTCTTCTTCCTCTACTTCTTATATATCTTATAGAACATACATGCATACACACACACACACACACATATATATATATATATATATATATATATGTGTGTGTGTGTATTATTAATATGATATAAATTGAGAGATAAGAAAGATAAAGATTATATCTAAAAAAATGTATTCATATTTATATATTCTTTGTTCAAACTGCTTGATGATTCAATAAATATTGTTTTTTTTTCAATTTATATTCTCATCACTCATTTCATTGCATTTATATTCTTATGAACTGTGTTCAACTCAAGTTCAAGCGTGCATTAAACTTGAGTTGAGCACGCTTAAACTTGAGTTGGCCACGGTTCTGAAGAAAGAAGAGTTCTTGAAATATTATATCATACAGAGTTTCCACCAGCCCATCTTGATACAGATATTACATAACATTGTAACATTGTGTAAATAGACAGATATATGTGTGTTTGTGAAATATATATATATATATATATATATATATATATATATATATATAAATATATATATATATTTATATATATATATATATATATATATATATATATATATATATGCGTGTGCATATATACATTGTAATAAGGATGAAACTATATAACTTGATCCACTATTATAAGTCTCATTTGCTCCAACTTGTGTCTATCCATCACACCTCTGCATTGTATTGCCTTCTAAGTACCACATGTATATATATATATATATATATATATATATATATATATATATATATATATATATATATATATATATATATATATGAGGAAAAAGAAACAATGTTTCGGACAGAATGTAAAAATTAAAATGTAATAAAGGATACGCAATTCAACAACTAGCAAAAATAAACTCAAAAACTTTGTATGAATTTGAAAACTTTTCCGTTTTTAATTAAAGTTCACCAACCGATTGAGAATAGTTGTATTATAGAGAATTGAAGTATTTCGGAGAACTATACAAAATGAGTTTTTGAGTTTACTTTTGCTAGTTGTTCAATTGCTCATCCTTTATTCCATTTTTATTTATATAAATATATATATATATATATATATATATATATATATATATATATATATATACATGGTGTTTCAAAAGTCTTGGGAACATTACAAATGCGTATATCTCATGAACTCTTCCAGGTAGAAAAATGAAACTGGTGCCATTTTAAAGCTTGCTTAATCAAGTTTTTGGTCATACTAATGATTTCTGTATTATCTTTCCAGGTGCAGTAATGGCGTTCTCTAAACAAGACAAGGCATTTTGCGTCCTCCAATTTGCAAAGACTGAATCGTGGACATGTGTTCAGCGTGCATTTCGCAGGAAATTTAAAAAAGAAGCCCCTGAAAGGAAATCCATTGTCAGATGGCATGCTAAATTTGTGAAAGATGGGTGTTTGTGCCCAAGTAAGCGAACAGGTCGCCCTTCAACTTCAGAAGATGCAGTTGAGCAAGTTCGGACAGCCTTTCAGCGGAGCCCCCGTAAATCAGTGAGAAGAGCCAGCAGGGAACTTCAGCTTGCTCCAGCAACTGTCTGGCGTGTCTTAAGGAAACGACTGCAAATGGTACCTTACAAGCTAAAGTTGGTCCAAAAGTTGAATGACACTGATAAGCCACTTCGCCGTGACTTTTGCATTGCAATTCAAGAGAAGTTGGAAAATAACGGCTTTGATGACCGGCTTGTTTTTAGCGATGAGGCGACCTTCCATCTGAATGGCAAAGTTAACAAGCATGACACTCGCATATGGGGTACTGAGAATCCTCATGAACTTCTTTAGCACGAGCGAGATTCACAAAAAGTGAACGTGTTTTGTGCAATTTCCAAGAAATGTGTCTATGGACCGTTCTTCTTTGAAGAGGCAACTATCACTGGTGAATCCTATCTCAACATGCTGGAAGACTGTTAATGGCTCAGTTGGAACAAGCAGAATCTGATGACTTCATTTTTCAACAAGATGGTGCACCACCACACTGGAGTCTTAGAGTAAGGCAGTTTCTTAACACAAGGCTGCTTGGTAGATGGATTGGGAGATCTGGGCGAGGTGATGACGTTTTCATACCTTGTCCTCCTAGGTCTCCTGATCTTACCCCGTGTAACTTTTTCCTTTGGGGCTTTGTCAAGCAACAAGTCTATGTGCCGCCCCTTCCAAGAGATATTGACGAAATAAAGGCTCGAGTAACGGCAGTTGTGGGAACCATTGACGTCAAGATGCTGGAACGCGTTTGGCAGGAAATGGACTATCGACTAGATGTCTGCCGTGTGACGAATGGTGCTCATATTGAACAACTTTGAAGATACCGCACAAAACTCGAAACTTTAACCTTTCCAACGGTACCAATTTCATTTTTCAACTCCTAATAGTTTTTGAGTTATAAAAAATCGTTATGTTCCCAAGACTTTTGAAACACCCTGTATATATATATATATATTTATATATATATATATATATCTATATATATATATATATATATATATATGCTATAAATATTTTATTAATTAAAGTGTTTTCTACCTACAACCTACATCGTTTCAGGCTCTCTTACCCTCATCAGTGTAGGAGTGGCGAACGCAGTTCGGGGATTCAGTATAGAATATAATGGACGAACACTCAAGACCACACGGCCACCAGAAGTCGATACAGACAGTAATTAAAATTACTATACACTTACCCGGAAGTGTTTAGCGCTCTATCGGAAGTTGCATATCGCAGAATTCATAAGCAAGTTTTTTTAATTTCAAACACGTTTTAAATATTAAACTGTTTTCACCTACAGATTACGTTGTTTCGGGCTCTCTTACCTTCATCAGTGTGGGGGTGGCAGTCTCAGGAGGTCTATATCTGGTATATATGAAAAAAATAGGCGAGCAAAAAAAATTAAATTGCATAGAGTATTATACGAGGGCAATTACTAACGAGAAAACAATGGTCATGCCTAACAAAATGTGACCTCAAAATAATAAAGAAATCTCTACAAAGAGCAGCTAAAATTACGTGATCATCGTATATTACATAACAGAGTACAAAGATAATACCCAGGAAAAGTCAAGTGTACATTCTCTTTACGAGGAAAGGATTATATTCTTAACTCTTGACACGGATAATTCCACAATCGGACTACTGCACAGACAAGGTGAATTGGACTTTACCCACTGCCGTCTAAAAATCAGCTTCTTAACAACAACATTTTGACTCCTAAACAGTTTGAGTATTATACTTTTTCAAACATTCCTTTCCTATAACGACTGTTTTATGTTTTACGTGTTTTTTGACAGTAGCTACCTTAACTCTACGTTCTTATCTCAACAAAAGACTCTTTAACTTTTGGTTTTTATTTTGTGTAAAAAATGTTCAAAGTTAAATGTTGCCGATAATATTTACAATTACAGTGTCGGTGTTTCTCTATCCTTTGATGAAAAGAGTTTATCTTTGAAAATCCATAGATTAAGGATATGAAGCTCCTTGCTTTGAACTTTCGATGTTCTAATAAATATTTAAATAAAGTTGGTTGTCGCCCTTTACAAACACGCAGTTAACCTCTACAAGAAGCTAAATAAAACAGTGTATATAGCTGTTCCTATGAGGGTATTTTTTGGGATGCAGGTCCATCTTTTCTATTACTCTGTTTTGCTTTCTATGATATATTTTTCACTTAATAGAGGTAAATAAGTGTTAAGTGCGTCTTAAATGCCAAGTATGTCATTTGTTATTCATGTAACTGTTGTGAAGTTTTTCCACAGTAAATAATAAATAAAGGAAGTCAAGTCGAGGGTTGGTTTAACAAGTGTATTAACAAAGTAAGAAAGTGACTAGCTCTTGGCTAGACAGTTACAAGGTGGTGCTTTGTCTTCAGTGTCTCTGGTGACTCGCACTATTTATAGTGACAACCGGTGTAGTTTCTCCTGTGTAAGAACGGCCGGTGTAACAGTAACAAACCCTGTTAAGTGTGGGCATGTATTTATAATGAAATAGCTGTATTGAATAAGTCGTCAAATGAGTGGGTGTTTTTATTTATCTAATGTAGCAGGTGGACCTGAAACATTTATGGCATTATTACTGCGAGTAGAAAAGGTGGTTCCGCTTTTTAAAACATTTTTATTGAAATATCCTCAAACGAAATACATTGTAGAATATTTCCAAAGTTAGACACATTGAATGAATATCAGCAATTTAAAATTTAAAATCAAATATGAGAAAAATGAAAACACATAAAATCACTTTATCTTGTTAACCCTTTATCTTGGAGGAGCTTTTGGCCTGAGTAATTGATGACACATCAGTCAGACAAACACAGATTTAAAAATGAGAAATGTCCAGTAAGTAATTTATTTTTAATCATTAAGTCTATTTAGACAAATCATAGATTCAATTAAAATATACATGACAAATCCACGTGAAAAAAGTCTTGTGAAGGAAAAGTTATAACTTTTTAAATAAAAAATAGATTCAATTAAAATATAGATAATAAAACCACGTGAAAGAAGTCTTGTGAAGGAAAAGTTATAAATGTTTAAATAAACAATAGATTCAATTAAAATATACATGACAAATCCAC
This sequence comes from Sepiola atlantica, assembly GCA_963556195.1. NCBI lineage: Eukaryota > Metazoa > Mollusca > Cephalopoda > Sepiida > Sepiolidae > Sepiola > Sepiola atlantica. The sequence goes on from OY744542.1 coordinate 57,598,654, forward strand.
GTGAAAGAAGTCTTGTGAAGGAAAAGTTATAAATGTTTAAATAAACAATAGATTCAATTAAAATATACATGACAAATCCACGTGAAAAAAGTCTTGTGAAGGAAAAGTTATAAATGTTTAAATAAACAATAGATTAAATTAAAATATACATGACAAATCCACGTGAAAGAAGTCTTGTGAAGGAAAAGTTATAAATGTTTAAATAAACAATAGATTAAATTAAAATATACATGACAAATCCACGTGAAAAATATCTTGTGAAGGAAAAGTTATAACTTTTTAAATAAACAATAGATTAAATTAAAATATACATGACAAATCCACGTGAAAAATATCTTGTGAAGGAAAAGTTATAACTTTTTAAATAAACAATAGATTAAATTAAAATATACATGACAAATCCACGTGAAAAATATCTTGTGAAGGAAAAGTTATAAATGTTTAAATAAACAATCGATTCCATTAAAATATACATGATAAATCCACGTGAAAAGTCTTGTGAAGAAAAAGTTTAAATATTTAAATAAACAATCGATTCAATTGAAATATACATAATGAATCCACGTGATAAGACTTGTGAAGGAACATTTATAACTTTTTAATAAATAATCGATTCAATCAAAATATACATAATACATTCACGTGAAAAGTCTTGTTAAAGAACAGTTATAAACATTTAAATAAAAAATTACACCAACAATTTTTTAAAAATAAGTAAATATTTATGTCCATGCCTCACTACGTAGTCAGACTTAGACACAAGGTCGGTTTTTCATTTTGGAAAAAGGCGGGGATACTGAATTGGGATAGAAAAAAACAATGGCCGTAGTCCAAGAAGATATCTATTTCACTGACCGGGGACAGAACTTTACATATTAGAATAAAAAGACAATTACTTCGAAAATATAAAAAAATTTAAACAGTGCTTATTAAAACGGTATTCTTAATTACTAAGTGAATTTTAATTAAAAAAAATAATCAAAATGCTGTACCATGACATAATTACATGTAAAAGGGCATTGGAAGGAAAACAACTCACAACAGTCATTTAAAAGCCTATTCTTTATATAAATGGGTCTATTTCTCTAACTATTTATATGAAAGGAAATTACACGTTATTAACATATATATATATATATATATATATATATATATATATATATATATATATATATATATATATATATATATAATTTTAAATAATTAAGTTGATTTTAATTAATAAAGAAAATATATTTATTTTTTTACTGAACGATATGTTATGAAGAGTAATTTTTCTCCGCAATATAAACAATGTTAAAGGGAAATAATTTATTACGGTCCAAATTTAACCAGATTCTTAGTATTTAGGATTGAATATTTTAAAGTATTTAATGTGTTATTAATTATTATTCGATGTATTGAGAACAGTATGAATATTGCACATGAAAATATACTATTGCATATATTTACTGCATTCATATGCTTTCATGTTTAGTCTAAATTTTACCGGCTAACATTGTTGAGTAACACCTCAATAGAATCTTAGATTATTTTTCAAGTTAAATTGATTTGCTCAAATAACGACATTTTGGAATACATTATTTTGTGTGGTTTTTCTTTATAGTAATTTGCTACTATTACAACATCAACCTTCCCTTGTGTCCATATACAGCGCCTAGTTATCTCAAATGGTACTAACCAGTCCTAACGTGGCTTAATTTCAGTACTTAAGCGAGAACCAGTGGGTAAACGTAACTATATATATATATATATATATATATATATATACATATATAGGGTGGGCCAAAATAAGGGTCCTATCTTTAAATTTGAATAACTTCCACAAAATAAAAGTTAAACTCACCAAACTTTATGTGTGTGTAGACTGACCCTTTCGAAATGTTTTGAAATAAACAAAACAAATTTTAGCCGAAAAACACTTCTTAAAACTTACAAAAACTAAAGTATTGTTTTTTACACTGTTTTGAGTAGTTTTTTTAAGCAAAAATAATGTTTTCTAAATGAGGGTACGTTCCTTAGGGCTAATACGGCTCATGCTTGCTTCGGAAGGGGTCCTTTACTTATTCTAAAAAAAAATTAAAAAAAAATCAATAAATAAAAAAGTTATGAATTTTTAAAAATAGGACCCTTATTTTTGCCCACCCTGTATATATGTGTGTGTGTGTGTGTGTTTGTGTGTATATATTGTATATATGTGTAAGATCATTGTAAAATAATTGGCAGATTCGTTTTGGGGTAGGTACATTCGCCACATTAATTTTCCTAGGATTAAATATTTGTTTTTCTTAGTGGGGGTCAGCTGTGATAATACATACTTATTCTTATTAAAACGGTTGTCAGGTATTTGTAAGATTAGCAATATGACCCATTCGTGTCAATTTAGGGTTCAATAAATAGTTAATACTATTTTATACTCAGCGATTCTAAAAATAAAATTATCTCACCGTATATGTCTGCCATAGGAACCCTTTAAGGATGACCACGTTCGTTACTGTCAATAGATAAATAAAATGTATTTAAATATAATTTCTTATTTATTATCTCTTAAAATTAAAATAAAAATAAAATGATATGATAGAATATTTAATTCAAGGTATTAATGTTATAGAGATCTGCACCCAATTGCTACATTATTTTTCGACTAGGTAGCTAGTATCAAAACAATGTCAGTTTCGTATTATCGTTTTTTTTTTTAGAAAATGTATTTATTAGGAATCTTTAGATTTTGGAATAGTTATTAAGAACAAATAACAGTAAATAATGATTTACTAATTTATTTAAGGGCGTTTGTTCCCCCTCCCCTCTATTTGGGGACTTTCGATATACTTGCTGGGTTTATCTAGGTAAGTTTCGTAAACACCGTGGCGGGGCTTCTTGTTTTCTGAATTTGTCTCCATTTCGTCCTGTGATCGTTTACCTTTTTTATACGCATATTTGCAAAATATTTTTATCAGGATTCAATCTAGAATTTCACCATATTTTTTATCCGGTTATTGTGATTTAACATTTTGTTTAACAATTCAACCATTTATTATGCTAGTCTCTAATAATTAGAAACTTTGGAATAAAAATGCAATCATATGAGTGTTGCAATCAAACACATGTAAGAGATGAACGCTTTAATTTGAAAGAAACATACTTCTGAGTGTAAGATGCGAAAAGAAGAATAACACCTCATTGAAATATGGAAATTAAGAGATTGTAAAAACTAGTGAAAATTATGTTTTTGGATTGATTCCGCATGGTCAGTTGAATGCAAAATCAATATATATATATATATATATATATATATATATATATATATATATTGAATTAAAGATTATCGATATATCGTTTAATGATTATCTCTCGTGATAATATATTGAATAAAGCAAGCAATTGAATAAATGAAATATGAAAATAAAACATTGTATGAATACAATATTTATTAAAACATCAGAAGTTCAAAGCAAAGTGTTGCATATCCTTGCTTTGAACTTCTGATGGTTTTATAAATATTGTATCGATACAATTTTTCATTCTCATTGTTCATCTCTTGTATATATATATATATATATATATATATATATATATATATATATATATATATATATATATATATAGTCTAAAGAAGCTTTAAGTCATTTTAACAAAAAAAAGTAAAATGCAGTTTAAATTCCCAGAGAAACTAACTAAATCGAAGATATTGCAGACTTGACATTCGTGGGAAAATTCATAAATAAATAAAAAAATAAGTAAATACAATTCAAAAAAGGGGGGTTAACTATCTAACAGTTTAACAAAAACAGGAGACCTTAAGCGTCTAATATTAACACGGGGATCATCAGTGTTAACCATGTAACTGTTTCGGAGATTTAAAAACAGGACATTTATACTATTCATGGCTCTCCAATGGTACTGATTAAACTACCATTTCCCCAATAATCAAGTGTCGAAATAATTCAGCTTCAAATATGATGTTATTTCAAGACCTGATGATCGTGAGCCCCTCAAATTGCTCTCGTGAAACAAAATCAATGTTGTAGTCAAAATGAAATAAATTATCATTTATATTTATATATATATATATATATATATATATATATATATATATATGTATATAAATATATATATATAAATATATACATATATATATATATATATATATATATATATATATATATATATATATATATATGTGTGTGTGTGTGCGTGTGTGTGTATATATAGAGAGACAGGGATAAATATTGTATCTATATAATTTTATACTTACATCTTCCATCTCTTGTATATAAATATATATATATATATATATATATATATATATATATATATATATATATTATCTATATATAGAGAGAGAAATAGAGAGAAAGAAAGAGAAAGAAAAACATAGAGAGAAAACGAGATAGAGAGAGTGATGATGATTATTTTATATAAATTTATTTAAGTTACCACAATTGTGTAATAGCGTACAATACTAATAGACATCACACAGGTCAATTGTGACACAACGTAAGCTCACTTATGCTGACTGTTTATATATATATATATATATATATATATATATATATATATATATATATATATATATATATATTAATTATGAAGATTTAGTATTTGTCTGTCTAAAGGCAACACAATACTTTTACTTCTATTTATAATCGGTATATGAAATCTATCTGAAGCCGACACTATACTTTTACTATCTTATAATTCTCAATTCAGAGGGTAGTTTTGTATCCGTTCCGTTGTCTTGAGACCGCCTTATCATGGATTTGTTCGTTCGACAGCATACCCTTCTTTTAAGGGTGTGCTTGTCCTCTTTTTTGAATAGGGAGTGTGTAGAATTTGTAATGTGTTCATGATAATATCCTCCTAAGGATTATCTCTTATTTATGAGATAGTGTAGTATGCATCTTGCTGTTACAGACCATCCTCCAAGAAATTACCTCTGCCCATTGTGGCAGTGTATTAAATGTTGTTTTTCTCATATATATCATCAAGGATATGCTCTCTCTGTTCACATATGTTTGCTAGTATATATATATATATATATATATATATATATATATATATATATATATATATATATATATATATATATATATATATAATCTCTAGGGGGTACAGCTGATTTAATGTTTTATTACATGTTCAAATCTCAACGATAAGAAATAATATTTTGAATAGAAAGATCTGATGATATAATGTGTTATATAATTTTATATAAACTATTAAATGGGTGTTTACCATATATGTCTTCATTTCTTCAAATTTATCGAACTATGATATAATTTATTTTTTATTTATAATTTGAGAGTTTTTTTCCTAGAATCAGTGAAAAAATTTCATTTATAATTTGTGTGTTTTCTTTCATAGAATTAGTTTTAAAAATTAAAATACAATTAAACGAACAGATCAAAAAATAGTTTTAAAAATACTTGTAAAATAAGTAAATAAGTAATTGTAAACCGGCGGAAGTAAATACCGTATATTGCATTGTGGGTAAAAACGAGTATTCCTATATCCGCCATGAAATTTGCTTCAAATGAGTCTTCAATACAATATATACCTTCCATGAGATTATTATTAAATACGACAAATGGTCAAACGAAAGTATAAACGAAGTCTTGAAAAGAGATTTAATTGTAAATTCGTTTATTTAATTAATATAATGTTGTTTTCCGTTTACCTATGAATAAAACATAAACCACAAAAAATATCTAACAACATGAAAATATAATTTCAAAATGATTCTTTTGTATTTGTAATACATTAACTTTTCAATGTAACGTAGATAAATAACTTAATATTAATTTCTTTATTTGTAATGCAGTTCGTTTCCCGACGCCATTTAAAAATTTATACAGACAACATTTTCGTTATTTTCACCCTGCACTGTTCATTGGTTAAAAACAAAAGTCGTATTTATTTGGAAAATAATATTTCTTGTTTTTCTTTCACTGCCTTATTTTTTTAAGTTGCAACAGGTATTAAGTAACCATATACAGGGTGGGCAAAAATTAGGGTCCTATTTTTAAAAATTCATAACTATTTTATTTATTGATTTAAAAAAAAATTTTTTTTAGAATAAGTTAAGTGCCCCTTCCGAAGCAAGCATGAGCCGTATTAGCCCTAAGGAACGTACCCTCATTTAGAAAACATTATTTTTGCTTAAAAAACTACTCAAAACAGTGTAAAAAACAATACTTTAGTTTTTATAAGTTTTAAAAAGTGTTTTTCGGCTAAAATTTGTTTTGTTTATTTCAAAAAATCTCGGAAGGGTCAGTCTACACACGCATAAAGTTTGGTGAATTTAACTTTTATTTTGTGGAAGTTATTCAAATTCAAGTTATTCAAATTTAAAGATAGGACCCTTATTTTGGCCCACGCTGTATAAGATAGATACTACAATTATATATTTTTTAATTTTTTACTTTTTTATTTAATTTTTTTTTTGTTTCAAAATTTGGGCAAAAGAGGGACATTTTTTTAAATAATTACTTCATTTCAAAATTTGGGAAAACATCAATCATTTAATTTTTTCAGTTGGTCGGGCAAAAGTCTTTCAGCTGCAAGTCTGTTGTTCAGTAAATGAGTAGCATTTGTAAGCTCTAAAAAATATAAATCTCGGTTAATTGTTTTTACACCATACCGAGAAATCCTGATTTCGTATATATAATTGTATAAAAGTCCATAGTTTTCTTCGAATGTCCGGCTGGCTTGGCAGGCCGAGAGCAGACCAAAGGCGTTTCTACGAATGATGGCGATAGAGAAGCTCTCGTAAAACCATTATTATAATTGGATGTCATATTTTAAGCCCAGATTTTTATTTCCTCAAAATAAAATTAGATTCAACTTTTATTTGAACGGTTATATACTATAGTCATGGAAAATATATATTTCGCCCACGAGCGTTCATTATTAGCCATTTATGTACCAGGTAATTATTTAGAAAAGTGCAAGTCTTTCTTATCAATATATTTTAATGTTTTTTGCTATCATATATTGTAATGTTATTGATAGTTTTTACTAAATCAATATCATGCATGTTACTGATTCAACATTTGTCTGATTTAATTAGAAGGTATTTTTCTCAAATATGAAGAGCGTCATGTAGAATGTATTCCTTTCAAATTAACATTCTACAAATTCTAAGCGAAACAGCTATGAAAATGGGCACACTTTAACGGAATGCTTTTAAAAAGTAATGCATTTGTTCAAAAATGTTCAGTAAGAAGCGTAATTTTGGTGATAACTACACTAGATGCTAGTTTTTTTGTGATTTGAAATTTCGAAAACAATTTTGTACATTGTTTGTCATTCATACTGAATAAGTCCTTAAATAAAGACGAAACGTTGATCAATACATAAATCATATTTTGTATTCGCTCGTTTCATTTTCCATTCTTATATATATATACTAGCGGGGCTACCCGGCGTTGCTCGGGGTCATAATGACATATAATTGAAGAAAAATCGCGTGTGTAACATCTTTATATTCAAACTTCTATTTCTCCCCCTCTTCTATAGCCGTCTCTTTACCTTTCTACCTTTCTCTTCCCTGGTCGCACCATTTCACCGCTACTTTCGAATTTTGCCTTTTGCAAAAGATGCTTCTTCCCCACCATTTCTCTTACGTTACCCATGGCAATAGTATGACATATTTCTATAAAAAGTACCACATCTATCTGCGCCTTCTATATAGGTACTTATCTCCGCCCCGGTGTTCATACTATATACATATCTATCGCCACCCCGGTGCACATACAATATACGTACCTATCGCCACCCCGGGGCAGATACTATATAAGTACCTATTGCCGCCCCGGTATGCCTACTACACAAGTAACTATCGCTGCCCCGGTGTAAATGCTGCATACGTACCTATCGCCGCCCCGGTGCAAATGCTAAATACGTCTCTATCGCCGGCCTGATGTGAATGCTAAATATGTTCCTATCACCGCCCCGGTGCGCATGCTAAATACGTACCTATCGCCTTCCTGGTGTGCGTGCTATATACGTACTGATCGCCGCCATGGAACGCATGCTAAATATATACCTATCACCGCCCTGGTGCGCATTCTATATACATACTTACTGCCATCCCTGTGCACATGCTATATAGTACCTATCGCGACCTCTATGCACTACTATACACGTACCTATTGCAACCCCGGTGCACATACTATATATATACCTATCGCCGCCCCGCTGCGCATACTATATTCGTATGTATCGCCGCCCCGATGTGCATACTATATACTTACCTACGAAATATTTTAAGTTCAAAAGAACAAAAAAATTTCGCCCGACCCCCTATAAAGTTTGGCCCGACCACTACAATGTTCCCCTATCCCTAATATCTGAAGCCGCACCCCCCAATTTTGTTTTAATCTCCCCCAACCCTGAGAACTATTTTGAGTTACAAAACAAAAAAAAAAACAAAAAAAATTTAGCCTGACCCCTAAAATTTTCCCCGACCCCACAATCTATCCAGCCCCCATCCCAACTAATTTTTCGCTCTCCCCAACCCTGAGAAATATTTTGAGTTCAAAACAAACAAAAAGAAAAAAATTTGGCCTGACCCCTAAAAAGTTCGGCCTGACCCCTAAAATTTTCCCCGACCCCTCAATCTCTCCAGCCCCTAATCCTAACTAATTTTCACTCACCCCCCCAACCCTGAGAAATATTTTGAGTTCAAATCAAACAAAAACAAACAAATTTGGCCAAACCCCTAAAAAGTTCGGCCTGACCCCTAAAATTTCCGCGACCCTTCAATCTTTCCAGCGCCCCATTCCAACTTGTTTTTCACTCTCCCCCAACCTTGAGAAATATTTTGAGTTAAAAAAAAAAAAAAAATTGGGCCTGACCCTTAAAATTTCCCCCGACCCCTCAATCTCTCCAGCCTCTCATCCTTACACATTTTTCAATCTCCCGCAACCCTGAGAAATATTTTGAGTTCAAAAAAAAAAAGAAGAAATTTGGTCTGATCCCTAAAAAGGCTGGCCTGACCCCTAAAAATTTCACCGACACCTCAATCTATCCAGCCCACCATTCCAACTCGGTTTTCACTCTCCCCCAACCCTGAGAAATATTTTAAGTTCAAAACAAAAAAAACAAAAAAAATTCGCCTGACCCCTAAAAATTTCGGCCTGATCCTAAATATTTTCCCCAACCCCTCAATCTCTCCAGCCCCTCATCCTAACTAATTTTTCACTCTCCCCCAACCCTGAGAAATATTTTAAGTTCAAAACAAAAAGCAAAGAAAAAAATCTGGCCTGACCCCTAAAAAGTTCGGCCTGGCCCCTAAAATTTTCCCTGACCCCTCCATATCTCCAGCCCCTCATCCTAACTAATTTTTCACTCTCCCATAACCCTGACAAATATTTTAAGTTCAAAAAAAGAAAAAAAATTTGGCCCGAAACACCAATATTTCTAGGGACCGTTATACTTAAAAAGCACCAACATTCAATTCCTGGGGGGGGGGGGCGTCAAACTTTAGAAGCACCTATATTTCTAGGGACTTATACTTTAGAATCACCAACATTCCCGTAGACCGTTATACGTTAGAAGCACCAACATTCCTGGGGACCATTATACTTCAGAAGCACCAATATTTCCAGGGACCGTTATACTTTAGAAGCACTTTACTTATTGAGACGTTATTTGATATGTATACAAATATTAGTGAAAACAGTAGTGGAGCATAATTATACTCTTACTTTACTTATTGAGACGTTATTTAACATGTATACAAATATTAGTGAAAACAATGGCGGAGCATAATTATTTCTCTTCTTACTTTTCTTATTGAGACGTTATTTAATATGTATGACAATATTAGTGAAACAGTGGGGGAGCATAATTATTTCTCTTCTTACTTATTGAGACGTTATTTAACATGTATACAAATATTAGTGAAAACAATGGCGAAGCATAATTATTTCTGTTCTTACTTTACTTATTGAGACATTATTTAATATGTATACAACTATAAGTGAAAACAATGGCAAAGCATAATAATTTCTTTTCTTTCTTTACTTGTGTCGATGTTATTTAATATGTATACAAATATTAATGAAAACATTGGTGGAGCATAATTATTTGTCTTCTTACTTTACCAAACATTAAAACGTGGTTACCAACAATAAAAAGTAGTGACCCAACAATAAAGTGGTGACCCAACAATAAAACGTAGTGACCCCACCCTAAAACGTAGTGACCCAAACATAAAAAGTGGTGACCCATCAATAAAACGTGGTGACTCAACGATAAAAGTTGTGACTCAGCAATAAGAACTGGTGACCCAACAATAAAAAGTGGTGACCCAGTAATAAAGAGAGGTGACCCAGCAATAAAAAGTGGTGACCCAGCAATAAAATATGGTGACCCAACGATAAAACGTAGTGACCTAACCATTAATCGTAGTGACCCAACAATAAAACGTAGTGACCCAACCATAAAACGTAGTGACCAACCATAAAAAGTTGTGACCCAACAATAAAACGTAGTTACCCAGCAAATAAAAGTGGTGACCCAGCAATAAAACGTGGTGACCCAATAAAAAAAATGGTGACCCAGCAATAAAACGTAGTGACCTAACCATAAATCGTAATGACCCTACAATAAAACGTAGTGACCCAACCATAAAACGTAATGACCCAACATTAAAAAGTGGTGATCCAACAATAAAACGTAGTCACCCAGCCATAAAAAGTGGTGACCCAGCAATAAAACGTGGGGACCCAACCAAAAAAGTGGTGACCCAGCAATAAAACGTGGTGACCCAACCCAAAAACTGGTGACCTAACAATAAAAAGTGGTGACCCAACAATAAAATCGTGACCCGACAATAAAAAGGGGTGACCCAGCAATAAAACGTAGTGACCCAACAATAAAAGTGGTGAACCAACCATAAAAAGTGGTGACCATGCAATAAAACTTAGTGACCCAACAATAAAACTTAGTGACTCAAACATAAAAATTGGTGACCCATCTAGAAAAGTGGTTACCCAGCAACAAAAAGTGATGACCCAACGATAAAACATATTGATTAAACCATAAAAAGTGGTGACCCAACAATGAAACGTAGTGACCAAACAATAAAACGTAGTGACCCAACCAAAACATGTGGTGACCCAACAATAAAATCGTGACCCAACAATAAAAAGTGGTGACTCAGCAATAAAAAGTGGTGACCCAGCAATAAAACGTACTGACCCAACAATAAAAAGTAGTGACCTAACCATAAAACGTAGTGACCAAACAATAAAACGCAGTGACCCAATAAAACATGTGGTGACCCAACAATAAAACGTAGTGACCCAACCCTAAAAAGTTGTGACCCAGCAATAAAAAGTTGTGACCCAACGATAAAACATAGTGTTTAAACCATAAAAAGTAGTGACCTAACAATAAAAAGTAGTGACCCAACAATAAAACGTAGTTACCCAACCCTAAAACGTAGTGACCTAGCAATAAAAAGTGGTGACCCAGCAATAAACGTGGTGACCCAACCAAAAACGTGGTGACCCAGCAATAAACCGTGGTGACCCAACCAAAAGAGTGGTGACACAACAATTAACAGTGTTGACCACCCAATAAAATCGTGACCCAACAATAAAAAGTGGTGACCCAGAAATAAAACGTAGTGACCCAACAATAAAACGTAGTGACCCAACCATAAAAGGTGGTGACCCAACAATAAAACGCAATGACTTAACCATAAAACGTAGTGACCAAACAATAAAACGTAGTGATCCAACCATAAAAAGTGGTGACTCAACAATAAAAGTTGTGACCCAGCAATCCTAGGTTGTGACCCAACGAAAAAACATAGAGATTAAACCATAAATAGTGGTAACCCAACAATAAAAAGTGGTGACCCAACAATAAAACGTAGTGACCTAACCATAAATCGTAGTGACCCAACAATAAAACGTAGTGACCAACCCATAAAACATAGTGACCAACTATAAAAAGTAGTGACCTAACCCTAAAACGTAGTGACCCAGCAATAAAAAGTGGTGACCCAGCAATATAAAGTGGTGAGCCAACGATAAAACAGTGATTAAACCATACAAAGTAGTGAGCCAACAATAAAACGTAGTGACCCACCAATAAAACGTAGTGACCCAACCAAAAAATGTAGTGACCCAACAAAAAAACGTAGTGACCCAACCATAAAACGTAGTGACCAACCATAAAAAGTGGTGACCAGCAATAAAACGTAGTGACCTAGCAATAAAACGTAGTGACCCAACAATAAAAAGTGGTGACCCAACAATAAAGTGGTGACCTTACCAAAAAAGTGGTGACCCAGCAATAAAACGTAGTTACCCAACCAAAAAACGTAGTGACCCAACAATAAAACGTAGTGACCCAACCAAAAAATGCGGTGACCCAACAATAAAACGTAGTGACCCAACCATAAAACGTAGTGACCCAACAATAAAAAGTGGTGACCCAACAATAAAACTTAGTGACCCAGCAATAAAACGTAGGTACCCAACAATAAAAAGTGGTGACCCAACAAAAAAAAGTGGTGACCCAGCAATAAAACGTAGTGACCCAACCAAAAAAGTGGTGACCCTACAATAAAAAGTGGTGACCTAACAATAAAACGTTGTGACCCAACCATAAAAAGTGGTGACCCAACAATTAAACGTAGTGACCTAACCATAAAACGTAGTGACCAAACAATAAAACGTAGTGACCATACAATAAATGTGATGACCCAGCAATAAAAAGTGGTGACTCAGCAATCCTAAGTGGGGACCCAACGATAAAAATAGGGATTAAACCATAAAAAGTGGTGACCCAACAATAAAAAGTGGTGACCCAATAATAAAACATAGTTACCTAACCATAAATCGTAGTGACCCAACAATAAAACGTAGTGACCCAACCATTAAACGTAGTGACCTTACAATAAAACGTAGTGACCCAGCAATAAAAAGTAATGACCCAGCAATACCAAGTGGTTACCAAACGATAAAACAGTGATTAAACCATACAAAGTGGTGACCCAACAATAAAACGTAGTAACCCACCAATAAAACGTAGTGCCCCAACAAAAAAAATGTGGTGACCCAACACTAAAACGTAGTGACCCAACCATAAAACGTAGTGACCCAACCATAAAAAGTGGTGACCCAGCAATAAAACGTAGTGACCCAACAATAAAAAGTGCGGACCAAACAATAAAGTGGTGACCTAACCAAAAAAGTGGTGACCAGCAATAAAACGTAGTGACCCAACCAAAAATGTGGTGAGCCACAATAAAAAGTGGTGACCCAACAATAAAACGTAGTGACCCAACCATAAAACGTAGTGACCCAACAATAAAAAGTGGTGACCCAACAATAAAACTTAGTGACCCAACAATAAAACGTAGTGACCCAACCAAAAAATGTGGTGACCCAACAATAAAACGTAGCGACCCAACCATAAAACGTAGTGACCCAACAATAAAAAGATGTGACCCAACAATAAAACGTAGTGATCCAGCAATAAAACGTAGTGACGCAACAATAAAAAGTGGTGACCCAACAATAAAGTGGTGACCCAACCAAAAAAGTGGTGACCGAGCAATAAAACGTAGTGACCCTACCAAAAAAGTGGTGACCCTACAATAAAAAGTGGTGACCCAACAATAAAACGTTGTGACTTCACCATAAAACGTAGAGACCAAACCATAAAAAGTGGTGACCCAGCCATAAAACGTGGTGACCCAGCAATAAAAAGCGGTCACCCAACGATAAAACAGTGATTTAAACCTAAAAAGTGGTGACCTAACAATAAAACGTACTGACTCAACCATAAAACGTAGTGACCCAACCATAAAATGTGGTGACCCAACAATAAAAGTGGTGACCCAGCAATAAAAAGTGGTGACCAACAATAAAACGTAGTGACTTCACCATAAAACGTAGTGACCGAACCATAAAAAGTGGTGACCCAGCCATAAAACGTGGTGACCCAGCAATAAAAAGCGGTCACCCAACGATAAAACAGTGATTTAAACCTAAAAAGTGTGACCTAACAATAAAACGTAGTGACTCAACCATAAAACGTAGTGACCCAACCATAAAATGTGGTGACCCAACAATAAAACGTACTGACCCAACAATAAAAAGTGGTTACCCAACAATAAAAAAGTTGACCCAGCAATAAAACGTGGTGACCCAACAATAAAAAGTGGTGACCCAACAATAAAAGTGGTGACCCAGCAATAAAACGTAGTAACCTAACCATAAAACGTAGTGACCCAACAATAAAAAGTGGTGACCTAAAAATAAAACGTAGTGACCCAGCAATAAAACGTAGTGACCCAACTATAAAAAGTGGTGACCCAACAATAAAACGTAGTGACCTAACCATAAAATGTAGTGACAAAACAATAAAACGTAGTGACCCAACCAAAAAATGCGGTGACCCACCAATAAAACGTACTGACCCAACCATAAAAAGTGGTGACCTACCAATAAAAGTGGTGACCTAACCATAAAACGTAGTGACCCAACTATTAAAAGTAATGACCTAACAATAAAACGTAGTGACCCAACCAAAAAAAGTGGTGACCCAACAATAAAACGTAGTGACCCAACCCAAAAAAACTGGTGACCCAACAATAAAACGTAGTGACTTAACCATAAAACGTAGTGACCCAACCATTAAAAGTGGTGACCTAACAATAAAACGTAGTGACCCAGCAATAAAACGTGGTGACCCAACATTAAAACGTAGTGACAAAACAATAAAAAGTAGTGACCCAACAATCAAGTTGTGACCCAACAATAAAACGTAATGACCCAACTAAAAAAAGTGGTGACCCAACAATAAAACGTAGTGACTTAACCATAAAACGTAGTGATCAAACCATTAAAAGTGGTTACCTAACAATAAAAGTGGTGATCCAACAATAAAACGTAGTGACCTAGCCATGAAACGTAGTGACAAAACAATAAAACGTAGTGACCCAACAATAAAAAGTGGTGACCCAACAATAAAGTGGTGACCCAACATAAAAACGTAATGACCCAACCAAAAAAAATGGTGACCCAACAATAAAACGTAGTGACCTAACCATAAAACGTAGTGACCCAACAATAAAACCTAGTGACCTAACCATAAAACGTAGTGACAAAACAATAAAAAGTGGTGACCCAGCAATTAAAAGAGTTACCCATCGATAAAACACAGTGATTAAACCATAAAAAGTGGTGACCCAACCATAAAACGTAGTGACCTAACCATAAAACGTAGTGACCCAACAATAAAACGTAGTGACCCAACAAAAAAATGCGGTGACCCAACTATAAAACGTAGTGACCCAACCCTAAAAAGTGGTGACCCAACCAAAAAAGTGGGGACCCAGCAATAAAACGTAGTGACCCAACCAAAAAAGTGGTGACCCAACAATAAAATCGTGACCCAACAATAAAAAGTGGTGACCTAGCAATAAAACGTAGTGGCCAACAGTAAAACGTACTGACCCAACTATAAAAAGTGGTAACCGAACAATAAAACGTAGTGACCCAACCCTAAAAAGTGGTGACCCAACCAAAAAAGTGGGGACCCAGCAATAAAACGTAGTGACCCAACCAAAAAAGTGGTGACCCAACAATAAAATCGTGACCCTACAATAAAAAGTGGTGACCTAGCAATAAAACGTAGTGGCCAACAGTAAAACGTAGTGACCCAACTATAAAAAGTGGTGACCGAACAATAAAACGTAGTGACCTAACCATAAAACGTAGTGACAAAACAATAAAACGTAGTGACCCAACCAAAAAATGCGGTGACCCAACAATAAAACGTACTGACCCAACCATAAAAAGTGGTGACCTACCAATAAAAGTGGTTACCCAACGATAAAATCGTGACCCAACAATAAAAAGTGGTGACCCAGCAATAAAACGTAGTGACCTAACCATAAAACGTAGTGACCCAACCAAAAAATGCGGTGACCCAACTATAAAACGTAGTGACCCAGCAATAATACGTAGTGACCCAACCCAAAAAGTGGTGACCCAGCCATAAAACGTAGTGACCCAACAAAAAAGGTGGTGACCAACAATAAAATCGTGACCCAACAATAAAAAGGTGTGACCTAGCAATAAAACGTAGTGACCAAACAGTAAAACGTAGTGACCCAACTATAAAAAGTGGTGACCCAACAATAAAACGTAGTGATCTAACCATAAAATGTAGTGACAAAACAATAAAACGTAGTGACCCAACCAAAAAATGCGGTGACCTACCAATAAAACGTACTGACCCAACCATAAAAATAGGTGACCTACCAATAAAAGTGGTGACCCAACCATAAAACGTAGTGACCCAACCATTAAAAGTAATGACCTAACAATAAAACGTAGTGACCAAACCCAAAAAAGTGGTGACCCAACAATAAAACGTAGTGACCCAACCATTAAAAGTGGTGACCTTACACTAAAACGTAGTGACCCAGCAATAAAACGTGGTGACCCAACATCAAAACGTAGTGACAAAACAATCAAAAGTGGTGACCAAACAATAAAGTGGTGACCCAATAATAAAACGTAATGACCCAACCAAAAAATGCGGTGACCCAACTATAAAACGTAGTGACCCAACAATAAAGAGTGGTGACCCAGCAATAAAACGTACGCCCCAACCATAAAATGCGGTGACCCAACTATAAAACGTAGTGACCCAACAATAAAAAGTTGTGACCTAGCAATAAAACGTAGTGACCAACAGTAAAACGTAGTGACCCAACGATAAAAAGTTGTGACCCAACAATAAAACGTAGTGACTTAACCATAAAACGTAGTGACAAAACAATAAAACGTAGTGACCCAACCAAAAAATGCGGTGACCCAACTATAAAACGTAGTGACCCAACCCTAAAAAGTGGTGACCGAACCCAAAAAGTCGTGACCCAGCAATAAAACGTAGTGACCCAACCCTAAAAAGTGATTAAACATAGTGATTAAACCATAAAAAGTGGTGACCCAACCATAAAACGTAGTGACCTAACCATAAAACGTAGTGACCCAACAATAAAAAGTGGTGACCAAACAATAAAAAGTAGTGACCCAACATTAAAAAGTGGTGATCCAACAATAAAACGTAGTAACCCAGCAATAAAGAGTGGTGACCCAGCAATAAAACGTAGTGACCCAACCAAAAAATTCGGTGACCCAACTATAAAACGTAGTGACCCAATCCTAAAAAGTGGTAACCCAACAACAAAAGGGGGGACCCAGCAATAAAACGTAGTGACCCAACTTTTTTGAGGTCACCACTTTTTTGAGTGGTGACCCAAAAATAAAATCGTGACCCAACAATAAAAAGTTGTGACTTAGCAATAAAACGTAGTGACCAACAGTAAAACGTAGTGACCAACTATAAAAAGTGGTGACCCAACAATAAAACGTAGTGACCTAACCATAAAACGTAGCGACAAAACAATAAAACGTAGTGACCCAACCAAAAAATGCGGTGACCCAACTATAAAACATAGTGACCCAACCCTAAAAAGTGGTGACCCAACCCAAAAAGTGGTGACCCAGCAATAAAACGTAGTGACCCAACCAAAAAAGTGGTGACCCAACGATAAAATCGTGACCCAACAATAAAAAGTGGTGACCCAGCAATAAAACGTAGTGACCTAACCATAAAACGTTGTGACAACACAATTAAACGTAGTGACCCAACAAAAAAATGCGGTGACCCAACTATAAAACGTAGTGACCCAGCAATAATACGTAGTGACCTAACAACAAAAGTGGTGACCCAGCCATAAAACGTAGTGACCCAACTAAAAAGGTAGTGACCCAACAATAAAATCGTGACCAACAATAAAAAGGTGTGACCTAGCAATAAAACGTAGTGACCCAACAGTAAAACGTAGTGACCTAACTATAAAAAGTGGTGACCGAACTATAAAACCTAGTGACCTAACCATAAAATGTAGTGACCAACCAATAAAACGTAGTGACCCAACCAAAAAATGCGGTGACCCAACAATAAAACGTGCTGACCCAACCATAAAAAGTGGTGACCTACCAATAAAAGTGGTGACCCAACCATAAAACGTAGTGACCCAACCATTAAAAGTAATGACCTAACAATAAAACGTAGTTACCCAACCAAAAAAAGTGGTGACCCAACAATAAAACGTAGTGACCCAACCAAAAAAAGTGGTGACCTAACAATAAAACGTAGTGACTTAACCATAAAACGTAGTGACCCAACAATAAAAAGTGGTGACCCAGTCATAAAACGTAGTGACACAACCATTTAAAGTGGTGACCTAACAATAAAACGTAGTGACCCAGCAATAAAACGTAGGGACCCAACATTAAAACGTAGTGACAAAACAATAAAAAGTGGTGACCCAACAATAAAGCGGTGAACCAACAATAAAACGTAATGACCCAACCAAAAAAAGTGGTGACCCAACAATAAAACGTAGTGACCTAACCATAAAACGTAGTGACCCAACAATAAAAAGTGCTGACCCAATCATAAAACGTAGTGACACAACCATTAAAAGTGGTGACCTAACAATAAAACGTAGTGACCCAGCAATAAAACGTGGTGACCCAACATTAAAACGTAGTGACAAAACAATAAAAAGTGGTGACCCAACAATAAAGTGGTGACCCAACAATAAAAGGTAGTGACTTAACCATAAAACGTAGTGACCTAACCATAAAATGTGGTGACTCAACAATAAAACGTAGTGACCCAACAATAAAAAGTGGTGACCCAACAATAAAACGTAATGATCTAACCATAAAACGTAGTGACCCAACAATAAAACGTAGTGACCTAACCATAAAACGTAGTGACAAAACAATAAAACGTAGTGACCCAACCAAAAAATGCGGTGACCCAACTATAAAACGTAGTGACCCAACCCTAAAAAGTGGTGACCCAACCAAAAAAGTAGGGACCCAGCAATAAAACGTAGTGAGCCAACTAAAATCGTGGTGACCCAACAGTAAAATCGTGACCCAACAATAAAAAGTGGTGACCTAGCAATAAAACGTAGTGGCCAACAGTAAAACGTAGTGACCCAACTATAAAAAGTGGTGACCGAACAATAAAACGTAGTGACCTAACCATAAAACGTAGTGACAAAACAATAAAACGTAGTGACCCAACCAAAAAATGCGGTGACCCAACAATAAAACGTACTGACCCAACAATAAAAAGTGGTGACTTACCAATAAAAGTGGTGACCCAACGATAAAATCGTGACCCAACAATAAAAAGTGGTGACCCAGCAATAAAACGTAGTGACCTAACCATAAAACGTAGTGACCCAACCAAAAAATGCGGTGACCCAACTATAAGACGTAGTGACCCAGCAATAATACGTAGTGACCCAACCAAAAAAGTGGTGACCCAGCCAGAAAACGTAGTGACCCCACCAAAAAGGTGGTGACCCAACTATAAAATCGTGACCCAACAATAAAAAGGTGTGACCTAGCAATAAAACGTAGTGACCAAACAGTAAAACGTAGTGACCCAACTATAAAAAGTGGTGACCCAACAATAAAACGTAGTGACCTAACCATAAAATGTAGTGACAAAACAATAAAACGTAGTGACCCAACCAAAAAATGCGGTGACCCACCAATAAAACGTACTGACCCAACCATCAAAAAATGGTGACCTACCAATAAAAGTGGTGACCTAACCATAAAACGTAGTGACCCAACTATTAAAAGTAATGACCTAACAATAAAACGTAGTGACCCAACCAAAAAAAGTGGTGACCCAACAATAAAACGTAGTGACCCAACCAAAAAAAGTGGTGACCCAACAATAAAACGTAGTGACTTAACCATAAAACGTAGTGAACCAACCATTAAAAGTGGTGACCTAACAATAAAACGTAGTGACCCAGCAATAAAACGTGGTGACCCAACAATAAAACGTAGTGACAAAACAATAAAAAGTAGTGACCCAACAATAAAGTTGTGACCCAACAATAAATCGTAATGACCCAACCAAAAAAAGTGGTGACCCAACAATAAAACGTAGTGACTTAACCATAAAACGTAGTGACCCAACCATTAAAAGTGGTGACGTAACAATAAAACGTAGTTACCCAGCAATAAAACGTGGTGAACCAACATTAAAACGTAGTGACAAAACAATAAAAAGTGGTGACCCAACAATAAAGTGGTGACCCAACAATAAAACATAATGACCCAACCAAAAACAGTGGTGACCCAACAATAAAACATAGTGACGTAACCATAAAACGTAGTGATTAAACAATAAAACGTAGTGACCTAACCATGAAACGTAGTGACAAAACAATAAAACGTAGTGACACAACCAAAAAATGCGGTGACTCAACAATAAAACGTAGTGACCCAACAATAAAAAGTGGTGACCCAACAATAAAATGGTGACCCAACATAAAAACGTAATGACCCAACCCCAAAAAATGGTGACCCAACCATAAAACGTAGTGACCTAACCATAAAACGTAGTGACAAAACAATAAAAAGTAGTGACCCAACTAAAAAATGCGGTGACCCAACAATAAAACGTAGTGACTCAACCATAAAAAGTGGTGACCCAGCAATAAAAAGTGGTGACCCATCGATAAAACATAGTGATTAAACCATAAAAAGTGGTGACCCAACCATAAAACGTAGTGACCTAACCATAAAACGTAGTGACCCAACAATAAAACGTAGTGACCCAACCAAAAAATGCGGTGACCCAACTATAAAACGTAGTGACCCAACCCTAAAAAGTGGGGACCCAACCAAAAAAGTGGGGACCCAGCAATAATACGTAGTGACCCAACCAAAAAAGTGGTGAACCAACAATAAAATCGTGACCCAACAATAAAAAGTGGTGACCTAGCAATAAAACGTAGTGGCCAACAGTAAAACGTAGTGACCCAACTATAAAAAGTAGTGACCGAACAATAAAACGTAGTGACCTAACCATAAAACGTACTGACAAAACAATAAAACGTAGACCTAGCAATAAAACGTAGTGACTAAACAGTAAAACGTAGTGACCCAACTATAAAAAGTGGTGACCCAACAATAAAACGTAGTGACCGTACCATAAAATGTAGTGACAAAACAATAAAACGTAGTGACCCAACCAAAAAATGCGGTGACCCACCAATAAAACGTACTGACCCAACCATAAAAAGAGGTGACCTACCAATAAAAGTGGTTACCCAACCATAAAACGTAGTGACCCAACCATTAAAAGTAATGACCTAACAATAAAACGTAGTGACCCAACCAAAAAAAGTGGTGACCCAACAATAAAACGTTGTGATTTAACCATAAAACGTAGTGACCCAACCATTAAAAGTGGTTACCTAACAATAAAACGTAGTGACCCAGCAATAAAACGTGGTGACCCAACATTAAAACGTAGTGACAAAACAATAAAAAGTGGTGACCGAACAATAAAGTTGTGACCCAACAATAAAACGTAATGACCAAACCAAAAAAAGTGGTGACCCAACAATAAAACGTAGTGACTTAACCATAAAACGTAGTGACCCAACCATTTAAAGTGGTGACCTAACAATAAAACGTAGTGACCAAGCAATAAAACGTGGTTACCCAACATTAAAACGTAGTGACAAAACAATAAAAAGTGGTGACCCAACAATAAAACATAATGACCCAACCAAAAAAAGTGGTGACCCAACAATAAAACGTAGTGACGTAACCATGAAACGTAGTGACCAAACAAAAAACGTAGTGACCTAACCATGAAACGTAGTGACAAAACAATAAAACGTAGTGACCCAACCAAAAAATTCGGTGACCCAAAAATAAAACGTAGTGACTTAACCATAAAACGTAGTGACCCAACCATAAAATATCGTGACCAACAATAAAACGTAGTGACCCAACAATAAAAAGTGGTGACCCAACAATAAAGTAGTGACCCAACATAAAAACGTAATGACCCAACCAAAAAAAGTGGTGACCCAGCAATAAAACGTAGTGACCTACCCATAAAACGTAGTTACCCAACAATAAAACGTAGTGACCTAACCATGAAACGTAGTGACAAAACAATAAAACGTAGTGACACAACCAAAAAATGCGTTGACCCAACAATAAAACGTAGTGACTCAACCATAAAAAGTGGTGACCCAGCAAGAAAAAGTGGTGACCCATCGATAAAAGATAGTGATTAAACCATAAAAAGTGGTGACCCAACCATAAAACGTAGTGACCTTACCATAAAACGTAGTGACCCAACAATAAAACGTAGTGACCCAACCAAAAAATGCGGTGACCCAACTATAAAACGTAGTGACCCAACCCTAAAAAGTGGTGACCCAACCTAAAAAGTGGGGACCCAGGAATAAAACGTAGTGACCCAAACAAAAAAGTGGTGACCTAGCAATAAAACGTAGTGGCTAACAGTAAAACGTAGTGACCCAACTATAAAAAGTGGTGACCCAACAATAAAACGTAGTGACAAAACAATAAAACGTAGTGACCCAACCAAAAAATGCGGTGACCCAACAATAAAACGTACTGACCCAACCATAAAAAGTGGTGACCTACCAATAACAGTAGTGACCCAACTATAAAACGTAGTGACCCAACCATTAAAAGTAATGACCTAACAATAAAACGTAGTGACCCAGTAATAAAACGTGGTGACCCAAATTAAAACGTAGTGACCAAACAATAAAAAGTTTGTTACCCAACTATAAAGTGGTGACCCAACAATAAAACGTAATGACCCAACCAAAAAAAGTGGTGACCCAACAATAAAACGTAGTGACCCAACCATAAAAAGTGGTGACCCAGCAATAAAAAGTGGTGACCCATCGATAAAACATAGTGATTAAACCATAAAAAGTGGTGACCCAACCATAAAACGTAGTGACCCAACCATAAAAAGTGGTGACCCAGCCATAAAACGTGGTGACGCAGCAATAAAAAGCGGTCACCCAACGATAAAACAGTGATTAAAACCTAAAAAGTGGTGACCTAACAATAAAACGTAGTGATCCAACCATAAAACGTAGTGACCCAACAATAAAAAGTGGTGACCCAACAATAAAAGAGGTTACCCAGCAATAAAACGTGGTGACCCAACAATAAACAGTGGTGACCCAACAATAAAAGTGGTGACCCAGCAATAAAACGTTGTGACCTTACAATAAAACGTAGTGACAAAACAATAAAAAGTGGTCACCCAATCATAAAACGTAGTGACACAACCATTAAAAGTGGTGACTTAACAATAAAACGTAGTGACCCAGCAATAAAACGTGGTGACCCAACATTAAAACGTAGTGACAAAACAATAAAAAGTGGTGACCCAACAATAAAGTGGTGACCCAACAATAAAACGTAGGGACCCAACCCAAAAAAGTGGTGACCTAACAATAAAACGTAGTGACTTAACTATAAAACGTAGTGACCCAACCATAAAATGTGGTTACCCAACAATAAAACGTAGTGACCCAACAATAAACAGTGGTGACCCAACCATAAAAAGGTGACCCACCATAAAAACGTAATGACCCAACCAAAAAAAGTGGTGACCCAACAATAAAACGTAGTGACCTAACCATAAAACGTAGTGACCCACCAATAAAACGTAGTTACCTAACCATAAAACGTAGTGACAAAACAATAAAACGTAGTGACCCAACCAAAAAATGCGGTGACCCAAAAATTAAACGTAGTGACCTAACCATAAAAAGTGATGACCCAGCAAGAAAAGTGGTGACCCATCGATAAAACATAGTGATTAAACCATAAAAAGTGGTGACCCAACCATAAAACGTAGTGACCTAACTATAAAACGTAGTGACCCAACAATAAAACGTAGTGACCCAAACAAAAAATGCGGTGACCCAACTATAAAACGTAGTGACCCAACCCTAAAAAGTGGTGACCCAACCAAAAAAGTGGTGACCCAGCAATAAAACGTAGTGACCCAACCAAAAAAGTGGTGACCCAACAATAAAATCGTGACCCAACAATAAAAAGGTGTGACCTTGCAATAAAACGTAGTCACCCAACAGTAAAACGTAGTGACCCAACTATAAAAAGTTGTGACCCAACAATAAAACGTAGTGACCTAATCATAAAACGTAGTGACAAAACAATAAAACGTAGTGACCCAACCAAAAAATGCGGTGACCCAACAATAAAACGTACTGACCCAACCATAAAAAGTGGTGACCTACCAATAAAAGTGGTGACCCAACCATAAAACGTAGTGACCCAACCATTAAAAGTAATGACCTAACAATAAAACGTAGTGACCCAGAAATAAAACGTGGTGACCCAAATTAAAACGTAGTGACAAAACAATAAAATGTATTGACCCAACAATAAAGTTGTGACCAACAATAAAACGTAATGACCCAACCAAAAAAAAGTAGTGACCCAACAATAAAACGTAGTGACCCAACCAAAAAAAGTGGTGACCCAACAATAAAACGTAGTGACTTAACCATAAAACGTAGTGACCCAACCATAAAATGTGGTGACCCAACAATAAAACGTAGTGACCCAACAATAAAAAGTGGTGACCCAACAATAAAGTGGTGACCCAACAATAAAACGTAATGACCCAACCAAAAAAGTGGTGACCCAACAATAAAACGTAGTGACCCAACCAAAAAAAGTCGTGACCCAACAATAAAACGTAGTGACTACCCCATAAAACGTAGTGACCCAACCATAAAAAGTGGTGACCCAGCAATAAAAAGTGGTGACCCAACGATAAAACATAGTGATTAAACCATAAACAGTGGTGACCCAACAATAAAAAGTGGTGACCCAGCAATAAAACGTAGTGACCCAACAGTAAAACGTCGTGACCCAACTATAAAAAGTGGTGACCCAACAATAAAACGTAGTGACCTAACCATAAAACGTAGTGACAAAACAATAAAACGTAGTGACCCAACCAAAAAATGCGGTGACCCAACAATAAAACGTAGTGACCCAACCATAAAAAGTGGTGACCCAACAATAAAAGTGGTGAATCAGCAATACAAAGTGGTGACCCAACGATAAAACTTAGTTATTAAACATTAAAAATAGTGACCTAACCATAAAACGTAGTGACTTAACCACAAACCGTAGTGACCCAACCAAAAAATGTGGTGACCCAACAATAAATCGTAGTGACCCAACCATAAAAAGTGGTGACCCAACAATAAAAGTGGTGATCCAACAATAAAACCTAGTGACCTAACCATAAATCGTAGTAACCCAATAATAAAACGTAGTAAATTTCATTAAAAATGATGAATTGTTTTATGAACTTGAGGTATTGTGTAATTAAATTACAATATAACTCAGCAATTTCAAATTACTATAAAATATAATGAAAATAACTGAAAGGCCCCCACCCGATTAAATATGCCCCATGGACCCTCTAAGGATTGGATTTATAGATTCGGGAATACTCTCATCATCTTACTCTGTTCATTTTACATAAGAATACACTTTTATATGTTATGTATATTCTCTAACCTGGTTGTAAAAAGCTAAATTGTGTTTTTAAACGTGAGTTATCGTTCTTCCTTAGCTATCCTCTAACAAATAATTTCAAGTGGTACTTGAAAAGCCAGCGCCCGAGAAGGTGAGCACTCTGGCCATTAAAAATTGCCTGGGCAGCTCCGTCGGGATTCCCCGGTAGGGCGCTTCAGGCAGTAAGCAATAAACTTACTCCTCCCCAAAGAGGGGAGGCAAAGCCTGGGAGGGTGCACCTCCTAGAACTGCACAGGACAGACCCATAGACCGGTGGAATGAAGCCCCGAAGGCCAAGACGATACCAGTCCATGGGGTGCACGATGGGTATCCATCGTAAATCAAAAAACATACTACACTAATACTAAACAGATACTACATTAATGTCATTTTCGGTTTAAAAAATGGCGTATAAAAGCTATGTTGAATTAGAGAAAAACGGCCTAGGGGAGTCTAAAATTCTTTGTTGATCATCAAAACTCATGTAAAAATTTGTTAAATAGTATTATACAATGTTTGTTCAAAGAAAATCATAGTTATTATTACTTGTTAATTTATTAATGTAATTTGAACAGTGTCTAGTGGATAGACCGCTGTACTGTTGTAATATTGGTTATAAATACTCCAGTAAATACATAAACATTTTGAATTTCGGGCGCTTTCTTGGCCTTTAGGCTAAAATCAAAGTGTAGTATCTGTTTCGGCATTTTATTGCCTTGAGATCAAGTGTATTATCTAGTCCTATCCGATAGGTGTCGATCTTACAATGTCGAATCAAAAATCAGATTATCATTTTATTTTTTAATCCCATTTCCTGTGGCGACCTTCCTCTCCCCTAAAGTACAGGCTGATACGCTCCCACGGTCGGGATCTCTCTCTCACTGACGAATACTCCCCTCCCCCAAATTTGGCCTGAGGCGCTCACATCGGCGAATGCCGACACCCCCCTCCCCAAATTTGACTTGAGGCGCTCATACCGCCGAATGCTGACATTCCCCCTCCCCAAATTTGGCCTGAGGCGTTCATACCGGCGAATGCCGACACTCCCCCTCCCCCAAATTTCGCCTGAGGCGCTCACACCGGCGAATGCCGACATTCCCAATCCCCAGATTTCGCCTGAGGCGCCCCACCGGCGAATGCCGACACTCCCCCCTCCCCAAATTTGGCCTGAGGCTCCCCACCGCCGAATGCTGACACTCACCAGATTTGGCCTGAGGCGCTCATACCGGCGAATGCCGACATTCCTCCTCCCCAGATTTGGCCTGAGGCGCACCACCGCCGAATGCCGACCCTCCCCCTCCCCCGAATTTCGCCTGAGGAGCCCCACCGGCGAATACCGATACTACCCTCTCCCCAAATTTGGCCTGAAGCGCTCACACCGGCGAATGTCGACACTCCCCCGCCCCTAAATTTCGCTTGAGGCGCTCACACCGGCGAATGCCGACTCTCCTTCACTCCCAAATTTCGCCTGAGGCGCCCCAACGGCGAATGCCGACACTCCCCCTCCCCAAATTTTGCCTGAGGCGTCCCACCGGCGAATACCGATACTCCCCTCTACCCCAAATTTTGCCTGAGGCGCTCACACCGGCGAATGCCGACCCCCCTCCCCAATTTGGCCTGAAAGGAGGAGGTAATGCCTATCATGATAACAGAACGGCCATAGGAAGGGAGGGGGGAGGAATATTAGCGTCTATTAATAATCAAGAAATAAAGTGTGGGAGTGAGAGGGAAAAAAGAAAGAAAGGAACAAATGGTTGTAGTGTGAGTGAATTTCTTCCTGCTACTCTCTGACGTCATTTCTGGTTTATCGTGACTTTGCATTATTTTTCAAATTATACATGATAGCATTGATTTATTCTTAAATTAGTACTTAACAACGTTGAAAAATGGAGTTAAAAGCCACCCCCCATTGGAGAAAAGTGCTCAGTCGACCCCGGAAGAGTCAATTTTTTTTCCGGTTCTGAGATATTACACGCGCCTGGGCTGGCCGGTCGGAATGATGTCACCCGTGTGACCGTTTGTTGGGTACTTTGGGATGAGAAGCTTTACATACATACATACATACATACATACATACATACATACATACATACATACAGACAGACAGACAGACAGGTGACGTTTATATAATAGACTAGCGGGGCTACCCGGCGTTGCTCGGGGTCATAAAAACATATAATTGAAGAAAAATCGCGTGTGTAACATCTTTATATTAAAACCTCTGTTTTTGTCCCTCTCTCTATAGCCGTCTCTTTATCTTTCTACTTTTCTCTTCCCTGGTCGCCCCATTTCACCGCTACTTTCTAATTTTGCCTTTTGTGAAAGCTGTTTCTTCCCCACCATTTCATCCTACGTTTCCCAGGCAATAGTATGACTTATTTCTATAAAAAGTACCACCTCTGTCTGCGCATTCTATATAGGTACTTATCTCCGCCCCGGTGTTCATACTATATACGTATCTATTGCCACCCCGGTGTGCCTACTATATACGTACCTATCGCCGCCCCAGTGCACATAATATATACATATCTTTCGCAACCCCGGTGCAGATACTATATAAGTACCTATCGCCGCCCTGGGTGCAGATACAATATAAGTACCTATCGCCGCCACGGTGCGAATACTAAATACATACCTATCCCCGCCCCGGTGCGAATGCTAAATATGTAGCTATTGCCGCCCCAGTGTGCATACTGCATAAGTACCTATCACTGCCCCAATGCAAATACTAAAAATGTACATATCGCTGCCCTGGTGCGAATGCTAAATACGTACCTATCGCTGCCTCGGTGCGAATGCTAAATACGTACCTTTCGCCGCCCTGGTGCCCGTTATATATATGTACCTATCGCCGCCCCGCTGCGCGTGCTGTATACGTACCGATCGCCGCCCCGGAGCGCATGCTAAATACATACCTATCACCGGCCCGTGCACATGCTATATACATACTTTCCCGCCCATGTGCACATGCAATATACGTACCTATCTCCCCCCCTCAATGCTAAATACGTACCTATCGCCGCCCCCCCTCAATGCTAAATACGTACCTATCGCCGCCCCGGTGTGAATGTTCAATATGTACCTATCGCCGCCCCTGTGCGAATGCTAAATACATACCTATCGCCCACCCGGTACAAATGCTGAATACGTACCTTCTGCCGCCCCGTTGCGCGTGCTATATACGTACCTATCCCTGCCCCACTGTGCATGCTATATACGTACCGATTGCCGCCCCGGAGCGCATTCTAAATACATACCTATCACCGGCCTGGTGCACATGCTGTATACGTACTTATTGCCGTCCATGTGCGCATGCTATATACGTACCTATCAGCGACCCAGTGTGCATACTACATATGTACATATCGCTGCCTCAGTGCGAATACTAAATATCTACATATCGCCGCCCCGGTGTGAATGCTAAATACGTACCTATCGGCACCCCTATGCACTACTATATACGTACCTATTGCCACTCCAGTGCACATACTATACCTATCGCCGGCCCGGTGCGCATACTATATTTTTTTGGCACCACCCAAGAAAACTTTTTTTTCATCGTCCCACATACTTAGAAATATTTTTAATTTAAATGAAAAAAAAATGTAACCCCCCTCGAAAGAAATTTTTTTTTTTTAGCCTTCCACATACATAGAAATATTTTCAGTTAAAGAAAGAAAAAAAAATTCCGAGGTGCCTCGGTCATATCAAAGAACCATACTGCAGAAGCCTCCGGCTCCTATATTGTAGAAGCACCCCTGGTGCTGGGTCCTATACTGTATAAGGACCCCTGGCCGCTATACTTCAGAGCACCCATGGTCCCTATTCTTCATAGGCCTCCAAGTCCTATATTGTAGAAGCACCCCCGGTACTGGGTCCTATATTGTAGAAACACCCCTGGTACCTATACTGGAGAAGCACCCCTAGTCCCTATACTGGAGAAGTACCCATTGTCCCTATTCTGCAGAAGCCTCCAGGTCCTAAATTTAGAAGCACCTCTGGTGCTGGGTCCTATGTTGTAGAAGCACCCCTGGTGCTGGGTCCTATATTGTAGAAGCACCCCTGGTCCCTATACTGGAGAAGCACTTATATTTCTAGGGACCGTTATACTTTAGAAGCACCAACATTCCTGGGGGGACCGTCATACTTTAGAAGCATCAACATTTGTGGGGACCGTTATACTGTAGAAGCACCAATATTTCTAGGAATCGTTATACTTTAGAAGCACCAACGTTCCTGGGGAACGGCCGTTATACTTTAGAAGCACCAATATTTCTAGGGACCGTTATACTTTAGAAGCACCAACATTCCTGTTGACCGTAATACTTTAGAAGCATCAAACTTCCTGAGGACCATTATACTTTAGAAGCATCAACATTCCTGGGGACCATTATACTTTAGAAGCAACATTCCTGTGGGACCGTTATACTTTAGAAGCACCAATATTTCTAGGGACCGTTATACTTCAGAAGCACCTACATTACTTTGCAAATCAAGTAGGCCTCCTGAGAACTACTGACATCCCTCTTACCGGTTGCCTTCCTATGTTGTTATTGATCCATCCGAACAGAAGTTATGGGATGACCTGATACAACCGGACACAATTTAGGGCAAGACGGGTACATCCGGCAAGGGATTATGGAGCATGTTTAGTGAGTCAACATTTTTATAAAGTTATTACATAAATACATTGAATAATTTCCAAATTACTACTGATTAACGTTGAAAAAATAGATATGTATCAGGGATATGTATCATGTATCATGTATATGTATCATGTATATGTATCATGTATCATGTATATATATATCATGTATATGTATCATGTGTATTGTATCATGTACACGTATATGTATCATGGATATGTATCATGTATAGGTATATATATCATGTATCGTGGATATGTATATGTATCATGTATCATGGATATGTATCATGTATCATGGATATGTATCATGTATCATGGATATGTATCATGTATCATGTATCATGGATATGTATCATGTATCATGGACATGTATCATGGATATGTATCATGTATCATGGATATGTATATGTATATGTATAATGTATATGTATCATATGTATGTATCATGTATATGTATATGTATCATGGATATGTATCATGTATCATGGATATGTATCATGGGTATGTATATGTATCATGTATCATCGAATATGTACCATGTATCATGGATATGTATTATGGATATGTATCATGTATCATGGATATGTATCATGAATATGTATCATGGATATGTATCATGGATATGTATAATGTATCATGGATATGTATCATGGATATGTATCATGGATATGTATCATATATCATGGATATGTATCATGGATATGTATCATGTATCATAGATATGTATCATGGATATGTATCATGTATCATGGATATGTATCATAGATATGAATCATGTATCATGCATTATGTATATGTATCATGTATATGTATATGTATCATGGGTATGTATATGTATCATGGATATGTATCATGGATATATATCATGGATGTGTATCATCTATCCTTGATATGTATCATATATATGTATCATGGATATGGATCATGGATATGTATATGTATCATAGATATATATATATGTTTCATAGATATGTATCATGTATATATATCATCGATATGTATCATGTATCATGGATATGTATCATTTGTCATTGATATTTATTATGGATATGTATCATGTATCATGTACATGTATCATGGATATGTATCATGTATCATGGATATGTATCATGTATTATAGATATGTATCATGTATCATAGATATGTATCATGTATATGTATCATAGATATGTATCATGTACATGTATCAGAAATATTCTTAATCATTTTCAATCCCCTCATGATTTTCTTCATCATTTTCAATCCTCTCATCATGTACTTTATCATTTTACACTCCCTCATGGTATTCTTCAGCATTTTCAATCCTCTCATAATATTCTCCATCATATTCAATGTTCTCATTGTATTCTTAATCATTTTCAACCCCCTTATGATATTCTTCATCATTTTCAATCCTCTCATGGTGTTCTTCATCATTTTTAATTCTCTCATGATATTCTTCATAATTTTCGATCCCCTCATTATATTCTTCAGCATTTTAAATCCTCTCATCGTATTCTTCATCATTTTCAACCCGCTCATAATATTCTACATCATTTTCAATCCCATGATGGTATTCTTCATCATTTTCAATCCCCTCACGATATTCTTCATCATTTTCAATCCTCTCATAGTATTCTTCATCATTTTCAATCCTCTCATGGTATTCTTCATCATTTTCCATCCTCTCATGATATTCTTCATCATTTTCAATCCTCTCATGGTATTATTCATCATTTTCAAACCCATCATGATATTCTTCATCATTTTTAATCATCTCATGGTATTCTTCATAATTTTCAATCTTCTCATGATATACTTCATCATTTTCAATCCTCTCATGATATACTTCATCATTTTCAATCCTCTCATAGTATTCTTCATCATTTTCAATCCTCTCATGATATTCTTCATCATTTTCAATCCTCTCATGATGTCCTCTATCATTTTCAATCCCCTCATAGTATTCTTCAGCATTTTCAATCCTCTCATGATATTCTACATCATTTTCAATCCTCTCATGGTATTCTTCAGCATTATCACTCCTCTCATGGTATTCTTCAGCATTATCAATCCTCTCATTGTATTCTTCATCATTTTCAACCCCCTCATGATATTCTTCATCATTTTCAATCCTCTCATGGTATTCTTCATCATTTTCAATCCCCTCATTGTATTCTTCATCATTTTCAATCCTCTCATGGTATTTTTCATCATTTTCAATCCTCTCAGGGTATTCTTCATTATTTCCAATCCTTTCATAATATTCTTCATCATTTTCAATCCTCTTATGATATTCTTCATCATTTTCAATCTCCTCATGGTATTCTTCAGCATTTTCAATCTTCTCATAATATTCTACATCATATTCAATCCTCTCATGGTATTCTTCAGCATTTTCAATCCTCTCATTGTATTTTTCAACATTTTCAACCCCCCTCATGATATTCTTCATAATTTTCAATCCTCTCATGATGTTCTTAATCATTTTCAATCCTCTCATGATGTTATTCATCATTTTCAATCCTCTCATGATGTTCTTCATCATTTTCAATCCTCTCATGGTATTCTTCAGCATTTTCAATCCCCTCATTTTATTCTTCATCATTTTCAATCCTCTCATCGTATTCTTCATCATTTTCAATCCTCTCATCGTATTCTTCATAATTTTCAATCTTTTCATGATATTATTCATTATTTTCAATCCTCTAATGATATTCTTCATAATTTTCAATCCCCTCATGGTATTCTTCAGCATTTTCAATCCTCTCATAATATTCTACATCATATTCAATCCTCTCATGATATTCTTCATCATTTTTAATCCCCTCATGGTATTCTTCATCATTTTCAATCCTCTCATCATTGTATTCTTCATCATTTTCAACCCCCTCATGATACTCTTCATCATTTTCAATCCTCTCATGGTATTCTTCATTTTCAATCCTCTCATGATATACTTCATCATTTACAATCCCCTCATGATATTCTTTATCATTTTCAATCCACTCATTATATTCTTTATCATTTTCAATCCTCTCACCCTATTATTCATCATTTTCAATCCCTTCATGATATTCTTCATCATTTTCAATCCTCTCACCCTAGTATTCATCATTTTCAATCACTTCATGATATTCTTCATCATTTTTAATCTCCTTATGATATTATTAATCATTTTCAATCCTCACACAGTATTCTTCATCATTTTTAATCCTTCCATCATTGTATTCTTCATTATTTTCAATCCCATCATGATATTTTTCCTCATTTTCAGTCGCCAAATACAAGGAGCCTCTAGAGCTATACTAAAATAACTCTCGCTTATTCCCTTCCCTTTTATCAGGGCAATAGTCCGAAGGAAAATGAAGAAAAAAAACAATAATAACGTGACGATAGCATAAAATAATATCCGAACCTATCACTGTGACGTCATGTACCTATCTATGTGACGTCATGTGCACAAGATAACATTAAAAATCGTGATCACATTAAACGAAAAAATGGCTATTTGACCCCTTAAAAATGAATCTTTTTTTTTAATTTTTCGATATTATTTTCTCGAGGTTATGCCGGTTAAATAATACCTAATTCGGAGGTGTTTGTTTAGTATTTTAAAAGCCTTAGCGTTACATACATATCACAGATGTTTGCCTTATATATATATATATATATATATATATTTATATATATATATATATGGTCGTATAATCAGTACCATTGGAGAGCCATGAATATGATAACTGTCCTGTTTTTAAATCTCCGAAACAGTTACATGGTAAACAGCTGATGATCCCCGTGTTAATATTAGACGCTTAAGGTCTTCTGTTTTTGTTTCACCCTTAGATAATTAACCCCCCTTTTTTTCTTTTTTTTTTGTATTACTTATATTTTTCATTTATTAATTTTCCAACGAATGTTAAGTCTGCAATATCTGGCTTTAGTTAGTTTGTCTGGGAGTTTAAACTGCATTTTACATTTTTTTTTTTATGACGCAAAGCTTCTTTAGACTATATATATATATATATATATATATATATATATATATATATATATATATATATATATGTATATATATATATATATATATATATATATATATATATATATATATCGTCGATAACATCAAGACAATTTCAACTTGACTGCGATAAATATGTCTCAATCAAGGAGGATTAAACGAAAAAAGAAGAGAAACAAATATGCTTATACTTCTGACAAGGGTATATACACTGGAAGTACCCGAGTTTTTAAAGTAAATAAATAATTTATTTTAAAAAAACATAAATAAATTGCGTTGTCCACGTTTAAAAAATATATTTTCTTTAATATTCTCATTTTTATTGGTATTTACGCAATGTTTGTCATGTGTGACTTTTCAAACCACCTTTTTCGCGAAACCGCGTGCAACACATAGCGGCATACCAACATTAATCATTGATAAAATCAAGACGAATTTCAACCTGACTGCGATAAATATGTCTCAATAAAATAGGATTAAACAAACAATAAAGGAAGAAATATGCTTATTCTTCTGACAAGGGTAAATATCACTGGAAGTACCCGAGTTTTTAAAGTAAATAAATAATTTATTTAAAAAAAACATAAATAAATTGTGTTGTCCAGGTTTTCAAAATATTTTTTTTAATATTCTCATTTTTATTGCCATTTCAACAACGTTTCTCATGTGTGACTTTTAAAACTGCACACATATATATATATATACATATATATATATATATATATATATATATATATATATATATATATATATATATATATATGTATATATATATACATATATATATTTGTGTTGATATTTATTATTTACTTATTTATTTTATTTATTACTTATTCATGTTATTTATTATTTATTATTCATTTACTATTATTATTTATTTGTTTGATATTTTATAATTATTTGATTATTATTATTTATTTATTCAGTTATTTGTATTATTTATCATCATTATTAATTTATTATTAATTATTCATTATTATTTACTTATTTATTATGCCTATATTTATTTATCATTCATTATTTATTATTTATTATATATTATTATTTATTTGTTTATATATTATCATTACTTTATTATTTCACTATGTTTTAAATCATTTATTTATTTGTTATTATTTATTTATTATTTTATTCATTATTGAATTATTTATCATTTTATTTATTATATTTTTATGTATTATTATTTATTAATTATTATTCATTTATCATGTATAATTAATTATTATTTATTCATTTATAATGTCTTTATTTACATATTATTTATTATTTATATTTTATTATATATTGTTATTTATTTGTTTAGTAGTATTTGTTCATTATTTCATCATGTGTTGATCATTTATTTATGTATTATTTTTTTTTAATTAAATTTAATTATTATTAAATTATTTATTTATTTATTTATTTTATTTATTATATATTTATTTATTATTATTTATTTACTATTATTGTGTATTGATTGCTTATTTTAGTTTTTTATACTGATATATTTATTATTTATTTATTTAGTTATCATTATGTGTTATTATAATTATGCATTTATTATTTATCATCTATTATCTATTATTTATTATTTGTTTATTTATTTATTATTTATTATTTATTATTTATTATTTATTATTTATCATTAATGATATATTATTATTTATTAATCGATGTAGTATTATTTATTTGTTATTATATGATGATTTATCCTTTATTTATTTATTTATTTAGTTATTATTATTTATTTATTTATTTAATTTATTTATTGGCTACTCTGGTGCCCCCTCGACGCAAATTATCTAGACCAACTCGAGAATCAACTAAATCTCATTCATTCACTGGAGAGCCGGAGAGTCTTCTACTCAAATAGCTTCTTTCCTCGTGCTGCTGGCCTCTTGAACTCCCTACCTTCCCCCTGTTTCCCCGACAGTACTGACATGCAGAAATTTAAAACTAATGTGAACAGACATCTCGCTGCGCAGATCCCAATTTAGGCTGACCCCCCAACATTCTCCCCTTTTCTTTTTTTCTCAGTAGCCCCTTACGTCTACAGTGGCGGCCCGCCTTGTTTGGGGTGAACCATGTTAAAAAAAAATTATCTGTGAGCATTTAACTGTATATTAATTTGCATATTTTGCTTATATTATACAGGGTGGGCAAAAATAAGGGTCCTATTTTTAAAAATTCATAACTTTTTTATTTATTCATTTTTTAATTTTTTTTTTTTAGAATAAGTAAAGGACCCCTTCCGAAGCAAGCATGAGCCGTATTAGCCCTAAGGAACGTACCCTCATTTAGAAAACATTATTTTTGCTTAAAAAACTCAAAACAGTGTAAAAAACAATACTTTAGTTTTTGTAAGTTTTAAGAAGTGTTTTTCGGCTAAAATTTGTTTTGTTTATTTCAAAAAATCTCGGAAGTGTCAGTCTACACACACATAAAGTTTGGTGAGTTTAACTTTTATTTTGTGGAAGTTATTCAAATTCAAGTTATTCAAATTTAAAGATAGGACCCTTATTTTGGCCCACCCTGTATTTTACTGAATCCTCTTTTGGTAAGACTATTTAAATATTTTCTTCATCGCGAGTATACATCCAGAAAACGGTACATTTAGGATGATTATTGGTGGCCTTACTAACATCCCTCAAACTTATATCGGTTTACAAACTTTGGAAGCAGATGCTCCTGACCACAGGGGTATTCTCTTTTTCTCGTATCGTTTATGTGGTTGTATTTTTAGAAATCAATAGAGAACCGCTGATTATCGAAGATGCATTATTTTATAATTTAATTTGTTTTAAGAAAAAATAAAGAAGAAAGACATATTTTTCGTCTCAGAGGTTTTGACATATTTGGACAGTTCCATCCCATGGGCACGGATGAAGATGTCGTACGTAATTAAAGTGCGCCAGCGTCGACGATTTAATATGGACAACGCTGCAGGAAACTGGCAATGCACAAAAAGAGATAAGTAAGCGATCTGTGTTTGCATGCCAAAATATAATAAATATGGCGAACTCTATAAGAAGCCTTTCTTGTTTGCCAAAATCCTTTTTTTTTAGATTTTATTTTATTTTGCATGTTATTTTAAGGCTGTATATAGAAATAACAGGTACACGAAGAAAAACTTTATTGCCAAATATATTTAAATATCAACACATAAAGTTTGAGCACTGCTCTTTTCCTCGTTTTACAACAAAGAACGTATATACCAAAGATGAGTACACATAATTGGAATGCTGTGTACGGCAATATATAGATGAACCATGAACACACTTTTTCTTATATTATGCAGTGTCCTGCGAGACGTACTGCGATTCCCTGTTTTTAACATAGTTCACCCCATACAAGGCAGACAGCCACTGTATACGTAAGTGGCTACTGAGAATAAGGGTGTAAGTTGTGGGGGTCATCCTAAGTTGGGATCTGTGCAGCGAGATGTCTGTTTACATTAGTTTTAAACTTTCTCCATGTTGGTACAGTCGAAGAAAACAGGGAACAGGGAAGAAGTTCCAGAAAGCTCTCCATCATCTGAGGACCTCCACATGCACTTGATGGGATTAAGCTGATTGTCGGGTTAGTATACTGTATTTACGTCAGGGAGGCCCGAGTTTACAAATATTTTCTCTAGCAATAAATAACAATAATTTGCGATTAGATGTGTATTCAATGAATGTTATGATACTCATAACTGGGGTAATGTAGGCAATAGCATTGCGAAAAACAGCAGCTACAGAAAAGCTTCAGTTTAAAAAAAATAACTTTGACTGAAGAATCACATTGCTAGCTAACATTACCGATAATGCCAAAACCTACAGTTTTTATACTTGTTATTATGTTTTAGAACGGCTCCATTATAATTCATGGGAACATTTGATGACATCACAGGTGCCTATTTTACACGGCATATACTTTGTTGTATTTTTTCACCTATTTGTTTTAATGTTACAAAACAATATTCTGGGCAGTTATCGACGAGAATGCTATCTTAAACCAACACGAAGCATACCGATTTAACGACCGAGCGATTAGTGTTTGTAATAGAAATCACTGGACGCGTCGACCAATAAAACGCGCAACGCGATGAAAATTAGGCCTAACTACTAAGTGGGCAAGTCTTTTCAAAAAGTGTACGTGTATGGCATTCTTCAAATGAATCATCCAAAATAACGACGAAACGTGAATGAATATATAAGTAATTCTATTTTTCTTTTTCATTCCAAATATATATATATATATATATATATATATATATATATATATATATATATATATACATAACTATATATATATATAGAGAGAGAAGTATATATATATATATATATATATATATATATATATATATATATATATATATATAGAGAGAGAGAGAGAGAGAGAGAGAGAGAGAGATAATAAAAGTGAACTGTTATCTTTAAATCATATTCTATTTTGAGAAAGTAATGCTAACTTTACAAAATGAATTATGAGAATTAAAAATAGATAAAGTTCAATATTTATGAAATCACAACATAGTTCATACAAATAATATATACATAAACGTTTTTCTTAACAGCTGGATTTCCAAACACCTTATGATTTTATAATCAAACGATAGGGATAAACCAGTAAAATAATAAATCACATAAAATATTAAAAAATATAAAAATATGAAAACTCCTTAATATATATATACATATATAAATATATATATATCAATAGATGAAGTGATGGAATAAAATTAGGTCCGAATGAAATTTTATAACAATTCAAAGTTCAGGCAAAGTTCTTTAAAGTCCTTAACTCATGAGTTTTCAAAGAAAATCTTTTCCTCAGAGGACCATGACCGCAATGATATTACTGCAGGTAATAAAAATTAAACTTTGAAAAATATATTTAAAAAAATATAGAGAAAAATACATAAATGTATATACAACATCAAATATATCGGCCCAACACATATTATTTAGTGAAACTATACAATTCATCCAAGTCAACAAGTCTAAAATAGCTCCAGGCAAGACATCCAAGGTTTTGATTAAATAATAATCCAAATGGTAAATGGTTGTCTAAGAGCGAAAAAAGCGAAAAAAAAATCCAGGCTGGAAGTTTATTTACTGTCGATGTAGTAGATAATAGTGAAAATTGTATTCAAGGTGTATGCAAATTAATAAATTGCTAAAAACAATTAATGCTCTATCCAGTATATTGAGCTTTATTCTTATCCGGATGTCCACTAATTGAATATATTAGTTGCTTCTTATATCTTTATATCTTTATATTTATATGGTTTTGCCAGCCATTCAAAAGAATTCTGTAGTTTATAAATTCATGTGTCAGTGTGGAGCTGACTACGTTGGCAAGACATCCCAAAGATTAGAATTTAGAATATCCCAACACATACCACGTGATATTCGCCTACACAAGGTTTCGAGATCATCCGGGAACTTTCAGGCACAGGAATCAGCCATCGGTAATCACCTCGTTAGTACAAATAGTTGTTCTGACAGGTATTCCGATGGGTGGTTTTCTGTTTTACACAGTGCCAGGTCGAACTACCATCTCAATATTCTTGAGGCGTTAGTCATTAACAACTATCGACCTAGCCTGTGTAGACAAAAGATTTTGAAACATCAGTTGGAGATCTTTAATGATTCAAAGCCACCATAACGTTGAGAGATTTAATTTTTTTTTTTTTTTTTTTTTTTTCCTCTTCTCATTCGTTTCCTCCAACTGAAATAAGTTTTATTTTATTTTTTTTCTCCCCCCTTCATTTCTCATTCGACTTTTAGTTTTTAATTTACCATTCTGACGTTTCCTCTCAGAGGGTCAGACGACAAGGCCTTAAGGTAATTTTACCAATTTTCCTTTTTTTTTTTTTCCCACTCGTCTTTTTCATTGATTTTAATAATGCTTCCTCTAAAATTAATCCTACCATTCTGTTGTACACGTAATTTACTTACATATATATATATATATGTGAAACGTTGCCGGAATAGCAATAATAAGGAGAATATTTTTAGGATATTTTGAAAACCTGGACAACGCATTTTTTTAAAAAAATAAGTTATTTATTTACTTTAAAAACTTTATTTCATAAACTTGAGTACTTTTGATGATTAACATCTTTGTAAGAAGTATACGCATATGTTTTCTTCTCTTCCTCTTTCGTACAATTCTACTCGACTGAGACATATTTATCGCAGTCAAGTTGAAATTCGGCTTGATGTTATAGACGATAAGTGCTGATATGAATTAATTTTCTAACTCAAGGAACTATAGGCTTTCTTAAATCGAACGCTGCATGTAAATGCGACAACCCATTTTATATAGAGAGAATTATATATTTTTTATTCAGTTAAATTTCCGAAAACAACATATGAACTAGAAGTCTACTGGAGTTGGTTCCGCACAACCTGACTTTGATGACGTCGTAAATCTAACTGTTAAAATCTACCTCGCTGTGTAAACAACGAAAAGTGGGAGAGAGTGAGTAAGAGATACACAACAAGAGAAAAATTTCAACAAGTATGCATCTCAAATAGAAAGATACAGAGAAAACACCGATGTTTTGTCATAATTTAACAGGTTGTTCCAATATTTAACATTTCGCAATGCCGGTGTCAGCAAACATTGGTCTAATATTTTACCTGGCAACGGTCGACAAGCTGTCAACTTTTGTTGAACCAGGCTTTCTATTTTTTTATGTTTTAAATGGAACAATAAATTATTCTGGACTTAACCTTGTTCTCTCTTATAACAGTATTGATTTACTCCTCTCCAGGAGTTAAGCACAAGGCCAGTTTTTATCTTACTCCCACAAGTAAGATGTGACCCAAGGTCGGGTCGGGAAAGTGGGGTTTCAAAATTGCCTGGGTAGCCCCGTCAGCATTCCCCGGTAGGGGCGTCTCAGGCAGTAAGCAATAAACTTACTCCTCCCCAAAGAGGGGAGGCAAAGCCTGTGAAGGTCGACTTCCCAGAATTGCACAGGACAGACCCATTGACCGGCGTAAATGAAGACCCGAAGTCCAAGACAACACCAGTATAGGGTGCAGTATTCATCGGAACATATACTACACTTTGATCTTAGCCAAAAGGCCAAGAGCTTATAAATGTGGGGAACTCCAACTCCCAAAATAGGGGCACTAACTTTGTCAGATGAATTTTTAATGAACGCTATGCATACACTGCGTATAATTATTTACGAAGTTTAAAGTGAATTAAATATGCAATTCTTTAAAAAAAAAATGGCTACTGGTCACTGTTGTGCAATTCTGTAAGGTTGTAAAAACCGGAAGTGATCGAAATGTTCACGAGAATAAATATTTAGTGTAAGTAAGAATTGTTAGAAATGCAATATGAGAAACAGCGGCTTTTGCTGGAATACATATTGATTAATATAAAGTAATAGGTGTTTTGGTAATCCACTCTATTCTATTATTTTATATACTCTATGAATGTTGGTTTAAAAGGAGAGGCACTAAAACTAATATAAAATCAGTCACCGCCATTGCTTCAGTACTTTATGTAAACACACTATTTTAAAATACTTCCTTGTCTCATTTCTTTTTGGCCTTTTAAAATTACTACTAAAAGGATTACAGTGAAATGGTAGATATTTTATTGGTAGGAAAAACATTTATACGGATCTATTTCATGTCTCGTTTTCTCTGTCTCATTAAGGAAGATAGCCAAAGAAAACAAGCAAATACTTAATTTTCGAACCGGTGGTCGTAGCAGGCGTAATAGGGTGCCTGTGTGTTAATGTAATTAGCATAATTTTATATGGGTATATGTAAGTTCATTTTTAGTGCGCTTGTAACTGTAATTATAGCCGAGCGATCTGTTGTCGTTTTAAAGCCTTAAAACGCAAACGGTAATATATAACGCTACTGATAAAAGTAGGCAGATATTTGAACTCACATATTGAGCACTATTGAAATAACTCTTAAAAATATATACACGATATATTATATCACATTATACTATTACATGTTTATATTCACGAATTTATAATAAATTATATACAAATATATATAGATGTGTGTAAGGAAGCCTGGATGCATTTATGTGGGTGTCTCTATTTATGTTTGCAGGTGTATTTGAGCGTGTATGCACGTATTTATGCATTTAGATATACGTGTTCCGTAATATCTGTTCATTTTGTTGTTTAACACTCTTAAATAAATATACGAGAAAAAACGAGGCGAAGCACAAATCCGCACATAGGGTCTACATGCGCTAAGTGATGTTTCAAAGGATGTTGATCGTGAAAATTCAAAGAAAACGGGCACACCCAACTTTGTTTTGATGACAAATGTACAGATCTGCATCCTCGAGTAAAGTTAAAGATACTATCTACTCAACTCGGAGTAGTTGGATAGTTTGTCGATATTTCTAACCATATCAAAAACGGTATGTTTGAAATTGCAGAAAGTGTTTATTAGGAAGAGCTTGATTGTGTCGGGAATAGCAATCGTTGAGTGAAATTCCGTAATCGAAATGACAAAGTAATTGGCGAAGCGAATCTTGGTCAACAACGGAGTCGATTGGCAAACGCCCATTCTATAAACACCAGCTTTTGTTGGGATAAAATGGGAAAATTAAATTGGAATCTGCTCAACACCCCCATTTCTTCCAACAAATCGTATTTCTGTTAATGATTACTTCCCTTTCCTACGACCGCACACGAACCAACTCTTGATAGACGCCTATATAAGTAAGATCCCTACCCCGATCGCAACGGGATAGCGTGTTGGTAGTTTATCTTTTAGACCAGGCTAAAGCCAAATTCTCGATCAGTGAAAGCACGCGACAAACCGAATGTGGACGGTACGTTATTCTTTTTGAGATGGCGGAGTTGTGTAAGTTATACGCATAATATAGCACACGTTTTTCTTTGGGGAGGACGCGGTTGGGGGCCGTATTAAGCAAATAAATTTACCTCAACACTTTTAGACTGAAAACTGGTCAATGTTTGGGTAGTTAGAAGGGAGATAAATGTAAGTCAAATAAAAAGAATATGAAGGGCGGTGTGTAGAGCGAATGCAATCTATTTGTGTTTTACGGCATATCTGCCCTTTTCGTTTAATGTAATGCAAAATCCTGTTATTTTGTAAAAGATTGATGGTTAAACATTTTTAATCTTCGCATATTTATTGATGGTGTTTGGCTTGATTATGTTGTTTTATTGCGTAACAACCCTTTTTGGATTATTAAATGTCAAATCCGGTCATTTTGATAAAAATGTGCATGCTTCAAGTCCTAATATATCTTCAACAATGTTTTTATGAAAATAATTGCTTAAATAACATAAAATAAACTGTCTAACTTAACTTTATGTTTTAGCGTAATACAACGAATATATTTCCGCATATAAATCAATCTTTGTTTTTATTTATTGACAGTGAAAAAAATTATCCTCTGCATATTATATTAATGTCAATATGTTCAGCGGAAATGTTGGGGCAAGCTCCTTCAAGTCCCAAAGCAAGTTGAATACTTAATTCTAAATTGACAGATAAAATAAACAATGTCAAATAGAACAAACGTGCAGTTCTACGTATTGTCAATTGCAGTGACGCGTAATTTAACTTATTTTCAATACATGCGTGATTGTAGCAAAATAGTGCTACAAAGATGAAAAACAATCGGTGTTATATATTTAATAGTTTTATGTAACTAAATAGAACTACTAATATAAACAATCATCGGAGTTTTGTATGTAACATTTTTATGTAGCAAAACTAGTACTACTAAGATCAACAACGGCCGGAGTTATGTATGTAATATTTGTATGTAGCAAAATAGTTCTCCTAATATCACACACACTCGGAGTTATGTATGTAATATTTGTATGTAGTAAAATAGTTCTC
The DNA here is from genome assembly GCA_963556195.1 of Sepiola atlantica. NCBI lineage: Eukaryota > Metazoa > Mollusca > Cephalopoda > Sepiida > Sepiolidae > Sepiola > Sepiola atlantica. The sequence goes on from OY744542.1 coordinate 57,642,643, forward strand.
CTAATATCACACACACTCGGAGTTATGTATGTAATATTTGTATGTAGCAAAATAGTTCTCCTAATATCACACACACTCGGAGTTATGTATGTACTATTTGTATGTAGCAAAATAGTTCTACTAATATCACACACACTCGGAGTTATGTATGTACTATTTGTATGTAGCAAAATAGTTCTACTAATATCACACACACTCGGAGTTATGTATGTACTATTTGTATGTAGCAAAATAGTTCTACTAATATCACACACACTCGGAGTTATGTATGTACTATTTGTATGTAGCAAAATAGTTCTCCTAATATCACACACACTCGGAGTTATGTATGTACTATTTGTATGTAGCAAAATAGTTCTACTAATATCACACACACTCGGAGTTATGTATGTACTATTTGTATGTAGCAAAATAGTTCTACTAATATCACACACACTCGGAGTTATGTATGTACTATTTGTATGTAGCAAAATAGTTCTACTAATATCACACACACTCGGAGTTATGTATGTACTATTTGTATGTAGCAAAATAGTTCTCCTAATATCACACACACTCGGAGTTATGTATGTAATATTTGTATGTAGCAAAATAGTTCTACTAATATCACACACACTCGGAGTTATGTATGTAATATTTGTATGTAGCAAAATAGTTCTACTAATATCACACACACTCGGAGTTATGTATGTACTATTTGTATGTAGCAAAATAATTCATACTAATATCACACACACTCGGAGTTATGTATGTACTATTTGTATGTAGCAAAATAGTTCTACTAATATCACACACACTCGGAGTTATGTATGTACTATTTGTATGTAGCAAAATAGTTCTACTAATATCACACACACTCGGAGTTATGTATGTAATATTTGTATGTAGCAAAATAGTTCTCCTAATATCACACACACTCGGAGTTATGTATGTACTATTTGTATGTAGCAAAATAGTTCTACTAATATCACACACACTCGGAGTTATGTATGTACTATTTGTATGTAGCAAAATAGTTCTCCTAATATCACACACACTCGGAGTTATGTATGTAATATTTGTATGTAGCAAAATAGTTTTACTAATATCACACACACTCGGAGTTATGTATGTACTATTTGTATGTAGCAAAATAGTTCTACTAATATCACACACACTCGGAGTTATGTATGTACTATTTGTATGTAGCAAAATAGTTCTACTAATATCACACACACTCGGAGTTATGTATGTACTATTTGTATGTAGCAAAATAGTTCTCCTAATATCACACACACTCGGAGTTATGTATGTAATATTTGTATGTAGCAAAATAGTTCTACTAATATCACACACACTCGGAGTTATGTATGTACTATTTGTATGTAACAAAATAGTTCTCCTAATATCACACACACTCGGAGTTATGTATGTACTAATTGTATGTAGCAAAATAGTTCTACTAATATCACACATACTCGGAGTTATGTATGTACTATTTGTATGTAGCAAAATAGTTCTCCTAATATCACACACACTCGGAGTTATGTATGTACTATTTGTATGTAACAAAATAGTTCTCCTAATATCACACACACTCGGAGTTATGTATGTACTATTTGTATGTAACAAAATAGTTCTCCTAATATCACACACACTCGGAGTTATGTATGTACTATTTGTATGTAACAAAATAGTTCTACTAATATCACACACACTCGGAGTTATGTATGTACTATTTGTATGTAACAAAATAGTTCTCCTAATATCACACACACTCGGAGTTATGTATGTACTAATTGTATGTAGCAAAATAGTTCTACTAATATCACACATACTCGGAGTTATGTATGTACTATTTGTATGTAGCAAAATAGTTCTACTTATATCACACACACTCTGAGTTATGTATGTACTATTTGTATGTAGCAAAATAGTTCTACTTATATCACACACACTCTGAGTTATGTATGTATAATTTGTATGTGTAGCAAAATACTACTACTAATATTGGATTTATGTATGTAATTTTTTTTGGTAGAAAACTAGTACTACTAATATTAACAACAATCAGAGTTATGTATGTCATAGTTTAGTATGTAGCAAAATAGTATTACTAATATAAAAAAAACAGTCGAAGTTATGTAGAATTTAGTATATTCGGTCTACTGTTCTCATCTTGAGTGTTTTTATCACAACGTTTCGGCCGATGTAACCTCCGACCTTTTTCAGGTGTAATTTGTCGAATTATGGAAGCGTTCTGCCGAACTCGGGAATTTGGACGGAATTTCGAACGGAACCCTTTAGTAAATTCACGCGGGTAACATTCTCTCGCAAGGACACGTGGCGCAGTGGATATGGTACTAAGTACAATTCAGTTCCAAGTGACAGTTATCTGAAGCTTAAAGGTTCAATCCTCAATGCGGGCGATGCGAAGAATTGCGAATTACTGAAGACTTCTTTTCAGAACGAGAGCATGCTACCCCGTGGATTTTATAAAAGGTGCCGTTCGAAATTCCGTCCAGATTCCCGAGTTCGACAGAAAGAGTCTCAAGTTCGACAAAGTACACTTGAAAAAGGTTGGAGGCTACATCGGCCGAAACGTGTAGATAAAAACACCCAAGATGATAACAGTAGTCCGAATATACAAAATTCTACAAATGTAAACACTCAGAGTTATGTACGTAATATTTTTATTTAGCAAAATAGTACTACTAATACAATCGGAGTTATGTATATCATATGTCTGTATGTACTAAAATATAAGTACTAATATTAAAAACAGTCGGAGTTATGTATGTAATATTTTTTATGTAGCAAATTATTACTAATATCAACGACAGTGAACGTAATGTACCTAATATTTTTATGTAGAAAACTAGTATTATCAATATTAAAAAAATCGGAGTTATGTATGTCATAGTTGTGTATGTACTGAAATATTAGTACTAATATGAAAAACAATCGGAGTTATGTATGTCATAGTTGTGTATGTACTGAAATATTAGTACTAATATGAAAAACAATCGGAGTTATGTATGTCATAGTTGTGCATGTACTGAAATATTAGTACTAATATGAATAACAATCGGAGTTATGTATGTCATAGTTGTGTATGTACTGTAATATTAGTACTAATATGAAAAACAATCGGAGTTATGTATGTCATAGTTGTGTATGTACTGAAATATTAGTACTAATATGAAAAACAATCGGAGTTATGTATGTCATAGTTGTGTATGTACTGAAATATTAGTACTAATATGAAAAACAATCGGAGTGATGTATGTCATAGTTGTGTATGTACTGAAATATTAGTACTAATATGAAAAACAATCGGAGTTATGTATGTCATAGTTGTGTATGTACTGAAACATTAGTACTAATATGAAAAACAATCGGAGTTATGTATGTCATAGTTGTGTATGTACTGAAATATTAGTACTAATATGAAAAACAATCGTAGTTATGTATGTCATAGTTGTGTATGTACTGAAATATTAGTACTGATATGAAAAACAATCGGAGTTATGTATGTCATAGTTGTGTATGTACTGAAATATTAGTACTAATATGAAAAACAATCGGAGTTATGTATGTCATAGTTGTGTATGTACTGAAATATTAATACTAATATGAAAAACAATCGGAGTTATGTATGTCATAGTTGTGTATGTACTGAAATATTAGTACTAATATGAAAAACAATCGGAGTTATGTGTGTCATAGTTGTGTATGTATTGAAATATTAGTACTGATATGAAAAACAGTCGGAGTTATGTATGTCATAGTTGTGTATGTACTGAAATATTAGTACTGATATGAAAAACAATCGGAGTTATGTATGTCATAGTTGTGTATGTACTGAAACATTAGTACTAATATGAAAAACAATCGGAGTTATGTATGTCATAGTTGTGTATGTACTGAAACATTAGTACTAATATGAAAAACAATCGGAGTTATGTATGTCATAGTTGTGTATGTACTGAAATATTAGTACTAATATGAAAAACAATCGGAGTTATGTATGTCATAGTTGTGTATGTACTGAAACATTAGTACTAATATGAAAAACAATCGGAGTTATGTATGTCATAGTTGTGTATGTACTGAAATATTAGTACTAATATGAACAACAATCGGAGTTATGTATGTCATAGTTGTGTATGTACTGAAATATTAGTACTAATATTGAAAACAGTCGGAGTTATGTATGTCATAGCTGTGTATGTACTGAAACATTAGTACTAATATGAAAAACAATCGGAGTTATGTATGTCATAGTTGTGTATGTACTGAAATATTAGTACTAATATGAAAAACAATCGGAGTTATGTATGTCATAGTTGTGTATGTACTGAAATATTAGTACTAATATGAACAACAATCGGAGTTATGTATGTCATAGTTGTGTATGTACTGAAATATTAGTACTAATATTGAAAACAGTCGGAGTTATGTATGTCATAGCTGTGTATGTACTGAAACATTAGTACTAATATGAAAAACAATCGGAGTTATGTATGTCATAGTTGTGTATGTACTGAAATATTAGTACTAATATGAAAAACAATCGGAGTTATGTATGTCATAGTTGTGTATGTACTGAAATATTAGTACTAATATGAACAACAATCGGAGTTATGTATGTCATAGTTGTGTATTACTGAAATATTAGTACTACTATGAAAAACAATCGGAGTTATGTATGTCATAGTTGTGTATGTACTGAAATATTAGTACTAATATTGAAAACAGTCGGAGTTATGGATGTAATATTTGTATAAAGCAAAATAGTTCATAAAACATACAAACACAATCGAAGTTATGTATGTAAAATTGTTATGAAGAAAAATATTAATACTAATATCAACAACAATCGGAGTTATGTATTTAATATTTTTATGTCGCAAAATAATTATACTAATATCAACAACAATCGGAGTTATTGATGTAATATCTTTATGTAGAAAAATATTAATACTAATATCAACAACAGTTACGTATGTAATATTTAAAACGATCCTACGAATGATATGTAATTTTTAATGTTAATTCTTTGCTTGATTTTGTTAATTAACATCAACTTTATTTTAAAAGGCATATGCACACAAAGATGCCAGGTGTAATGTATTTTAACACAGTTAGTTATACCAGTAAATGCGTTACAACAAGTGTCCGATAGAAACGATAACCGACACGAAAGAAAATTACTTTTTGGTTTTATTGTATTTTATATCAACGTTCGCATCGTTATTAATCATAATTTACGTTGAAATGTTAGTGTTTTAATTATTAAGTTTCAACTTCAATTATGTTTATCCTATTTATTATGATTTGAAAATTGAATTTAGAATCTAAGTAAATCAACAAGCCACCCGATGTATCGCCCTAATTGTATTTGAAATGCTTTTTAATCTGTTCCTTTCTGTCATTCTGCTTTATATTTCACTACTTTAATTACAAACTTCAAATGAATAATATCATGATGAATGACGTATTCATGAATACAACTGGTCACCGTTTTTTTTCTATAGCAAACTTTACGTTAGTAATGTTTTGATTGTTACTATTATCCACATGCAATCGATTAATTTGATTAGATTTCTCACTAAATTGATTCATTATTTCTTAGTGAACATTCCCAAACGCTGACACACACGCATACAATAACAACGTGCATCAACGCAGACATATACACACATACACACATACACACATACATATATATAAATATATATATATATATATATATATATATGTGTATATACACACACATTTATATATATATATATATATAATTTGTATAGTCATATGATAACATCTAGTATGACATAGTATGCCGATTATATTAGCGTGTTTTCTGGGAGAGGTAAGCTGTATGTGGTGATAGGCAAAAGTTTTTGGCGTGAGATTTAGAATCTGATATATATATATGTGTATATATATGTATATAAATAAATATATATATATATATGTGTATATATATGTATATAAATAAATATATATATATATATGTGTATATATATGTATATAAATAAATATATATATATATGTGTATATATATGTATATAAATAAATATATATATATATGTGTGTATATATATGTATATAAATAAATATATATATATGTGTATATATATGTATATAAATAAATATATATATATACATACATATATATGCATATATGTGTATCTATATATATGTGTGTGTATATATATGTATATACATATATATATATATATATATGTATATATATATAAATATATGTATATATATGTGTATATATATGTGTATATATGTATACATATATATATATAAATATATGTATATATATATATATATGTGTATATATATATGTGTATATATGTATACACATATATATAGATATATATGTATATACACATATATAAATATACATATATATACATATATATATATGTATATACACATATATATACATATATACATATATATACATATATATGCATATATATGCATATATATACATATACATATGCATATATATATATATATAATGTGTATAGTCACATGATAATATCTACTATGATATCTCATGTCGATTAAATTATCGTGTATTGGTAGGAAAGGTTAGCTGTTTGGTGCTTGAAAAGTTTTAGGCTGAGTTTTGAAATCTCGTGGGAAATTACAGGAGTGCCTTTGTTTTTGTAAAAAGCGTAGCATCTATTCCGTAAAGTAACGAGTCGTGTGAAACGTCATTTACGACGAAGGAAATCAAGAATTAGTTTCTTTAAGAATTGCATCTTAGAGCGTACTAGTATTATCTGTTAAACATGTTTAGAATATTGTTACATTATTTTTCGTTACGAGAGTCAACGTGTGTTTAACATACGTTAAAAGGTGATCAGTCCGTCGGTCGTTTGAGATAGCCATTTTTGGTCTTTCATGATTTGGCTTGAACAAGCATTTCCGCCGATCTGTTCAGTTTGAGTGTCACTCTTATACATAATACATAAATGCACGGATTGATAGGACAAATCTACTGAGTATTTATTTTTACCACCCGGTTTCGAAACTTCGGGAACCATAGGTTTACTTCCGGTAGTCTCGTAACACTCGCTTCCCTTATTTTGTCATTTATTCCTCTCATTCCATGGGTTATATTTCTGAGAAAAGAGGAAGAATTGCTGGGTTTTTTTGCTCGAAATCTATCTATCTGACACTTATTTATATAAATTTAAATGTAATCTGAAAATACATCTTGCTGCACAACTCTCACCCAGGTTGGCCCCTATAAATCTGGCCCTTAACCACAGTAGTCCCTTGCGCTTGAATTGTAATATACCTTGTTTGGGGTGAATAAAAGTTTTAAAAAATAAAAAATTGAATTTGCTTAGAGTGAAGAATGCATTGAGGTGAAGGAGACTCACACTCTACACCAGATAAATAATAGCTGTACAATTTTATAGGGTAAAACATGACAGGGACTTTTTCTTTCTTCTGAATACGTTGACCTTCCCAAACTTGAGAGTCTGGTCTACTCTATTATTTTTGGCCTTTTGGCTAAGATCAAAGTGTAGTATCTGTTCTGATGGATACTGTACCTCATAGACTGGTATTGTCTTGGCCTTCGGGGCTTGATTTACGCCGGTCTATGGGTCTGTCCTGTGCAGTTCTAGGAGGTTCCCCCTTACAGGCTTTGCCTCCCCTCTTTAAATTGTGTCCTTGAAATAATATTTATTATTTACTCTCCTTACAGCAAGTGGCCTTATGCGTTGTCTGGAGCAATTTCCATATAAAATAGCTTTAAAATAAACACAACTGAATATATATGCATATATAGATTGCAACAGATTCCAAAGATAACAACATCTTACAAATTGAGTATACATTAAAATATTTACAAGCAAAACATTCGTAATCACACATCCTTAATTTCGTAGAAATAATGATTTGTCAGAGATGTAGAAAACCGACTTGCTGTTGGCTGTTCAACAAAAACACACGTATCCTTAAAAACACGTGTAAAACACTTCTATAGTCCGCCATCTTTGATTCTAGTTTTTAAACGAAGAATCGTTATTCGTGGGGGAATAAGAAAAAAGTAGCCGCCTTTAACTATTTGGTAGATATTACGAAATCTATGCCCGAGATTT
>OY744542.1:57655762-57775762 GCA_963556195.1 Sepiola atlantica
AGATTCAAAAGACAAACACTGTCAGGAGAACCATTTGATATCGATGATAAAAAGAAGAATGACTTTGATGGGTTTGTGAAGAAAGCTAAAGCATAGATTTTCCCTGGAAAATCATGGGGTTCGCTACAAAGTTTACAAGTATTGTCCGCGACTCTGTAAAGGATGGCAATAAAATATTATTTACAATTAAAATGGAAATTTACAACCAAAATGTTTACAAGAAATTGGTAAAGTTCATAAATGGAAATCTCTACCGGTTGAATATGTCCTGTCATATTATCTGTACTTATTATGAAAATGATATCATGAAAACACAATAAATGTATTATATTGAAAGCATCTTTAAAACAAGAAGTTGTCTCTGAAATAATTGAATTACATTTTAAGTGTTTTAAATTTATCTAGTATTATACAATATTTCGTTTATTTATAAGTTTTCAAAAGAAGATTGTGTGCCTTGTGACGTACACCGGGTCGCAGATCTTTTATCGGAGGTATTTTCTCAAAGACCTGTTGCTTTCATATGCTTTAAAATCTTTGAAGACGTGTACATTCATCCCGGTCGTCAAATCATTACTGATAGTTATCGAGTATCTATTGGAAAAATTGAAAAGAAAAACACCGTAGCGCCATCGGCCTCTACTATACAATATATGTGTTGTAATAATAGTTTATAGTGTATATTATATAACCATTACTAAAAATGATGACTCTGATCGAATAGAATCCATGAGCACCAATCTTTAGAACGTTTTTGCAAAATATTCACAAACAAAAATAGTTTTTTTAACAGGCGTAACTAAAATTACTTTTCTGTCCCAATGTATCTAGCGTTGGCAGAGTGTCCATGAACGGTCCTATTACAAGAACTTCCCTTCTGTGGCAAACATTACAACCGGAATGCGTCTTTTCTGACCACAATATGACCATCTACAAATGCAATATTTTAAAATACTTGTCCCCGTAAGTTATCAATCATTGTAACTTTGAATTCATCCTTATTTTCACCACCAGTAATGGATGTAGTGTAGAAATCAGTCTCTATTTCGTTTCATGAACTGCCAGGATTAATAGTGGTAGCACAGGAAGTTCTGTAACTTATCATCTTATCAATGAAACATTCCCTATACTAGCGATGTACAGATTGGCTGGTATGACATATCCGTATATACAAACACATTTTTATTAATAATTAGGAGTTTTTAATGATTAGTAGTTTAAATATCTCAAGATTGTTATAACGTATATAAAAAGCATAGGTGTATATAAATGTTCTGTAATCATAAGAGAGGAAAGATGACGATAAACAATTATGAAAGAACTCCGGATCATTCACCGCCGGATCATTCAACTCCAGATCATTAACCACCGGATCATTCAACTCCGGATCATTAAACTTCAAGTCATTCAACACCGGATAATTCAACTCCGGATCATTAAACTCCGGATCATTCAACTCCGGATCATTCAACACCGGATCATTTAACACCGGATCATTAAACTCCGAATCATTCAACTCCGGATCATTCAACTCCCGATCATTCAACACGGAGTCATTCAACTCCAGACCATTCAACACCAGATCATTCAACTCTGGATCATTCAACACGGAGTCATTCAACTCAGAAACATTAAACACCATATCATTCAACTCCGGATCATTCAACACCGGATCCGTCAACTCCGGATCATTCAACACCGGAGTATTCAACACCTGATCATTCAACTCCGGATAATTCAACCATGGATTATTCAACTCCGGATCATTCAAAACCGGATCATTCAATTTCGGATCATTCAACACCGGATCATTAAACACTGGATCATTCAACTCCGGATCATTCAACACTGGATCAGTCAAAACCGGATCATTAAACACCAGATCATTAAATACCGGATAATTCAACACCGGATCATTCAACTCCGGATCATTCAACTTCGGATCATTCAACACCGGCTCATTCAACTTCAGATCATTCAACATCAGATCATTCAAATCAGGATCATTCAACACTGAATTATTCAACTCCGGCTTCATTCAACTCAGGATCCATTAACTCCGGATCATTCAACACCGGATAATTCGACACCGGATCATTAAACACCGGATCATTCAACACCGTATCATTCAATACCGGATCATTCAACCCCGATCCATTCACCATCAGATCATTCAACTCCAGATCAATCAACACTTGATCATTCAACTCCGGATCATTCAAATCCGGATCATTCAACAGCGGATCATTCAACCCCGGATTATTCAACTCCGGAGTATTCAACTTCGGATAATTCAACTCTGGATCATTCAAATCTGGATCATTCAACACCAGATCATTCAACACCATAACCACACTGTTAACGTGTTTCAACATCAACATTTTCTCTCAGCTGTACAAAAACTATAATTATTTGTCTTTTCAAAGTTAGTCGGTTAGACACATGCACAGTTCTTGCTCACGTATTCACATTACTTTAAACTATAAACATCTTCAATATTGCTTTTCTCTCTGCATATCTAATCGGATTACATACGTCTTCTTCCCTATTGTCACAGTGGAAGGCTACCTTCCCTGTGAAGATCACGCTCACATATTTTAATATAACTATGGTATGTTTCTCTTGTTGAATAAAGACGTCTCTTCCTCTTCTAGTTCGGAGTATTCTTTCTGGATCTAATTAGAGTCGCATAGTCATTAACTTGTTAGTCGGAAAAGTACCGTGCTATAACACACCACTATTTCTAAAATAAAGACATTTCTGATCTGTTTCCTCTTTTTCGTGCTGCCTCGCTTGGCTACACCAGAGAACCACGAAGATTATTAATAACAGGCCGATAAAAGTAAAAATAAAAAAGCAATCGATTGCTTTTTCTATAACAATGAAGTAAAACACACGTGTCATTATTTCAGACTCGTGATTTACTACGAAGATTTACTATTAGGGTTACAACTTAAGTGCAAAAGCCACTCGAGGATAACGTTTAATGAGAATGAGACTCGTTGCCGACCGAAGGATTAAAAAATAACATTAGAGTATTAACGTTGATGAATAGTATGAACTACGTTTCATAGACTATGAGGCGGTGGATGGCAAAAAAAATTCACATTGGATTCTAAAACTAAAAAAGGTTACAATCAGCAGGGAAGCACTTCAGCGGTTATATGTTCGAGAGAAGCGCAGGCGTCAATGAGTAAATGTTGTAATGCTGACACGTTATTCCACAACAAAAGATCCTGTGTTTTTGTGCTTCTGTTGCTTTCTTAGAAGTTAATGAGTTCTTTTCTTGACGGAATGTCGGAAATGGCTGGATACAGAATTGAAATGAATTCAATTTTTAGGACAGAACTATATGCCGTTAGTTGACGAAAATATAATTAGCTTAATGAATTTAATTATTAATAATGAGATTTTCATAAAAATGCTCTACTGATGTTTGATTTTCTGGCGAGGTTATACATGTTTGTTATTAACGATGATGATGATAACTAGCGAAATTGGGAAGACCCGATTGATGATGGATGTCAAGCTAACAAGAGAAAAATATTATTGAGTACTTTTTCACTGATACTAATACGAAAGGAATAAAAGTGTGACTGCTCTTATTATGTATCATATTATTAGAGAACTACTCAAAGTGTGAACTTAACCAATTCGGATGGTGAATACTTCCGGTAAAATGATGCATGCTATAACAACACTTAATACTAGTACTTTAATTAAAACAACTAGTTAATTTTACTATTTAATGTTATTTTACCAACTTTATTTATACATGTAGGTATTATTTTACAGCTACTATTTTATATCGGGTAAGATGGCGGAAGCACAGATAACGATAATTAGAAAATAATCTGAATTATTAAATTCGTTCGTATTGTTGTGTTTGTTAGAACAGTATTTTACTTAATTTTGATTGAAGAATAATCTGTTATGTTTTTGTTGTTATTTAATATTTCTATTAGTCTGAATCTACGTTAAATTCTCTGAGAATCTTCTTCAGTTCTGCTATACTACTCTTTAGAGTAAGGCATAATTCTATGCTTAATTGTATAATTTCTATTTCAGTCTTTGTTAATGTTTATGTAGATAAATTTACGCTTCAGGCTTAATAGTAGTGTTGTCCTGTGAAGTGTTTATAGAAAAATATGCAGACTGTTTCGTTGTTTTATCGAGATTTCCATCTATATTTTATGTATTTCAGATAATTACGATTTTTTCAAATGTATATTGTGTGTGTTATTATAAAGTGTTACGATGGTATATTGATGTGTGTTGTTAATGTAGGTAAGTTGTTATATGTTGGGGTATTTTTGGTGAAGCTGTTTGTGCTTGAAGTTGTTTTAGTGATTATATTGTTTTGTGAGGTTTTGTGCGTAAGTGTTGTATTATGACGGTTTTGTTTGTGGATAAGTTTGTATATATATATATATATATATATATATATATATATATATATATATACGTGTGTCTGTGTGTGTGTGCGTGTTTGTATTACACACAATGGTTTAAGTAAGCAGTATCTAAAAGTTGTATTAAATATTACTAATTCAGCAACACTTTTCTACTTTGTATAACATCCAAACATCTCTTTTCAAACGTGTATTTTTAATGATATTCAATTAAAAAAGAACACCCCTACATATATATATATATATATATATATATATATATATATATATATATATATATATATATATATATATATAATTAACTTGTTACAAATATCCAGGGGGTAAGAATCCGAAGGAAGTTGAAACCGGGTTTATGAGAGTGCTCAATGAAAATTCAGAGCAAAATATATATGTTTTGATTTTATTCCATTAGTTGCGACAAAACAAGTTTTGCACCAATGAAACAAAACTTGTTTTGTCGCAACTAATGGAATAAAATCAATATATATATATATATATATATATATATATATATATATATATATATATGTGTATATATATATCATCACTTTCAGGGTTTTAAATACCACCTACATACCTCTCTCTATCTATCTCTCTATATATAAATATATATATATATATATATATATATATATATATATAAATATATGTACATATATATGCATATATATGTGTATATATATTCATATATATATGTATATATATATATATGCATATATATATATGCATATATATATATGCATATATATACATATATATGCATATGCTTATGCATATATATATGCCTATATATATGCATACATATATACGCATATATATGCATATATATGCATATATATATATATATATATATATGTATATGCATATATATATTATATGCATATATATGCATATATATATATATATGCATATATATATATTTATATATATATATATATATATATTTATATATATATATAGAGAGAGAGATAGAGAGAGGTTAATAGAGAGATAGAGCGACAAAAAGAGAGGGCTACAGAGAGAGAGAAACTGCGAAAATAAATACATTTTAAGGTACAGGAGGGTGTTTTCGTCCAGTGATTAAGCCATATCATATATTTACATCCAACCATAATGGGGTTTAAAAAAGGGGCAACTTCCTAACGTCTCATTTTCTTGTATCTGTCAACGGAGAAAAAAAAAACAAATACGTTCATTTCCCTAACTTCTGTTTCTGGAGTCAAAGTATATGTTTTAACTTTCACTTGTCTATCATTCTTTCTATTCAATCTTCAGCGGAAGTGATCGAAAGTGGTTACAAAACTTACACCACAATGACAATCACTTTTTTAAATGCATAAGTATGATCACGATCTTTCGTCGATCAAAATAATATTGAGGATCATAAACATATCTGAGCGCTTTTATTATTTATAAAATCACGCATGTTTTATAAGAACAATCATTTAACGAGAAATTATGATGATATCATTTCACTTCGTGCTTTTAACAACGTAACAGTAGAGCATATATACTGTTAATTTCACATCAAGATAAAATAATATTGGATCGATGAATAATAATACAGTTTCATCTTGGCTCACTGTTGCATAGTCTTTAAATTCTCGTACCTCCCCTTCCTCGTCGCGTGGAGGGGTGTCGCCCCGATGTCGTCTAGTGGTTGAGTTATTTCTTCATTTCTGTACTGCCGTGAACATCGTCGTCCGCTGTGTCTACAACAAAACATACATAACACGATTCACGAGACAAACAATCTTTTAAACTGTGATTGGTTTTATTCAGGCGTCAGTTACTGTCGCTGCTGCAGATGTTTCACTAACGTTGAGGGAGAGACCAAATTACTACTTTATCGTAGTTAATTCCTAGCTTAAGTTTTTAGCCATTTGAGGAGGGGGGAAGAAGGAATCTCATGCATGTATTCTCTTAGGGAAATGCATTCTCATATTTCATTTCGGACTACATAGAGAAATTCGTCTGGTCGGCTTGCTTCCAAAACCCAAACTGGCAAAACTCAGTTTCCCACACAAACGCGTGTGACGTAACATAACCCCTATGCGCAGGTCTACCTTGACTCTTGACCTGAGGTTTCGTCAACGTGGTGGCCCTGTCAACGTTTGTGAGCTCCAACTCTGAGAACCAGTTTATTTTGCACTAAACTGTACGGCCACCCCCGCACTAAATCGCGCAAGCCTAACCCAACGATCCCCCATTCATATGTCCACTTCAACATGCGTCCGGCCTCACAGGGCCATTATCCAATAGTTACAAGTCGGATAAAATTAATTCTCCAAACAGATCAGTTTGGGACCAATTTTATGTCGTTTACGAGGATAAAAATCTAGATTGTCTCACCATCCACCTGACACTCATTAACCCTTTATCCTCGGGTGGCCTTTGGGCCTTGATAACTGGTGACTCTTTAGTAAAAAGACAAACAGAGGAGGTCGTGATGATGCTTACCATATCCAGGTTTAAAATCGCCTTGGACACACATTCAGACGATATATAAATGCAGCAAGAGTGCAGGTGCATCTTGACCCTTGACCTGAGGTCTCATCAACATGGTGGCCCTGTCAACGCTTGTGAGCTCCGACTGTGAGAACAGCGCTAGTTTGCACTCGGTTGTACGGGTCCACCCGCACTAAATCGCGCAAGCCAAACCAAACGATCCCCCACACATACGTCCACTTCAACATACGTCCGGCCTCACAGGCCATTATCAAACATTAGATGGGATACCGAGAACGGGCTCGTCTTTGTAAATATACTAAGCATAACGCTGATGATAAAAGATAAGATAAATGCAGAATACGGGTGAAAACGTAAATGGTATTAATGATTAAGAATGGTTCACTATTTAGCAAGTGCGTAATTAACCAAAAACGGTGTTGCGAGTGCAGTACAGCAAAACATGGTCAACATAAATAAATATTTATCTATTGACAAATGTGAAAGATATTTTGAGTAAGTAAACTGTTCTTTAGAAAATAAATCCTCCGGAGTGTGTAGAATTTTCGAAGTGTGGAATAAGTTACGATGTTATGTCTATATTTTGGTTTTGGGTTATTTTAGTTCAGTTACCTCTCAGAACTAAAAGAGTCGCTTCTTGATCTTTTAATCAGACACATACATATCCGAGTAATTATTTAAGTGTCTTTCTACAAACGGCTTTTAAATAAGTTTGATACAACAAATGAAAAAAAGAGAAAAAAAATTCTCTACAGCTAATATGCAGTTATATTAAGTAATACATGTTTAAAACGATCGCTGCACACGCTTCAGCGTCAACAATATGTATATACTTTTTAAAATACCTACCTATTAAACTTATCATTATGCATTAATGAATATGTATTCTTCGTCACAAAATAGGAAACGTAGCATTTAATGGTTTATGTGTTAAATCTTACATTGCCGATTACGTCAATGAAAAACATATTAAAAATTACATCTACATCTATATTTAAGTGGTGCATTGATAATTGAGACATTATCCACTAAAATGATTAATCAATACAATCTAGATTTCGACTAAAATCTTATTTAATTTGAAAGCAACAGAGAATTATGTCTAACCCATGCACAGAGTATCGATCGAAATTAGTTTTTTCATATATAATTACTTAACACTAACCCTAACCCATGCACAGAGTATGGATCACATTAGTTTTTTCTTTAATAATTACTTAACCCTATCCCTAACCCATGCACAGAGTATCGATGGAATTTGTTTTTTTTCTTTTATAATTACTTAACCCTATCCCTAACCCATGCATAGAGTATCGATGAAATTAGGTTTTTCTTTTATAATTACTCAACCCTATCCCTAACCCATGCATAGAGTATCGATGAAATTAGTTTTTTCTTTTATAATTACTTAACCCTATCCCTAACCCATGCACAGAGTATCGATGAAATTAGGTTTTTCTTTTATAATTACTTAACCCTAACCCTAACCCATGCGCAGAGTATCGATGAAATTAGGTTTTTCTTTTATTATTACTTAACCCTATCCCTAACCCATGCACAGAGTATCGATGAAATTAGGTTTTTCTTTTATAATTACTTAACCCTATCCCTAACCCATGCACAGAGTATCGATGAAATTAGGTTTTTCTTTTATAATTACTTAACCCTACCCCTAACCCATGCACAGAGTATCGATGAAATTAGGTTTTTCTTTTATAATTACTTAACCCTAACCCTAACCCATGCACAGAGTATCGATAACATTAGGTTTTTCTTTTATAATTACTTAACCCTATCCATAGCCCATGCATAGAGTATCGATGAAATTAGGTTTTTCTTTTATAATTACTTAACCCTAACCCTAACTCATGCACAGAGTATCGATGAAATTAGGTTTTTCTTTTATAATTACTTAACCCTATCCCTAACCCATGCACAGAGTATCGATGAAATTAGTTTTTTCTTTTATAATTACTTAACCCTATCCCTAACCCATGCACAGAGTATCGATGAAATTAGGTTTTTCTTTTATAATTACTTAACCCTAACCCTAACCCATGCACAGAGTATCGATAAAATTAGTTTTTTTTTAATAATTACTTAACCCTATCCATAGCCCATGCATAGAGTATCGATGAAATTAGGTTTTTCTTTTATAATTACTTAACCCTAACCCTAACCCATGCACAGAGTATCGATGAAATTAGGTTTTTCTTTTATAATTACTTAACCCTATCCCTAACCCATGCACAGAGTATCGATGAAATTAGGTTTTTCTTTTATAATTACTTAACCCTATCCCTAACCCATGCATAGAGTATCGATGAAATTAGTTTTTTTCTTTTATAATTGCTTAACCCTAACCCTAACCTATGCACAGAGTATCGATGAAATTAGGTTTTTCTTTTATAATTACTTAACCATAACCCTAACGTAAAAAGGGGCTCAACACTTTTTTTAGTGATCGCTATTTAATTTTGAAAAATACGTTCATCCCGTTTAGAAATATACTTCGTTTATATTTTTCTTTTTCTATCCGTCGTTCTTCGGCGATGATTAAACTGAGACACTAATTTATTTTTGTAATGGTTTATCTCGCTGTTGCAATATTCTGTAATTCTGGGAGGTTAAATCCGGGCCAAATTAATTGAATGAGGAAAATAATTTGTATTCAGTGCCAATCATCGACATGTTATTTCCATTCAATTTTCTTTATAATAAGATGGTTATATGAGTTCGTGTATTCATGAGAGATAGAGATTTTGATTGTGTGCGAATTAATTAATTGCGCCAATATACAAGTCGTGTACACGAACAGCTACACATGATTACATGCATTACTAGTGGGTACTCAGACAGGAACACTCGTTGACCACCAACAATCTTCTTAATCGGTAAACACTTCACATAGTTATTTTTCTAGAGCAATTGTATGTTTTAATATTGTCCGTAGTGTGTGTGTATAGATTTGTGTGTGGGCTTGTCGCGTAACGAATAAAGCTGCTGACTATAATCAGTTCTTAGTGAGTGTTTTCTCGGAGGCTGCAGGTTCTATCATCAGTACAGCTGATGATAAGAAAACAATTAAGTATCACTTAAGATCTCTATACAGTCATGACTAACCAGAAAAAAGAACGATATACCCTCCTGATTAAATAAAGGGTTATGTTTGTAATTACGTACAGATTCGCGAGGTCGGCTCAAAGATTCCTGCGTTCGAGATGAGGAACGTGACGAAGGTCGAAAGGTTTTATCGTTGACATTTTGTTATGATACAATTCAAGATGAGGACAAATTATCAATATTCCTCTCCAAAATTCGGAAACATAGTATACCTTTTATATGTATATTTTGTATCATGTAATTCATATAAATGTTTCACTTTTATACGCTACATAGTATAAGCCTATAGACAACAAAGGGTCGTCGAGACAAATGTACCCATTTTGGAAAGAAATACATCGTATATTGTACAGTAATTGATGTAATCTAAAAAGTGAAAATGAATACTTTAGCAAATATAGCTGACCGAATATAGCTGACCGAATATAGCTGACTCGAAATAGATGCGCTGCGCTTTCCGGGCAGCACCTGTACGTAGATAACGCGGCCTTTACGGTGTTCTCCGATAGACACCTGAACACAAGTCTAATCCTTAAAATCATCGTCTCTTTCCTTTGGAAGGTGTTACCGTTTGTGTTCTTCTAAACTGGCCTCTTTAAACGATAATAAATATGGTTGCCATCTGATGAGTTCGCAAAACTGGTGAAGATGTGGAAAATACTCAGACAGTAACTTCTTAGATTTACTGAGGTGTGGCAAGGTGCTGATCACCTCTGCAACATGAATGGCACACCCGTTACCGCACATTTCATCAGGTACTTGACAAGAGTGGAGAGCAATTCAATATAGACACCCGAATAAAATCTGAGTGGTTTTCCAAGTATGTGAAACAGCATGACGTGACATTACAACACTCAACTTACACACTTAAGTACTGTTACAGTTTAAGAAAACTTGTTTTCATGAACCACGGGCTTTCGTTAGGAGTGTATGTTCGCCACCTGTCCTCCTGAACGGTGTGTAACTGCTTATCAGTAAAACTACCGCATACACCCTTTAATCTCTTTCGACTTTGTTGGATGATTTCTTGGATTTTGGAAGGTGGTTCTTTCAGGCTTCGGCGGTGAGTAGTAAGCTTATGCAACTTTTGTATCATGACTATCGTTCAGTGCTCTCTTTATAATGATTACTTTGCGCTAATTTTTCTCAACAAAGTCCGGTTCAACTTGTCTCGATATTGCATCCCTATTCTAACTATTTACAATAAGTTTCTGCAACCTTCGCTTTGTAAGCAAAAAGTAAAATTTCTCGGACTTAATGTAGTTTCTATTTGATTCTATTTTTTTTTCTTCTCTTTTCCCTCGCTTCAATCTCCATAGCTTATTTTTTCTTACCTCGGTTTAGCTCTGTCGATCAGGGTTTGAAACCGGTCATCTTGCCCTTTCATTAGTTTATGTTTAAATTTCATAGTGTTTTAAAACATATGATCTTTATATAGTAATAATGAAGTTTGGTCTTACAAAAAATGTTTTAATGCATTTATATATAATATATATACACATTATATATATATATATATATATATATATATATATATATATAAATATATATATATACAGGGTGTTTCAAAACTCTTGGGAACATTACAAATGCGTATATCTCATGAACTATTCCAGGTAGAAAAATGAAACTGGTGCCATTTTAAAGCTTGCTTAATCAAGTTTTTGGTCATACTAATGATTTTCGTGTCAGCTTTCTAGGTGCAGTAATGGCGTTCTCTAAACAAGACAAGGCATTTTGCGTCCTCCAATTTGCAAAGACTGAATCGTGGACATGTGTTCAGCGTGCATTTCGCAGGAAATTTAAAAAAGAAGCCCCTGAAAGGAAATCCATTGTCAGATGGCATGCTAAATTTGTGAAAGATGGGTGTTTGTGCCCAAGTAAGCGAACAGGTCGCCCTTCAACTTCAGAAGATGCAGTTGAGCAAGTTCGGACAGCCTTTCAGCGGAGCCCCCGTAAATCAGTGAGAAGAGCCAGCAGGGAACTTCAGCTTGCTCCAGCAACTGTCTGGCGTGTCTTAAGGAAACGACTGCAAATGGTACCTTACAAGCTCAAGTTGGTCCAAAAGTTGAAGGACACTGATAAGCCACTTCGCCGTGACTTTTGCATTGCAATGCAAGAGAAGTTGGAAGATAACGGCTTTGATGACCGGCTTGTTTTTAGCGATGAGGCGACCTTCCATCTGAATGGCAAAGTTAACAAGCATAACACTCGCATATGGGGTACTGAGAATCCTCATGAACTTCTTGAGCACGAGCGAGATTCACCAAAAATGAACGTGTTTTGTGCAATTTCCAAGAAAGGTGTCTATGGACCGTTCTTCTTTGAAGAGGCAACTATCACTGGTGAATCCTATCTCAACATGCTGGAAGATTGGTTAATGGCTCAGTTGGAACAAGCAGAATCTGATGACTTCATTTTTCAACAAGATGGTGCACCACCACACTGGAGTCTTAGAGTAAGGCAGTTTCTTAACACAAGGCTGCCTGGTAGATGGATTGGGAGATCTGGGCGAGGTGATGACGTTCTCATGCCCTGGCCTCCTAGGTCTCCAGATCTTACCCCGTGTGACTTTTTCCTTTGGGGCTTTGTCAAGCAACAAGTCTATGTGCCGCCCCTTTCAAGAGATATTGACGAACTAAAGGCTCGAGTAACGGCAGTTGTGGGAACCATTGACGTCAAGATGCTGGAACGCGTTTGGCAGGAAATGGACTATCGACTAGATGTCTGCCGTGTGACGAATGGTGCTCATATTGATCAACTTTGAAGATTCCCCACAAAACTTGAAACCTTAACCTTTCCAACGGTACCAATTTCATTTTTCAACTCCTAATAGTTTTTGAGTTATTAAAAATCGTTATGTTCCCAAGACTTTTGAAACACCCTGTATATAAGAAAATATATGCTCCCTCCATGCGTATATTTTTATTCGACTGATGGGATAATATACTGAGGAACGAACTACATATACTTACACAAAAGGAGGAGGTAACGCTTCAGAGGGTCATATGACGAACGACTCTCTGAATGTATGAGTTAATGCTTTCGATACTTATATCATTACAACAAAATATATAGTAAACCCTCTCCCTACAAACAGGAGAAATTAATCCAATGGAGATTGTTTTGTGAAGTACGAGCGTATACTAGATGGCCTTAAACTAAAAGAAGATGTAATGCATGGGAGGAATATATCATGACGAATGCAAATTACACAGAATTAAAGAAGCATACACCGTGTTCATGTAAATATTGTTATTATTGGTGGACAAAATTTCGCATTTATTCATTCAGATAACCTTAAAACAATAGAACGTTTCATTCTCTACGTGAAACGCCAAAATGAAAATCAAGCGGAAAATATAGTCGGCATCTTTATAAACAAATAGAAATATGCTAGCTTAGAAAGAACGATAACGTCCGTTTAAAAATTTACTATTTAAAAAGGTATGTTTATACACTTCACTTATTGCCTTTACTTAGCTAGCCTCCCTTTTTAATCGTTTAGAGAGCGACTATAATTTTCCGACATCATTTTGATTTCGGGGTTTCACCTGCACGATATAACTTGGCGTGACAAAAAGCAAACAACTACGTTTCTGTTTTACTAAAACGTAGTGTTAGTTAAAAAAATATATATAAGTTGTTTATGAGTAATGCTGAAACTGATTTCACTCTAAATAATTTACGTGTTTAAAAGAGGAATTGACTACGCAATAAAAGAGTATTTCAAATTAATGTTAACAGAATAATCTGAAAAAAATACTTCTTTTTTATTTCAGTAAATAAAACGAAAAATAAATAGAAGAAGAACAGCCAACATATTATTTATATATTGGTGTAGGAAGTGGTAATAGGATTTAATGATAAATGAAAACCAATTAAAATGAAAAAAAAGTTTCAGTTAAAACAGAAAATGCAATCGTTTTATTACAAGTGGGAGACTTTTTTTTTATTTCACACTAAAATAAATGTTGAGCTATTTTCTATTTGCTCTTATTGGCAATCCACCTTCCGATTGCTAGCCTGAGAGAACATATATTGTACTGACCCACTACTTAGAAGATGATATCAAGAAGAACGTACACTATTCTTCCTTTAACAAAAAGGAAGAGGCAATACCTGGGAAGACAGTCTTTTCACAACAGAATCGATATGAAACAACACATCCGCAATAAAAGATAATCCAATAACAGAAAGAGAAAAACCCAGGTAGTTTCCCCCAAAACCCCTTAATAACGGAGGATATGATTCCTGGGAAGACGGTTCTATGACAACAGGATCAATACTACACTATTCAAATTCATTAACAGATTATCCGATTTAACCAAGATTCTTTTAATTCTTAAATGAATGAAAATATCGAATAAATACCGTCAGAATAAAACATTTTTATGGTTCCTTGGACTTTAATTAAAGCTCAAAATGTCGTAACTGTTATCGTAATCTCAGCGATATTTAACGTCTTACAAATGCCGAAAGTTTCATGTAAATTATCTCACTTGTGAATTGAATTCTAAAAAAAGTTTTTAAAACGCAATATTTGTTTTATAAAATATGTTACATCAAGTCTATTAATAATTATCATTATAATCATAGAACTATCGATTAAAATTTTGCCAATATGGTAGAAAAGTTGGCAATGCAAAGTAAGAAATGTATGTTACAGAACATGAATTCATTAAACAATTTAAAAGTATATGCTAAGGTGAATTATTGAGATATGTTTGAGTAAATTTAGAGATTGCTATATATACGGGTTGTGAAACATCAACATTTAGTCCTAATGGATTAAATGTTGATTTTTATATAGTTAGAATACATGGAAAAAAATTCGCATTTTATATAGTTCGGATACATGGAAAACAGACTTTCGGATTAATTCATTTATACGAAACGAGAGAGAATAATAGAAATGGATGCCATACACAAATATAATTTTTCGCAGTATTAAATCAGCACAATGTTGATATACAAATACAAATAACATGTTATTTTAAATATAAAAGTGAAATACATTTGAAAGCTTACAAGTTTACAAATACTATTAAAAATCAAGTGTGACAGACACGAATACCTATTTCTTTTCAAATCTAAGCGCTGCACCTCGATTTAAATGGGTTTTTTTAACATCAATTCTGAAGTGTAGATCGACGGACAAAGTTTACTTATATAAATGCCAGTAACATTCTAAAAAAGATAACATGGAGACCATATAAATCTGAGAAATTGAAAAGATGTTCCACTGTTTAATATTCTACCAGTGTTCGTCGGATTATGTCCTGCTGTACATTACACACAATTAGATTCCAAGTAACAATAATGGGCAGCAAGTACCATGTAAGAAATTTGTTTGCAAACCTAAACCCTGTATATAATTTTAAGTTTAGTCTAGCTAAATGCAATTAATCAGGTATCGTTTCAACATACACTGTTAAGAGGAATACGAGTCTGTGATAGGATTATCTAAAACATCACAGACATAACATTGAACGATGTGTTGAACATAATTATACACTATATATATATATATATATATATATATATATATATATAGTAAGTTATAAAAATATACTTATGGCAATTAAGCTAAACAGAGGATTCCGAGTTTCGTCACCATAGAGAATCGTCAGGCTGAATGCAGGGAGTTTGTGTTGCTGGTTGGTGTATATATACACACAGTGTTTAGTCTAGCTAGTTAACCGACCATATTCTTTGTTATTCTCTCCCACGGGTTAAGCTATCTATTAGATACCCGTTGGCTTCTCACAAACAAAGGTTCGGTTCTATTGTTCTGTTTCCTATACGATGGTCTATCCCTGTTTCTTTGTTTGTCAAAATAATCGTGTGACCTTACTTTTACTCGTGATTGTTTGTATTTTTTTAATTTTAGGTCTTAGTTTGGTTCAGCTTTGTATTAATTTATTAGTTTTTTAAGTGTTTATGTATTTATTATCTATTGTTAACCTAAAGTACATTTTATTCTGTGGAAGCGGTTGTTTGCTATTTCACTTCTACAGTTTAATAGGTTTTGGGTAGGATTTCAAATTTCTCATTCAGACATAATTTACACGTATCATTTTCCGTTCGATTATTGGTGAGCGTTCGGTTTTTATGAGATCCCAATTCAGCGTTTTTTTGTGTGTTTGTAATGTGCTGGTGTCGTCGTAATATCTTGTTTTAAAATATAGGGATGTCATACTCACGTAGTACTTCTTGTTATTCGGTTGTTATTTGGCAAATATTGTGGCTTCGTTAACGATACTTTTCAAGTGAACAAAGTAAACGTGTTATGCAGTTACACCATTTCTTTTCATTACGAACCTTTTAATTCCTATTTGGGTGATTGTTATTAGGGTTTGAGTTATTACTATTTCTAGTGCTTATATTTTTGTATTTCTTAGTGTTATTTTCGCTATAATATTAACTTTTTAACGCAGCTTGTTATTATTTTTTTCTCTACTCATATATTTTTGTATTTTGTAAGTGTGTGCGTTAATAATCATTTCTAGGTTTTCGCAGCAGCTGTAGAACAGTTTAGGTTATTTTTATTGAATATTTTATTAAGCTGATTAGTTCCGGGAAAGTGTTTTTCAATGAGATTTAGGAATGTCTTGCCCAGTTTACTTTTTAGCATCAAGAAGTACCTCGTCCTTATGACTTTTCTTGAATGTAAAACCACATATTACGAGCACAACAGCACATTTAAAAACAAAAAGAAAACGCCGGATTAGAACAGGACTAGCGAACCATTATGAATTTCGCACAATTTCGCACAAAAGAGAAGAAACACAACAGAACAAGCCGAACTCAGAACGCCAGATAAAACACGAAACCGTAAGCTGTTGAGGGTAATTAACTTATAATTTTGTGTGAATATGTCTGACTGGATATTTGGGAAACCTGAAACTTAACAATTCTATTGTTCACATGATGGCTTTTCCTCTTGCTCCTGTAGCTTTCTTGGTCATTAGTGACGTGTTTTATATACTTCCTAGTAAACTGCAATGATTTCTTAAATAGACCCGGATAGGAATACATTTTTGTAGTTAAGAATTATTTAAAATTTACACAAACAAAACCGAAAATACAAAACAAATACTGGGTTTGTAGGGCGGAAGAATCCTAGATGAGAAGTTAACCGGATTTCCATCTATATATATATATATATATATGTGTGTGTGTGTGTGTGTGTAAATATATACATATATATATGTAAATATATACATATATATGTATATATTTATATATATATATATATATGTGTGTGTGTTATAATAATATTACTAGATGAATACTAATCATTTATTACATACAGGCATCGATGTTTCATGCTTAAGCAATCTTCAGTGCAGGAAGCTAATTCCCGACGATCGGCTGTCGCGAATTCCGATCACAAATTCACTGATTCGAAGTCAAGAGACTTACCAGTTGGCCACTAGAAATACGCTTGGAATGTAGGCGGAATTTTACTTTGTAAATAAGAAGTCGGCGTGCATTAAGAGCAAGCGGCGAAAAGTGATTAACAACAACAACAAATCGTGTTGGATCTCGCAAAGAAGCTTGTAGTACTACTTGTTATTGAATTCACTCAAAGTTCCCAGCCTTAGTAAATAAAACTATATAATAATATTTTTAAATAAATAGTAATTAATTATTACTTACAGACATCGATGTTTCATGCTTACATAATCTTCAGTACAGGAAGCTATGTATACATATATATATATATATATATATATATATATATATATATATATATATATGTCCATATGTATATATACATATATTACATATATGTATATATACATATATATATATATATATATGTATATACATATATACACATTTTTTATATATACATATATATATATATATTTATATATATGTATATATAATATATATATATATATGTGAATATATATATAGATGTATATATATGTATCTCTATATGTATATGTATGTATATATATGCCTATATATATATGTATACATATATATATATATATATGTATATTTATATGCATATATATGTATATATATATGTGTATATATGTGTATATATATGTATATATATATATGTGTGTATATATATGTGTATGTATATATATGTATGTATATATATATATATATATATATATATATATATATATTAATTTTCTGAAAAAGAGTAAAAAGCTCCTTTCGAATTTTACAGTATTTATTTGAACATATTTTTATTGTTTGGTACACAAATGACCTTTTTCAGTACAGTTAATGAGTGCTCTCTTCATCGCAAATAAAACAATATTTCATAAATTATGTGCATATCTCACACGATAAACTATTTGAAAATAATTAATGGAAAAATGCATGACAAATTACCTTTACAAAATAATACATAATTAAAGTTTGCAGACAGTTGAATGTGTATAATGATAAATAACACTTTCAAAACACGTGGGCAGGTATTCTATAATAAGGTCTCTGGGTGATTTGATCTCATCACTCTAACCGTCTAGTGTTTATTTTTTGTGCAAGCTTCTATATATATACTTCAGTTGGGGTTTCTCTGGTTTATGGAATTCGATTATACTTAAAATTATTGTCATTGGTCGCTCTAGTTAATTGTAACTCGAGGAATCAAGTTAACATACAAAAAATCATGAAAAATATATTTTAAAAAATATGCATGCATCTTAAAGTGTCCTTTCACATAAATTAATCTCGGTGTTGGAAATATATTTGAACAGCAGAATAAACCGTTCACAAGAAACCGAAACCGCTAAAAGCTATTTGTCATCGGCTGTGTAACATGCCTGCGTTACTATCGACTTCTTGACGGCCGTCGACATAACGAATTCAGATGACAAGACGATTTTAAATAATTCAATTCGAAATGTCGAGTCGAAAGTGGCTGCTATTTGATTAAGGGTGCTGAGTGGTGCCAGAACGACAATCATCTTTGGTGAGACGATTTCAAATTCTATTACTTGTTACGAAGCGTCGACACATCGTTCCATTGTACACCGCCCGAATCTAATTATCGCCGCAAGGCCAAACGAAATACATGGCTATTAAAAAACGCTGTATCATAGTTCTGATTATATTGTCTGGTACATCGAGGCAGTTGACGCAGACAATCGCCTTACAAGATAACCAGGACACTCCTTTCTATGCGCGTAAACCGATTAAGTCAGTCGATGGACACGGAAATATCATTGTGAGGTTGTTAAATACATTCTCTACAACCTCAATAATGTTTCCATCGATTACAGTAAATATGCAAGTGTTATAAGATAATAGATATCCAGTGTCACTACGGCTTGCACAATGAACCGTTTTTCTTGCGTAAATAAGGCTGTTTTATGGAACTGCGCCCTGGTTAAAGTATATATAATTTAATAAATAATCTGAAACATTATTGATAACTGTTTATTATTAAGTACAGTAATTACATATATGATGTTGATGAGAATAGCTTTTCATCTAATAGCTGCATATGCAAACCTACACCGCCTGGGATTTAGGCCAATTGTTGATGCGTGTTTACTGAAAATATGCGTTTAATTCGTTAGCTTTCGATATTTTTTTAATAGTTTATACAGCTGGAAAGTTTATCCTAAGATGCTCATCTATACAGGAAATTGGACGAATTTGGACACTCCCCATTAAATCTAAGTATAAACTAACTACCAGCAAAACAAAAAATTGATGGTAAAAATGGGATCGGAAAAAGAGAAATACATTATTTTCAATCAATTACGGGAAAAACATTAAAGAAAAAATAGTTAGAATGATTCACTCATGTGATATACGCCTAATCCAAGTATGTGTTACTTTGTGAAGATGTATGCACAGAGAACACGGGTTTTACGGTTATCACAAAATAAAAAAAAACAATAACTCTATACATATTTAGAAATAAAAACAAATCGGAATCGGTAATTACATTGGAATCTTAATTTTAGAACAGAATCGGTAATTGTATCGAAACGGAATAAAATTGGAATCGTCCCATCATTTTTATAAAAGTAGATTCGGTGGTGCTCGACTTAATCACAATCTCTGGTTTCCGTCGTGTGACAAAAGCTCCGCTTGATCTAATTCTTTTATCATCCCTGGAAATAACTTCTCTTTCCTCCACTGAGTACCTAAATCCAAACGAAACTTTTATATACAGAGTTTCTTTAAAAAAAAAAACGTCACATCCTTTGAAAACGTATTCGCATAACGGCTTCCATGCAGACAGCAAAATGGTCTTCATGCTCAATATCAACACATACCCGCCGAGCTCTTCACATAAGTTACAAATGTTGTCCTTTTCATCCATTATATTAATTCTTTTACTAATGTTTGATAGTTTGCAATTTTAAGATGAGGATTAATAATTATTATTATTTGGATTTTTCTGACTACGGTTCTTGTTTTGGATGGTATTCATACAACGTTTTAGCCGATGTGACCTCTGCCAGTCTTTAATGCATCTTGTCGAACTCGGGAATCTTTATGTCGAGCTCGGAAATATGTACTGCATTTTCGAACGGAACCTTTTTATTTAATCCACGCGGATAGCTAATTCTCGTCCTGTCAACCATAACTTGGTAGAAGTCTTTAGTAACTCTTAATTGTATTCTTAGTATGCCTGAACTTGGCCTTCGGGGCTTGATTTACACCGGTCTATGGGTCTGTCCTGTGCAGTTCTAGGGGATCCACCCTCCCAGGCTTCGCTTCCCCTCTTTGGGGAGGAGTAAGTTTATTGCTTACTGCCTGCGGCGCCCCTACCGGGGAATGCCGACGGGGCTGCCTAGTCAATTTTTAATGGCCAGTGTGCTCACCTTCTCGGGCGTGGGTTTTTCAAACCCCACTTTCCCGATCCGACCTTGGGTCACATCTTACCTTGTGGGAGTAAGATAAAACTGGCCTTGTGCCTAACCTCCTGGGTAGGTAAATAAAATGTCGTATCATGGATCGGCCTTTGTTCCGATGGATACTACACCCCATAAACTGGTAGTGTCTTGGCCTTCGGGGCTTGATTTACGCCGGTCTATGGGTCTGTCTTGTGCAGTTCTAGGATGGCAACCCTCCCAGGCTTTGCCTCCCCTTTTTGGGGAGGAGTAAGTTTATTTCTTACTGCCTGCGGCGCCCCATACCGGGGAATGCCGACGGGGCTGCCTAGTCAATTTTTAATGGGTCACATCTTACTTGTGGGAGTAAGATAAAAGTGGCCTTGTGCCTAACTCCTGGAGAGGAGTAAATAAATACTCATAGCATGGCTATAGGAACTTGACCATGAAACACCCGTGACTTAAATATAGATTCTCGCTCGAATTTCTTTACAGCTTCCTAAGTTCTGACAAGATGCACACGAAGAATGCTCGGAAAGTTACACCGGCCGAAACGTTGTGAGAATAACATCTAAAATGCGAGAAGTAGTCCGAATAATACAAATAATATAACCTAGTATAGAGCTGTTTCATCATGAAACTTGCATTCTTATAAACTCGTACCCTCGAGTGGCGTTTGCCGGCTGCATGTGATAGATACAAAAAGCACAAGTTTCAGACATGTCCATTGTCTCTTTGATTGTCTTTTCTCTTTTTTCTCTCTTTTATCGGATTAAAAAGATGGTTACACACGGTAAAGGTTAGGGTCGCGACTGGACAGACATGGACGATTTCTGAAATGTCACAGTAACGTATGGGAAGAGTTAATCACATTTGTGCCGTATTTATATATGGAAATATATATGCAAATGTCAGCGCCTTGAGACAGCTGAACGTAAAGGCGTCTTATAGACACGGCCTTATGAATAAATGCGTATTGCATAATTAACGATGGAGAGACGATGACGTGCTTGCCAACGATGTTGAAGGTGGACTTGTTTTTAATGATGGTTTGCCTTTTCAATGGGTCACTCGGACGACTACAGCCACTTGATGGACAACTTCACACCGAGCATCGGACTAACCACATATCAAGTTCAACCGGAGGACAGTGTAACGA
The DNA here is from genome assembly GCA_963556195.1 of Sepiola atlantica. Lineage (NCBI taxonomy): Eukaryota > Metazoa > Mollusca > Cephalopoda > Sepiida > Sepiolidae > Sepiola > Sepiola atlantica. The sequence continues at coordinate 57,677,755 of OY744542.1, forward strand.
CTTTATACGCTTCCATTTAAATACAGTGGATCGATATTACCCGAAATGCCATGTTATTATTAGAATAAAGGGTTGTTATGAATTCGACTCTTAAGAACAACACAAGTTTGGTACTTATATCGATCTTGACCAAGTTTTCGCGAGTTTCTTGTCGGAAGCGTTCGGCTATCCTACGCAAACGCCCGAGAGATGACGAGCCGATTTGTACCAGACGACAATTTTAATACGGTGCTGCGTCCTATGATTTTAAGTTATATTTTCAAGAAATTTTCTAAAAGAAACAATTAAAAAAAAACAAGCAACACATAGCGAAGTTACTGTTATCAAATAAATAGTTTTTGTTATTTTGATACGTTGCTGCGTCCTATAATTTTTAGTTATAGTTGCAAGAAATTGTTCAAACAACAAAACAAATAAAGCAAGCAAAACAGAGCGGAGTTACTATTATCAAATAAATATTTGTAACCCTAACCCTAACCCTAACCCTATCCCTAAACCCTAACCCTAACCCTAACCCTAACCCTATCCCTAAACCCTAACCCCAAACCCTACCCCTAACCCAAAACCCTAACCCTAAACCCTAAACCCTAACCATAACCCTTACCTTAACCCTAACCCTAAACCCTAACCTCAAACCCTAACCCTAACCCAAAACCCTAACACTAAACCCTAAACCCAAACCATAACCCTTACCTTAACCCTAACCCTAAACCCTAACCTTAACCCTAACCCTAACCCTAAACCGTAAACCCTGACCCTAACCCTAAACCCTAACAACAACAGCGTTTGCGTATCATAGCCGAACGCGTCCGACAAGAAACTAACGGAAACTAGGTCAAGATCGATATAAGTACCAAAGTTTTAACCGTATAATGTATACGATTTGGTCATTATGTTAATCAAATTTATAACAGGATTTGTTTATTTAAAGTATTGTCCATGGTTCTACTGCTCCCAGCAGTGGCTACTACTTTTTCCCATCAACCCATCATGTAAACCGAATATTTTCATGCACTTGCATGACATTTTTCTTAATATTATCATCCTGAAGAATTCTTTAAAATAAAGACGAAACGTTGATGAATATATAAAAATACATTCTTTTTTAGTTTTTCCTTTTTCATTTCCCATTACGTCGGATTACCTTCATCCTTCCTTTCTCATATATGCATATATATACTTAATTTCATAGATGCTGTATTCTATCTTATTTGCTCTATTAATAATAGACGATGTCACAAAGTAGTGATGCCACATGTTGATGATGTCATTCAGTAAAACTGAATGCATTGGAATATACTTTATTAAATCAGAAGCGGGAATAAAATACTAAATGGTGACGTCATCTACAGAGCAGACATCTTGAAGATATATTTTATAGTCTAAAACTCGTCAACTAACAACGAAGTAATATAATCTATTAAACACAATGACATAGATAACCTACACCCGACGGGTGAGGCGTGTCTCTCTTGTGGTGACCTTAAATATATACATATGCTATAATTTGTTTTTTAAATAATAATTTTCTGGGGATATTAAGTGTTGTTTATGATATAAATCGATTATACACAAATTCGAAGTTAAACACTGCGCTTTGAATTTATTCTTACCTGAATTTTTATGTTAATTAGATGTGTTCAGCCTATTCTCATTGTCAACATAACTGCTGTGTTTGATATATCCATCAGGACATTGTTTAGACGTGAACATCCATTAAAAATCATGGGAATTCATTCTATGATGAATATCATAAAAAAATGTTCAACTTTTAATCGGATGTAATATATATAATATTTTTTTAAAATCCCATTGTACGCATGAATAAACATTGTTAAGATGTATACCCTTATCTTCACCTTGTGTTACCAGTTGTCGCCCCATAGTGGTTACATAATGGATCTTCCCAGCGTCTCCAACGTGCTATAGTTAATGACGTCATTGTTTTTTCGTTCTATATCTTTGGGTAGTCATATGAAATGCACGAATACATACGAATAGATAAGATGCACAGAGTTTTAGTTGTATACCAGATAGACCTTTTCCAAACAGTTAAATATACTATAATAGATTGTAATACAAACTTCATGAGATTGTTAATATTTTGTAATATAATGCGAAAGATTAAAAAGCAAAACTATTTACCGTTGTCCATGTTATTGTCAATTATTTCCTCTGCATTGGACATGATGATACAATCAACATTCCAGAAACCTATATACGCAATCACTAATATCGTCTGACTTTAAAAGTTAAGTTTGAGCTTAATTGTGTCTGCATTTGTTCATTGTTATCTTGCGAATTTGTAACATTTTATTTTTCATCAGAAAGCGGTATTTTATAATCTCCTTCTGATACAACTGAAGTTATAGTTATTGAAAGTCCTTAACCCATGGGTTTTCAAAGAAAATTCTTCTCGTCAGAAGATCATTACCGACGTGGAATTAAAGCGAGTAAATGAAACATTAGTGTTACACCGGCCGTTCCTACACAGGAGAAACAACACCGGTTGTCACTATAAATAGTGCGAGACACCAGAAGACAAAGCGCAGTCTTGTAACTCTCTAGCCAAGAGCTAGTCACTTTCTTACTTTGTTAATACACTTGTTAAACCAACCCTTGACTTGACTTCCTTTATTTATTATTTACTGTGGAACAACTTCACAACATTTAGTTTAAAAAACATAAAGATAAAAATATCAAAATATAATAATAAGAAACAACATTAATAATACAATTAATGATAACAAAACAAATTATATAAAAAATAATAAATATATGCAGCACAAAGTCTATCGGCCAAACACATATATTTAAGTTGAAATACCCCATCAAGGTACGGCTTTAAATAATATTGATTAAAGTCCTGGAAGAAAATAATGGCTGAAAACATCAGGTCACCTTAACATTGTTCGAATTTTCCTTAGCGGCGCTTGCATCTAGTGAGGTGTATTTGTAATGTTATCCCATATAACGTGACCCCCTAATCATTGTTTCGCTTACCTGTAATACATGTCTTGAACATCACACATTGAATTGTAACATTTCGTCTTACTGTAGGATTTAATTTCCACCATTTAGACTGCCTTATTTTTGAAAAACTACTTTAATCAATGTCATAAACTTACGGAGTAAGAACAAAAGAATCGAATGTGCATATAAATCTGGCACGCATGTATAGTCACAGTCAACATAGACGACTCGTAACAGTTTAATGTTATGCGTGACTTACTTCATCTTTTAATGGATGACGTCTCAAAACGGTGGTAGAATTCATTAAGAAAATCATTGCCTTCAAAATATTATCTACACGAGTATTTAATGAATACCTTCAGAAAAATGTGATGATCAATTTACCACGTGATGAATGCTATTTCGCTGTCTTGCGCGCATTTTAGTTTATTTGATCAAGTGTGCGTGAGGACAAACACTATAACAGTATTATGACCCACAGTTTTGTAATAGTGTAATTTGCAAGTATATATATATATGCATATATTTATTATTATTTTTATTATTATTATCATTATTATTTCATATATCCACATTAGATGATATAATTAGATTTATCGATTTTAGGTATTTACTTCAATAGTGCTCGAAAACTGAGTAGAGCAAGGTGATAATTTATGAAAATGTATGTATGCCAATTAAGCTACACAGAGGCTACCACGTGTCGCCCTCGTAGAGAATCCTCATTTAAGCTAATTGCTATATATACATATATATTTTCTACACTTACTATATATATATATATATATATATATATATATATATATATATATACATTATAACTAAAAGGTAAACTTTTAGAGAGTTGGACCTATTGTGAAATTAGGAAAGCTCAATATACTGGATAGAGCAAAAATATAGTACGTCAATGCAAATTAATAAGACCTGCAAATGGAAGCAAATCGGTATTTTCAGTTGTTCAAAACAAGGAGCAGTTTAGTTGATAAAAACATTTATTTTTCATCTCTTTCTTTCCTTAAACCAGGCTTTTCAAAGATTAAAATCTTATCATCAGAGGAAAAATTATGATTGATAAGTTGACAGGATAGGACTGTCAAAGTTCCAAATTTGAAAAAGTTTTCTTTTAAAATTAAAAATTTTAAAAAAATTTTAAATTTTTAAAATGTTTGTATATATATGTATATATATGAGGTTAATACAACAAAAGATATAAGAGGGAACTAATATATGTTTGTTTTTTTATAAAAGTAAATCAAATTTTAGCGATTTACAGAGAGGAAGTGCAAATATTGTAACCATTTTTGGCATTATTCTAAGGGAGATAACTGTAAATGAATTACGCTTATCTCCCTTTGAATAAATCAAAATGGCTGTCATATTTGCACTTGATCTTTGTAAATCGCTAAAAATGTAATTTTCTTTTATAAAAAAACAAACTACTTGATTAATTTACGTTCTTTTTAGTATAGGATTTATTTAGCCCGTGACTGGTACGGACATCAAACAGATATTCCTCAGATTTGTTGGGTTTTTTTTTTCGAAAGTATCCACTTAACTGGATAAGCACCATTTCTTCTTTTCATGTGAATCACATTTTATCCCAAATAGCTTCTAATAAGAAGTGAACCCGGAAAAAATAAACATTATTCCAGAATAATGAATGAACGCTCTATATTTTCACTAAGAGTTTAGATGTCTGCGTCAGTTAGCTCCTAAGATTTGAGGAGAAAATGTTCTTTGAAAACTCATGAGTTAAGGGCTTTAAAGAAGTTTGCCTGAACATTGAACTGTAATAAACTTTGATTCGCAACTTTATCTATTGCTATATATATATATATATATATATATATATATATATATATATATATATATATATATACGTTATGAGGTTTAAAAAGACTAAATATACATTCGGATTGTACACATTATAAGTTATTTCGACCTTAACTAGGTCTCCTCGGATGTGTTTCCAATCACGATTCAATCGTGATTGGAAACACATCCGAGGAGACCTAGTTATGGTCGAAATAACTTATAATGTGTACAATCCGAATGTATATTTAGTCTTTTTAAACCTCATAACGTATTCATGCTCTGTTTGAACGGACATAGAGCTCTCTGATTCAGAATTCTATCGAAAATAATCGAAATTGAAAACAATATATATATATATATATATATATATATATATATAAATTTATATATAAGAACATTTTAAGAACATTTTATAATATTTTCAATATCTAAATAATATAGATTGTTCTTAAGGAACGATAAAAAGGGTTGCTAATTATTTCTGAACCACCGCTTCAAAAGACTGAACCACGGACTAAAGTAAATTCTAAATACTATCCGACGGCTCGACCTATACGCTCGCTTGGACAGCTATACGAAATAGTAAGGAAACATAACTATTACACGTCGTGCGCACACGGTAATACTGAAGAGCGTGTTCGCCAAGGGGAGACAATTTGCAATATTGCTTTTGTTACAAAGTTTTGATATTTCACTTACAGATTGCTCTATCTTCAAGATAACTTTCAAATATATGTTGTAACAGTAATGCGTATTAAGAAATTATGTAGATGTCATAATTTACAATTCGCACTTTACTTTTCTTCATTTCTGCATATAGAATAAAAACAGATCAACTTTTGGCACGTGTTAGGCAAGTCAGACGATATTTTTGTAAGGTTGTAGAATCTTGCAGTCGTAAGTAATTATTTTTTTTGAGGTCATATAAGAACACCTTTGCAAATCAGAGCAGTTTGAATCTGTTTAGTATGTATTGTTTTATTTTTCGTTTTACTCATACGCCAGTCTGCCATAAGCCAGGAACTCTAACTGCGTTACTTAATACTACATACTATTATTAAACTTGTTTAAGTATGCATAAGCTTTCATCCATCCATTTTCATCTTTAAGAAACCATGATTGACTGACTAAGTTATTCGGTGCAGGTTGAGAGTCGGTGGTGACCATGTGGTCGGTACGCTCTGCAAGGTTTCGGCGTGGGAACAGAGTTAATCACTTTTGTGGCACATTTATATGTGCAAATGTATGCAAATGAGAGCGCTTTGAAACAGCTGAACGTAAAGACGTCTCGAAGCGAAGGCCTAAAACTCTGTCCGCTTTGCAGCTATTGGCGACCGATTCCGGCATTACCGGAGAGATCTTCATCATTTAGGCCAGTGTGGTTTAAGCAGATGGACGGCACTTGCCATTTAAGTCGAGACCGAGTGAAATTCGATTATCTGACGTCGTCTCCTAGCGGCGAATTTATTTAAATGTCGACGTGAGGCAGCAACTTCGTCCAAGACGATCCACCCGGTCTTATTCCTCCATTTCTCGTTAGTTCTTTTCTTTCGCCGTCTTTTTTTGTAATTTATGATTTGATTTGTTTTCCTTTACTTTGTTTTGATCTCAGTCGTTCCCAATATATGTAGTTTTCTATTTGTCTATGTACTCATTTCAGTTATATATATATATATATATATATATATATATATAGTCTCGGAAGTTCTTTTAACCTTCAAAACTGAAAAAAAAAAAAATTTTTTTCGTTGAAAGATTTTAGTCTAGTAAGTCAATCAATCTACTGTAATCACTATTTTAGTTTACTTCCAAGAATATACTCTAATATAAATATATTTTTATATATGTTTTTATATATATGGGATCGTCAGTTGTTTACCATGAAAACAGTTTCGGGATTTTAAAAACAAAACAGTATTTCTTTATCATGGCATCCCAGCAGTGTTGATCAGACACCACCTCCCTATTTAATAATTATTTTTTAATTTAAAAAGTTTACAAATATTTGATTTTGTTTTGTCTCCAGATTTGTTTCTCTAAAGTATTAAAATATAGTTTCTCCTTACCTTGTTGTTCCTTTCAAAGTGAGTACTTACTATTATATATATATATATATATATATATATATATATATATATATATATATATATATATATATATATATATATATAGGCTTATTCATAAGTCCCTTAGCTATTTATTTGTGAAATTCTAAAGTTAAAAAATACGGTAATACAAAACAGAAAGTTTATTCAGCAAATTTATTTATGGGAGTTTAAAATTACACCCAATTTTCAAAATTTCCACCTTCAATCTGCATGCATAGCTCCATTCTTTTTTGCAAGGAATTTACGACTCTTTGTAGCATATTTGATTGATTAATTTTAACAAACTCGGCAGTGATTTTGGATTTGAGGTCGTCATTGCATTTCAACAAGTGGGGGAGATTCATCAAATTTGGCCATATGAATAACAATAAAAATTCGCTCTTCAATTGTAAATGACATACTGCCTGAAAAAAAAGCACATATGATTATTTACACAAATTTAAATAAATAAAAATAAATATATACAGGAACAAATTTTAAATAACAAATAGCAGTAATTACAGAGTAAGATAACAATTATCAAAAGTTCATAGTAGGTTTGTGCTTCATATGGTAATGCTTTTAAATAGCTAAGTTCCTTATGAATCACTCTGTATAATCAGTCATTGAAGAGATGTGATAAACGCGCAACGTTGGTTGATTGACGTAGACTATAATGATATTAATGTAATTATATATATATATATATATATATATATATATATATATATATATGATATGATATGATATGATGGACTCTCCCGTCGATTTTTCGACGTATGAGTGCCCCGCCAGGAGCTGCCCGCGCGTGAATTTGTAATTGCAAGGGTTGCGCAAATTCCAACAACCGCTCTCCTAAGTAAGCACTGCTTGATTCCAATGGCAAGTAGTAATACAAGACGACTGGAAACAATGCCGAGATAAGCAGAGAGCACATACAGCACCTGGTATTCCTAAATGGTCAGACTCGACGCCGCTTAACTTAGATGATCTAACGGGAACATATATATATATATATATACATACATATATATATATATATATATATATATATATATATATATATATATATATATATATATATATACTTAGGCAGCTTTTCTTCGTAGATGCATGTTTGATAACACAACAGGGGCAATTCCTGTTTGTTTCTTTTTTTATGCATTTTTTCATGTTGACAGACCAATGCTATTCGGGTATGAACATGAACTCGCCAAAATTGCGAATGTTTTAGACTCTCTTGTGTCTTCATCAGGCACGTGAGGAGTTACGCAAATTAAAATTAGTGAATTTATTAAGAAACTCGATTAAAATATTATTTTTTTGCAATTAAAGGCAATTTAGAATACTTGCTTTCCTCTCATATCGAGCTTGGCTGATTGTAGGTTGTTTGCTTGAATGAGTAAGGCTTCAATTATGGGGAGGTGCAGGTTACAATTTCAGACAGCGAGGATGGCAATGTTTTTTTATGGAGTGGAAAACGTTAGCAGTTTTGACGAGTTCCTGTTCACAATCATAAATAAACTCGTAGTACTATCGCCTTCTATATGAGTGTAATTTAGTGGTCGATGCTATGGGGACGTCTGTGGAAGTGTTGTTTACGCCGTGTCACGGTACACTAGCGCCCTGTGTGACAGTAGGCACATCTATTTCAATCAATAGGAAATACCTGCTTTGGTGTTTAACTGGTCTGAGGCGGCAAAAACTTTATCCAGAGAGTTAATTATATGGGCTGAAATTGGGCGCTTGTCAAAAAAGGAGCGTATTATTTTCATTTACTATTAAACTGCAAATAATAGCTTCGTTTTTGTAGGTTCTTTTCTTCGATTAAACATTACTTAAATTGTGTTAGATGTTTACTCGCCTATCTATGTGACTTTTTATTTAGAACCGTCATATTTCAGCACTATCTACATTGTTATATACTTATGAGTCATTCCGTATCAAGAGTTATAAGCCATTCGAGGATAAGAGTTAATGAGTTGGCCAGGAAAAGAGTAACACATCAAGGTAATGATCGGTAACAACACATGAGACTGGTCCACATTAGATTAAGACGGTTATAGAATAGGTAATGTTGGGTCTCTTGTAAACGAATTCTAAACCTCTGGAAAACACAACACAAACCTCTAATGTTGGAATAAAGAGGGCCTGCTAGTAGATCTCAACGTTAGAAGTTCGATAACTTAGTTTGGTAGTTTGGTTTGGTAGTTTTGTTTTACGGCATATCAACCCTTTTTGGGTTATTTAATGCCGAATCTGGTCTTGTTTTCTTCTCTTTTTTGTTTCTTTCCCCTTTTAATATCTGTTTCTATTTAACCCATAGTTGGGACCCTAACAGGTACTACCACTCCGGGTCAGGGTGGACCTGGGAGCAATGGTAATTAAGAGGAGGCTCCACATTCCCCAAAGTCCGTAAGCCGGATCTCACCATCGGATGTAGTTTAAGGTCATATCCAGGACCGGGAGTAGGGTAGGAAAAATAAAAATAAAAAAGGGGAGGGAGAAAGGGAGAGGGGCTGTTGTTTTTGTTTTTGGTTTTGTAGAACATAATAAAGTTTTACAAAAAAAAAAAAAAAAAAAAAAAAACGTCAATGTAGGTGAATTTCGTCTCAGGGAGCCACAGGGCAGCCTGATCTGGTATCACCAGGATAACTTAGTTTAAGCTTTTTTTTGTTTAGAACCTTTCATGTTTGGATTTGTAAAAGTTGTGGAAGAGATAAGTGTATAGTTGTGGAACGAAACGCAGATAGAATGATTAAACAGAGTATCTTAGTAATCTATTAAACAAAGAAAAACCGTAGCATTTTTCACCCATCGAGAGCCCCCAGCGAAAACGGTTGTATCGTCTAGACGTAATTCAGTAAATGACAATACATCAGCCCCGGTATTTTTTCACTTACTGATTAAGCAACATCCATAGAAGTTACTCTAGGTTTTGCATCTTTGAACTATCAGCTGTTTAACGCTGATCGATATAACTATTTTACCTTCGGACTTTTATTAGTGACGTGGCAACAAAGAGTACATTATCTTAAAAGAGTAAATTATCTTAATGTAATAAAAACTGGACGCCGAATATAACTTAAGGATAAGCTTTATTTAACCATTTGTTGCTTAGCTAGACAAATAGTGTTTAAACATTCACTCTTAATATACACGAATGTAGAACATTCCATTATTACTCCAAGGGGGAGACAGGCATCAATTATCTTTGTTACTACATTCTCCCCCATCTATCTTCTTATTCGTAGGGAACAAAATCATCCCATCGACCTGGCCTCCTGCGGGTTCTTTGAGGGCGTCTTGGTTGTTCGTGCCCGACATCCATTTCTAATCTAGGCTCCTCGGGACCTGACGACGTTTCGGGACTGTCTTGTGTGGCTGGTTTAGGGCTAAAATATCTTGCTCCAAATCGCTCTCGTTTTCTACGGCGCTTCGGTCGCTTGGTGTCTGAAGATTGAGTATCTGTCTCAGATATTGGGTGAAACCGCTTTCGTGGTACCCATCTGTCGTCCGAACTAGAGTCAGAGACGACTCTGTTAGTATATTCAGATTCGTTTTGTTGGGACTCTGAACTTGACGTATCTGGCACACGATCACCTAAGAGGGTCGGACTTGTTCCACGAACCGGAGCTCTATATCCATCTGAAGCAGTTCTACGTTCATATACATTTCCTGCTGGGGCTAGATCCCTTAAGGAGACAGTAGATTGCCTTCCTTCTGAATTTCTGACCAGTGCATACTGAGGGTTCGCTTCGATTAATTGTACCTCGCTTACCAATGGGTCATGTTTACTATGACGAACATGACGTTTTAATAAAACTGTGCCAGGTTGTGCAAGCCACGAGGGAAGTGATGTGCCTGCTGAGCTTCGTCGTGGGAACGAGAAGAATCTCTCATGTGGGGTAGCGTTTGTCGCTGTACATAATAGAGTCCTAATAGCGTATAAGGCCATGGGGATGAGACTTTCCCAATCGGAGATCGGACTATTGCGATTTGCTGCCGCCAACTGTACTGTCTTCCATATTATACCATTGTATCTTTCGCACTGTCCGTTTCCTTGAGGATTGTGAGGAGTTGTTCTACTTACAGCTACTCTTCGTTCATGCAGAAACTGCTTGAGTTCGTCCGACATAAAAGCAGACCCACGATCTGAATGTATATATGCAGGCACTCCAAAAACGGCAAAAATGGAGCAGAGGCCTTGAATTACTGTTGCAGCCGTTACGTCTGGGCAGGGGATGACGAACGGAAATCTTGAGTACTCGTCTATTATTGTGAGCATGTATTTATTTTTAGTTTTAGAGGGTAAAGGGCCCTTAAAATCCAGGTTAAGTCTTTCAAAAGGCTGTGTGGCCTTAATGAGTGTTGCTGGAGGAGGTTTGTAGAACCTGGGCTTATTTTCTGCGCATATCCGACAAGAGTTCGTAATTCTTTTTACGTCTTCAACAGAATATGGCAAGTTTCTGCTCCTGACTACGTGAATCATTCTTGTGATACCTGGGTGACACAATTCCCTGTGTATATACTGAAGATCATCTGAGCCAGTTACCAGGCCACACACCCTTGAAAGCGCGTCGACCGCGGCATTCTCCTTACCAGGGCGGTAAGTGACGTCAAAGGAGTAGCAAGAAAGCTCCATTCTCCATCTCGCTATTTTCTCGTTTTTTATTTTACTCGTTGTTTTTGGGTTAAACATAAACGAGACCGACTTTTGGTCAGTGATTAATTCAAAATGTCGGCCGATTAAGTAATGCCTCCATTTTCGTAATGCCTCAACTATGGCGTACGCTTCTTTTTCTATTGCAGAGTGTCGTCGCTCGGATTTCGAAAGTGTTCTTGAAAAAAAAGCTACAGGACGACCGGATTGTCTCAGTGAGGCAGCTATCGCACAGTCGGAGGCATCCGTCTCAACTAATAGAGGGATAAAAGGATCCACAGCAGAAATGGCACACTGAGCAATGTTCCTTTTCATGTTTTGAAATGCTCTGATGGCGGAACAGGACAACGGAAAAGTAGATACTTGTGTCAATGGGTGTATTTTTTCTGAAAAAGACGCAACCCATTGGGAGTAGTGAGCAAACATACCGAGGGCTCGTCGTAAAGAGGGCATGTTTCCAGGGATTGGTAATTCCATTAGCGGTTTCAGTCGCTCGGGATCCGGCGTCATGGTGCCATTTTTGACAATGTATCCCAATAATTTGATGCTTTTTAAGTTGTAGGAACATTTTTCACTGTTCAAAGTCAGATTATATTTCTTGACGGCAGCCATGAATCGTTTAAGGTTGTAGTCATGTTCAGCTTGGTTATGTCCGCATACTGTGACATTGTCTATATATGCAACAGTACCCTTCAATTTTTCATTGGAGATTATTTCATCTATTACCCTCTGGAAGCTAGCCACACCATTTGTTATCCCAAAAGGAATTCGGCAGAACTGATATAGGCGACCGCAGGCCTCGAATGCCGTGTAGGGCTTATCCTCTGGCTTGATAGGTACCTGATGGTAGGCACTTCTGAGATCTAAAGTACTGAAAGTGTGATATTTTGCAATATTAGAAATCATTTCGTCAATACGAGGCAGTGGATAGGCATCGAGTAATGTGTATCTGTTGATGGTCTGGGAATAGTCAATGACCATCCTTTTCTTGTGATTTTCAGTGGCTGTTACGAGGACCTGTGCTCGCCATGGAGATTCACTTGGCTCTATAATTCCTTCCTTAAGTAGTTTTGTTACTTCTGCTGCTATGAACTGTTTGTCCGTTTCTGAATAGCGTCTTGATTTTATTGCTATTGGTTTGCAGTCAGGAGTTAAGTTTGTAAAAAGTGACGGGTGCCGCACTTTGACAGCTGCTAGTCCACATACGCTTAGGACTGGCTTGGGGCCACCAAAAGGAATTTCAACGCATGAATGTTGTTTTAGAAAATTGTGACCCAAAATCACTTCGCAGCAGAGGTTTTTCATTACTGATAATTTGATCCCTTGATAGGAGTTTCCTTTTAGTTTCAGGTTAACCATGCAATATCCAATTACATGGGACGATAAAGATGAATTTGCCATTGATATTTGGTTGGAACAAGGAAATATTTCCCATTTATTTGCTTTTACAATACTGGCATTAATAAAACTTTCGGAACTGCCTGTATCAATAAGCGCATGAATAGTCAATCCATTGATTTTTACCCTCACGATTGTTTTTGAGAGGCAGCCGGGGAATGCAGCTGATATTGTAATTGGTGCTACAGTAGCAAGAGTAGCCGAACGTTTTTTTTGAGAAGCTGACCGGCAAACTTTCGAAAAATGTCCCTGCTTATCACACTTGTGGCATCTAACATCTCGAGCCGGGCAGGACGAACGAGCATGTATACGAAGGCCACAAAAGTAGCATGTGGATCCAGCTGAGGCGGCAGTGATAAGTTGTTCGTGATCGTTAGAAAGGGGGGTGGCAGAATCTTGGACAATGGAAGAATTTTGAACATGCAGAGGAGGGGCTACGATAGCAGCTCCCAAAATATCGGGTTGTAAATAGAAGACAGACTGCTTCTGTGCCATGTCCAACGTTAGAGCTTGTTCATAAGCTGTTGGTAAGTCTAGGTTTTTATTCTCTAGTAGTCTTTGTCTTATTTGGTTGGACTGTATTCCATTAATAAATGCGTCCCTGATAAAAACATCTCTCGCTTGGTTCGCAGTTAAGGCTGTAAATTCACACTCGCGACTTAACGTCTTTAGAATCTGAAGGTATTGTTCAAGGCTTTCTTCTGGTTGTTGACGCCGGGTAGCAAGTAAATGTCTAGCAAAAATAGTATTTTTTTTCTTGACAAACATGGCTTCTAAAATGTCCACCGCAGTTTCATAATTTTCACATTCAGATAAATTTCTATAAATAGCAGTAGAGACATGATGTAAAAGAAGGGTATATTTCTCAGTACCTGTTAAAGCCGCGTTTGAAGATAACTGTAGAGCTGTAAGGAATCCTTCGAACATTTTTCTCCAATGCCGCCATTTGTCAGTAGATTCCGAGTCGGCCGTATCAAGGTCTAGACGATCGGGTTTCAAGTAACGTTCCATAACGAATGGTTAAATAAATTGTAATAAAAACTGGACGCCGAATATAAATTAAGGATAAGCTTTATTTAACCATTTGTTGCTTAGCTAGACTATATTTATTTGTAAAGAATACAAAATTTGGCACAAGGCCTACAAGGGGGTGGGGAAAATGTTGACCTAACTGACATTCTTAACTTAACTAGTCACAATCACCAAAACAAATTTACTCCATGATATACCTACTTAAAACCCAAAAATGACAATATATACATGGAATTGGGAGTGGGGGAACAAGAATGATATATATATATACAATGAAAAAATAAATAAAATTAAGTGTTAGTATAAGAACCTCCCACTAAAGAAATGTGGCCGATAAGTAGTTTTGCCAGTCGAAAAAAGGCGATGCAGGTCACGAAAGTTTTATTCTCACACCTCCTTCGAAAATTACGAAAGGAGACCTGCATCTCTGACAAAACAACAGATCAGTCACCTAATAGGGGTCGGGAATGGGAATTAGAAAATAAAAGTCGGGGTAAAAAAAAAAAAAAAAAAAAAAAAAAAAAGGGGGGGGGAGAGGACGAAAAAAAAGGGGGGCCTATGACAACTTACATACCGCTAGCTAAGCTAAAAAGGGGAAGAAAAACAAAACATAACCTAATCTTGCCTAACCGGGTCAAATAAAAGGGTCAGTGTTCGGTTCGGCCACCCAATATTCTGCCTAAGGCACGTCCAAGTACCACTCAAAATTAGCTCCATTCAAACGACACAAACGCGCAACTTTCACCCACCTTTTGTTGAAATCTGCCGAAGGGAGTTTCACCTTCTCCAGCCTGACACGCATTTTCAAGCGAGACTGGAAAATGAGGACAAGCTGGGGAGCAGTGAAGGTCTCTTCCCCGTAGACTTCCTTCTGTCGTGTCGACCAAATCACTCCTCTCATGACTGCTAGTAAGCAAAGAAACACATAATGCTCCTCCCACTTCATGATTGGTGCCCAATTGCAGCATGTCGAAAAAGACTCCAAAACGAAGAACTGTCCGTTCAACATGCGAACCGTGTAGCCTTCAACTAACTCACACAGCGGGCGAACGATGGGGCAATGAAAGAAAACATGACTGGTCGTTTCCTCCCAGTCGCCGCATCGAACACAACTTGGTGTCTCTACTAATCCCGCTGCGTAAAGCTTTTTGCCGACCCAGAGTGCATTTCGTATTATCAGCCAGGTGAGTGATGCCTCGTAATTATCGAAGCATTTCAACCCAGGCGCCCAAGGCCAGATCAAGCGAAGTTCTCCCTTCGTAAGACCGAGCTCCTCAGTAATATCGTCACGAACAGATCCCCTCACCATAACCCGATATAGTGCTTTACGAGACAACACTCGGGTGTCAGAGAGGCTTTCTGACACCCTTAGAAGGTACTTCAAGGACTGTCGACACTCGCGATAAAAGGAGCACTCGCGTCGAGGTAAACGAAAAGCCTCACCCCCATGCAAGTGCACACTTTTCAAAGCCGGAAAGGCTTTCTTGGTGTCTTCCTTCCAGAATTCACCGTTTCCCTCACAAGGTGTACACATTCGGTCTAGGTAGTGTAAGCGAAGCGTATATTGACGAATCTCAACGCTTGGCATACCTAGACCGCCTTCAGACGGATGCAAGTAGCAGATCTCCCGGCGAACCATGGGCTGCTTTCCGCGCCACAAAAACGCGAAAAGAGCCTTCACTAGTTCAACTAGTGTGATCGCCGGCAGAGGGAGCACAGAAAGACGGTAGAGGATGAGAGGATAAATGTGAGAATTACACACCTCCGCTCTTCCTTTTAAAGTAAGATTTCTCAAAGACCACAGACGGGCTGCAGCCTTAACCGCTTTCAACACTTCGGACCAATTTTTCTCCAACTGGAGATCAGGACCAAACCAGACGCCGAGTATCTTGCAAGGCCCATCCGTCCAGCCAAAGGGCCCCTGAAGGGGAACACCCCTCCAGGCACCAATGCGTAAGCTAACAGACTTATCGCAGTTGATTTTGGCCCCTGTCACTTGTTCATACCGTCTTATTTCCATGTCGACGACCCTAATCTCAGCACTGCTCGTTACAAGCACAGTGACGTCGTCGGCATAGGCGGAGTACTTAATCATGGGGCAAGCACCAGACAAAGTAATCCCACGAAGGACCGGATTCACCCTAAGCCTGCGAAGGAAAGGCTCCAACGCAAGCACATAAAGCATCGGTGAAAGCGGACATCCCTGACGAATAGATCTGGACAAATCGAAAGGCTTTGACCTTATTCCATTCACTTCAACCAACGCACCGGGGTTAGCATAAAAGAGGCGAATCCAGGAGCGGAAATGGGGAGCAAATCCAGCCGAAGACAAGACAGCCTCCAAGTAACGATGATCGACCCTATCGAATGCTTTGGACTGATCTAAATTGATCAGCGCGGCCTCAGTGTCGACTTTCTCTATGATCAAGCGTATCATGTGCAAATTATCTTGAATAGTCCGGCCCTTAACAGAACAAGTCTGTTCGGGACTTATTAGACGAAACAAGACAACCTGCAGACGATTAGCCAAGATCTTGGCCAAAATCTTTAACTCTGTATTTAACATTGTTAAGGGCCGGAAATTACCTATACCATCCCCACCACTCTTGTCCTTGCGGAGCAATTTGATGATACCCCTGGTAAAGTACTGGGGGATAGACCCGTTCCTAAACCAGGAGTTAAACAACACAGCCAGCAGGGGGACAAAAATGGGCGACAACATCAAATACAGTTCGTAAGGCAGTCCATCGATACCCGGAGACTTATCAAGGCCAACCTGCCTTAGGGCCTCCAGGACTTCATCCTCATTTATACACCCTTCGCACCTAGCTGCTTCGGTCGCCTCGAGACGAGAAAAGTCAGCTAAATAGGCGTCGAACTGAGCCATTGTCAGACCGGGCTCCTTGGTAAAAAGATCCTGAAAATAAGAGCGAAAACCCTCCAAAATCCCGTCGTTTGTAGTCACGAGACGCCCATCCGATAATGTGACACTGGCGATGTGTCGATCAGTAGACCGTCGACGTTCCTCCGCACGCAGTGACGCGGCCATGTTTGTCGCCTCGTGCGGCACTCTTTTTAACCTAGACCTAACTATCAATCCCTGATCTGCCTTGTTATCCAAGGAGTTCAGTTCCGTTTTAGCTACAGTAAAGGTAACGCTATCCCCCGCCTCCGCCGCCCGACTTAAACTAGTTTCTAGTGCCACTTTCGTTGCCCTAGATCTAAGGTTGAGTCGACGACTATACTCGGCAACGAAGGACCTAATAACGTTCTTAAGGTGGCCCCACCACTTATTCCCAATGATAGCACCCGTCAATTCCCTCTGTAATGTTAGTAAAAGCTGTTCCCGGAAGTCCTTCAAATCGAACAACGATGTGTTGAACTTCCAGTAACCAGCAAATCTAGGCTTAGGACTATCTAAGTTTACCCGCACCCGGACAAGCCTATGATCCGAGTAAACTATATTATGAAAACTTGGACAATCTAAAAGCCCTAAATCGACTCTCCTAATTAAGAACCGATCAAGGTAACTCGAAAGTTGCCCTAAATCGGAGCCGCGACTAGCAGTCCAAGTCCATACTACTTCACGGGGTTTCTCATTTCGGAATTTATCGACAAGATCGAACTTATCGATAAAGTCCCGAAATGCCTTAGCATCCCCGTTGCTGTTAGTTCCCCTACGTTTTCCCAAGCGATCTAAATCGGGATCCAAGACCGCGTTCCAGTCTCCCGCTAGAATTATCCGACGCGACGTATCCATAAAGGGCTCGATCCGCCGAAAAAAAGGAACCCGCTCAGAACTGGCGTTGGGCGCATAAACCCCAATAAGCCGAAAAGCCACATCCTTTACGGTAACATCAAGAACGCACAGCCTTCCCTCAGGATCTGCATAGATTGGGTCACACGTCGCATTCAGTGTGCGCTTAACTAGCCAGGAAACCCCTCTTGAGTGAGTATCAAAGTACGCTGAATAGAGCTGAAAGTCTCTAGTCAGCGCACCCTGATAATCACTGGGAATAAAGTGGGTCTCCTGCAAACAACATACATCCACGCCGAGTCGCTGAAGGTCACGTACTACTCGAAGTTTACGAGCGGTGTCCCTCAACCCTCGGCCATTTAGGCTTGCTAATCTGAGTGCCATTCTAGTGCTCTTAGAGTTGGGAACCCGAAACGATCATTGATGCATTTAAGACACCGACAGATGAACCCAGAGAACCTTGTCCCAATTCATTTGAGACGAGACCGTCCGGGGCCACACCGCCAATGTCTAAGGGGAAAGTTAGTTTTAATGCCCTGTAGAGTGTAGGATGGATACGAATAGGGACCCTCCCAACACAAGATTTTTGCAGTAATACTACTTCTTCATCGTTAAAGAAAGCGAGAGGAGGCGATATATTAAAGGCGTTATTCGCTTCCTCCATCATATTCCAAACCCATTTAGCTTTGTCTCTTGATCTAACCACAGATAAAAGTCTTTGTGCATCCAAGAAATTTTCCGGGTTGGTAATGTCTTTTTTGTGTACCATCTTTAGTGTAGCTAGGTTTCGGTAGTTCTTCTTATGATGGTTTATCATAAGATTTTCAGTTTCGGGAGTAATTTTACAGACATCCTTGCCTGTGTAGAAAGGGGTCTTCTTTTTCCGAGCCTCTAGCGAGGGACTTCGATGGCGTTTCTGGGATGTGGAGGGGGCGGTGGGTGAGGCAGGAGGCGGCATATCGGTCTTCATTGGAGAGGGGGGCGGTGTACTTTTAGGAGTGTTGCACGGGGAACAGAAAGGAGATGGAATTGGGGTAACGGTCTTATCTTTTGATAAGGGGGTCAAATTAGATTCCCTTACTGGTGGGGATGACTTTAATGGTGGGGGTGCACCTTTGGCTGGAGAGCGACGTTCTTTGGCCGGGGGAGTTTTTTTTTTTCCGCATTACTTGTGGTTTCGGAAACCATTTTTTTTCCTTCGTTTTTTTTTTCCTTTTTTTCTTCAGATTTGCGCTCCTCGTCGAGAGACTTTTTAAGATTTAATAATTCTTTGTACTTTTCTCCACCTGGATCGTTACTGGTTTCTATCTCTAGTTGTTCCTCTTCGGTCATCACTTGAGCGTATGACTTCGGTGATTTCTTTCCAGTCACAATGTTCCATACGACTTTTTTTTTGGGAGATTCATTTTCTGTGTTGCATAAGTCCTCGAATTCCTCCGGGGTTACAGTTTCAGCTGTTGGTTTTGAGGAGGGAGTCTTTTTATCTGCTGCAACTTTCGGGGTCAAGTGTTCTAGCACTCTATTCTTGGGGTTAGGCTGGGCCGGTTTGATCCTTGTTGGGCAAGTGAAAGTTAAATGCCCAACCTCATTGCATATCCAACAAGCTGGACGTCTTCCAGCCACCACCACAGGTAATTTTTCTCCATTTGCTTCTATGTAGTACGGAACTTTTTTAAAAGCCGACTCGTTAAGCTACACGTCAAAAGACCATGTTCCGTTGAACTTGTCGACCGTAATAGCCGTTATTTCTCCGAACTTAAGTAAAAAGGCGCCTAAGTATTCCCCAGGAACCACAGCCGGAACTTCAAAAACTGAGATGGTCGTTCTCCTTCGACCCATGTATTCCATTCGCAGAATGTAGTCTTTCGTTATTATTTCTTTCTTCGAGAGTTCGATGCAGACTTCCTCTGTCTTAAAGAGACTATTCCAGGTGTTATAGCCTTTACATTTCACGATACGTTCAGCACGTACTCCGGTCGTTGCAATTAATTTTGCGACAGTTTCTTTCGAGGACCTAATCAGTTTTTTGGACTTTCTGTCCACTACGAACATTAATATCGTTTTTTTCTGGAATTCCTCCAACCTTGGTAACTGTATGATTACTCCAGTTTCAGTCACGAAATCCGTGCAGTCTTTTGCTTTGCCGATAAAATCGTCAACGTCAATTTTAAGGGCGGGTGCCTTAATCCAATCCGTTTTATCCGTAGGCTGAGATGGCTTCTCAACCACTTCAGAGGTCTCCGAAGGCGCACAGCTGGCAGTAGCCATGGCCGGAGAACGGTAGAAAAAAAATTAACAAACTCCAAATAAATAAAAATATAAGGAGTAACAAAAAGCAAGCAACAAATTTAACAAATAACGGTAGTAACAATAAATAACAATAATAACAATAATCACGGACTTACTGGCAGAGAAAAAATCACACAGAGCTTTGTTGCTTAGCTAGACTATATTTATTTGTAAAGAATACAAAATTTGGCACAAGGCCTACAAGGGGGTGGGGAAAATGTTGACCTAAATAACATTTTTAACTTAACTAGTCACAATCACCAAAACAAATTTACTCCATGATATACCTACTTAAAACCCAAAAATGACAATATATACATGGAATTGGGAGTGGGGGAACAAGAATGATATATATATATACAATGAAAAAATAAATTAAATTAAAATTAAGTGTTAGTATAAGAACCTCCCACTAAAGAAATGTGGCCGATAAGTAGTTTTGCCAGTCGAAAAAAGGCGATGCAGGTCACGAAAGTTTTATTCTCACACCTCCTTCGAAAATTACGAAAGGAGACCTGCATCTCTGACAAAACAACAGATCAGTCACCTAATAGGGGTCGGGAATGGGAATTAGAAAATAAAAGTCGGGGTAAAAAAAAAAAAAAAAAAAAAAAAAAAAAAGGGGGGGGGGGGAGAGGACGAAAAAAAAAGGGGGGCCTATGACAACTTACATACCGCTAGCTAAGCTAAAAAAGGGGAAGAAAAACAAAACATAACCTAATCTTGCCTAACCGGGTCAAATAAAAGGGTCAGTGTTCGGTTCGGCCACCCAATATTCTGTCTAAGGCACGTCCAAGTACCACTCAAAATTAGCTCCATTCAAACGACACAAACGCGCAACTTTCACCCACCTTTTGTTGAAATCTGCCGAAGGGAGTTTCACCTTCTCCAGCCTGACACGCATTTTCAAGCGAGACTGGAAAATGAGGACAAGCTGGGGAGCAGTGAAGGTCTCTTCCCCGTAGACTTCCTTCTGTCGTGTCGACCAAATCACTCCTCTCATGACTGCTAGTAAGCAAAGAAACACATAATGCTCCTCCCACTTCATGATTGGTGCCCAATTGCAGCATGTCGAAAAAGACTCCAAAACGAAGAACTGTCCGTTCAACATGCGAACCGTGTAGCCTTCAACTAACTCACACAGCGGGCGAACGATGGGGCAATGAAAGAAAACATGACTGGTCGTTTCCTCCCAGTCGCCGCATCGAACACAACTTGGTGTCTCTACTAATCCCGCTGCATAAAGCTTTTTGCCGACCCAGAGTGCATTTCGTATTATCAGCCAGGTGAGTGATGCCTCGTAATTATCGAAGCATTTCAACCCAGGCGCCCAAGGCCAGATCAAGCGAAGTTCTCCCTTCGTAAGACCGAGCTCCTCAGTAATATCGTCACGAACAGATCCCCTCACCATAACCCGATATAGTGCTTTACGAGACAACACTCGGGTGTCAGAGAGGCTTTCTGACACCCTTAGAAGGTACTTCAAGGACTGTCGACACTCGCGATAAAAGGAGCACTCGCGTCGAGGTAAACGAAATGCCTCACCCCCATGCAAGTGCACACTTTTCAAAGCCGGAAAGGCTTTCTTGGTGTCTTCCTTCCAGAATTCACCGTTTCCCTCACAAGGTGTACACATTCGGTCTAGGTAGTGTAAGCGAAGCGTATATTGACGAATCTCAACGCTTGGCATACCTAGACCGCCTTCAGACGGATGCAAGTAGCAGATCTCCCGGCGAACCATGGGCTGCTTTCCGCGCCACAAAAACGCGAAAAGAGCCTTCACTAGTTCAACTAGTGTGATCGCCGGCAGAGGGAGCACAGAAAGACGGTAGAGGATGAGAGGATAAATGTGAGAATTACACACCTCCGCTCTTCCTTTTAAAGTAAGATTTCTCAAAGACCACAGACGGGCTGCAGCCTTAACCGCTTTCAACACTTCGGACCAATTTTTCTCCAACTGGAGATCAGGA
The DNA here is from genome assembly GCA_963556195.1 of Sepiola atlantica. Taxonomy (NCBI): domain Eukaryota; kingdom Metazoa; phylum Mollusca; class Cephalopoda; order Sepiida; family Sepiolidae; genus Sepiola; species Sepiola atlantica. Next base: position 57,699,739 of record OY744542.1, read on the forward strand.
CCAAACCAGACGCCGAGTATCTTGCAAGGCCCATCCGTCCAGCCAAAGGGCCCCTGAAGGGGAACACCCCTCCAGGCACCAATGCGTAAGCCAACAGACTTATCGCAGTTGATTTTGGCCCCTGTCACTTGTTCATACCGTCTTATTTCCATGTCGACGACCCTAATCTCAGCACTGCTCGTTACAAGCACAGTGACGTCGTCGGCATAGGCGGAGTACTTAATCATGGGGCAAGCACCAGACAAAGTAATCCCACGAAGGACCGGATTCACCCTAAGCCTGCGAAGGAAAGGCTCCAACGCAAGCACATAAAGCATCGGTGAAAGCGGACATCCCTGACGAATAGATCTGGACAAATCGAAAGGCTTTGACCTTATTCAATTCACTTCAACCAACGCACCGGGGTTAGCATAAAAGAGGCGAATCCAGGAGCGGAAATGGGGACCAAATCCAGCCGAAGACAAGACAGCCTCCAAGTAACGATGATCGACCCTATCGAATGCTTTGGACTGATCTAAATTGATCAGCGCGGCCTCAGTGTCGACTTTCTCTATGATCAAGCGTATCATGTGCAAATTATCTTGAATAGTCCGGCCCTTAACAGAACAAGTCTGTTCGGGACTTATTAGACGAAACAAGACAACCTGCAGACGATTAGCCAAGATCTTGGCCAAAATCTTTAACTCTGTATTTAACATTGTTAAGGGCCGGAAATTACCTATACCATCCCCACCACTCTTGTCCTTGCGGAGCAATTTGATGATACCCCTGGTAAAGTACTGGGGGATATACCCGTTCCTAAACCAGGAGTTAAACAACACAGCCAGCAGGGGGACAAAAATGGGCGACAACCTCAAATACAGTTCGTAAGGCAGTCCATCGATACCCGGAGACTTATCAAGGCCAACCTGCCCTAGGGCCTCCAGGACTTCATCCTCATTTATACACCCTTCGCACCTAGCTGCTTCGGTCGCCTCGAGACGAGAAAAGTCAGCTAAATAGGCGTCGAACTGAGCCATTGTCAGACCGGGCTCCTTGGTAAAAAGATCCTGAAAATAAGAGCGAAAACCCTCCAAAATCCCGTCGTTTGTAGTCACGAGACGCCCATCCGATAATGTGACACTGGCGATGTGTCGATCAGTAGACCGTCGACGTTCCTCCGCACGCAGTGACGCGGCCATGTTTGTCGCCTCGTGCGGCACTCTTTTTAACCTGGACCTAACTATCAATCCCTGATCTGCCTTGTTATCCAAGGAGTTCAGTTCCGTTTTAGCTACAGTAAAGGTAACGCTATCCCCCGCCTCCGCCGCCCGACTTAAACTAGTTTCTAGTGCCACTTTCGTTGCCCTAGATCTAAGGTTGAGTCGACGACTATAATCGGCAACGAAGGACCTAATAACGTTCTTAAGGTGGCCCCACCACTTATTCCCAATGATAGCACCCGTCAATTCCCTCTGTAATGTTAGTAAAAGCTGTTCCCGGAAGTCCTTCAAATCGAACAACGATGTGTTGAACTTCCAGTAACCAGCCAATCTAGGCTTAGGACTATCTAAGTTTACCCGCACCCGGACAAGCCTATGATCCGAGTAAACTATATTATGAAAACTTGGACAATCTAAAAGCCCTAAATCGACTCTCCTAATTAAGAACCGATCAAGGTAACTCGAAAGTTGCCCTAAATCGGAGCCGCGACTAGCAGTCCAAGTCCATACTACTTCACGGGGTTTCTCATTTCGGAATTTATCGACAAGATCGAACTTATCGATAAAGTCCCGAAATGCCTTAGCATCCCCGTTGCTGTTAGTTCCCCTACGTTTTCCCAAGCGATCTAAATCGGGATCCAAGACCGCGTTCCAGTCTCCCGCTAGAATTATCCGACGCGACGTATCCATAAAGGGCTCGATCCGCCGAAAAAAAGGAACCCGCTCAGAACTGGCGTTGGGCGCATAAACCCCAATAAGCCGAAAAGCCACATCCTTTACGGTAACATCAAGAACGCACAGCCTTCCCTCAGGATCTGCATAGATTGGGTCACACGTCGCATTCAGTGTGCGCTTAACTAGCCAGGAAACCCCTCTTGAGTGAGTATCAAAGTACGCTGAATAGAGCTGAAAGTCTCTAGTCAGCGCACCCTGATAATCACTGGGAATAAAGTGGGTCTCCTGCAAACAACATACATCCACGCCGAGTCGCTGAAGGTCACGTACTACTCGAAGTTTACGAGCGGTGTCCCTCAACCCTCGGCCATTTAGGCTTGCTAATCTGAGTGCCATTCTAGTGCTCTTAGAGTTGGGAACCCGAAACGAACATTGATGCATTTAAGACACCGACAGATGAACCCAGAGAACCTTGTCCCAATTCATTTGAGACGAGACCGTCCGGGGCCACACCGCCAATGTCTAAGGGGAAAGTTAGTTTTAATGCCATGTAGAGTGTAGGATGGATACGAATAGGGACCCTCCCAACACAAGATTTTTGCAGTAATACTACTTCTTCATCGTTAAAGAAAGCGAGAGGAGGCGATATATTAAAGGCGTTATTCGCTTCCTCCATCATATTCCAAACCCCTTTAGCTTTGTCTCTTGATCTAACCACAGATAAAAGTCTTTGTGCATCCAAGAAATTTTCCGGGTTGGTAATGTCTTTTTTGTGTACCATCTTTAGTGTAGCTAGGTTTCGGTAGTTCTTCTTATGATGGTTTATCATAAGATTTTCAGTTTCGGGAGTAATTTTACAGACATCCTTGCCTGTGTAGAAAGGGGTCTTCTTTTTCCGAGCCTCTAGCGAGGGACTTCGATGGCGTTTCTGGGATGTGGAGGGGGCGGTGGGTGAGGCAGGAGGCGGCATATCGGTCTTCATTGGAGAGGGGGGCGGTGTACTTTTAGGAGTGTTGCACGGGGTTTAGAAAGGAGATGGAATTGGGGTAACGGTATTATCTTTTGATAAGGGGGTCAAATTAGATTCCCTTACTGGTGGGGATGACTTTAATGGTGGGGGTGCACCTTTGGCTGGAGAGCGACGTTCTTTGGCTGGTGGAGTTTTTTTTCCCGCATTAATAGTAGTATCGGCAACCTTTTTTTTTTCCTCGTTTTTTTTTCTTTTTTTTTCCTCAGTTTTGCGCTCTTCGTCGAGAGACTTTTTCAAATTTAGTATTTCTTTGTATTTTTCACCACCAGGATCGTTGCTGGTTTCTATTTCTAGTTGTTCCTCTTCGGTCATCACTTGAGCGTATGACTTCGGTGATTTCTTTCCAGTCACAATGTTCCATACGACTTTTTTTTGGGGAGATTCATTTTCTGTGTTGCATAAGTCCTCGAATTCCTCCGGGGTTACAGTTTCAGCTGTTGGTTTTGAGGAGGGAGTCTTTTTATCTGCTGCAACTTTCGGGGTCAAGTGTTCTAGCACTCTATTCTTGGGGTTAGGCTGGGCCGGTTTGATCCTTGTTGGGCAAGTGAAAGTTAAATGCCCAACCTCATTGCATATCCAACAAGCTGAACGTCTTCCAGCCACCACCACAGGTAATTTTTCTCCATTTGCTTCTATGTAGTACGGAACTTTTTTAAAAGCCGACTCGTTAAGCCACACGTCAAAAGACCATGTTCCGTTGAACTTGTCGACCGTAATAGCTGTTATTTCTCCGAACTTAAGTAAAAAGGCGCCTAAGTATTCGCCAGGAACCACAGCCGGAACTTCAAAAACTGAGATGGTCGTTCTCCTTCGACCCATGTATTCCATTCGCAGAATGTAGTCTTTAGTAATTATTTCTTTCTTCGAGAGTTCGATGCAGACTTCCTCGGTCTTAAAGAGACTATTCCAGGTGTTATAACCTTTACATTTCACGATACGTTCAGCACGTACTCCGGTCGTTGCAATTAATTTTGCGACAGTTTCTTTCGAGGACCTAATCAGTTTTTTGGACTTTCTGTCCACTACGAACATTAATATCGTTTTTTTCTGGAATTCCTCCAACCTTGGTAACTGTATGATTACTCCAGTTTCAGTCACGAAATCCGTGCAGTCTTTTGCTTTGGCGATAAAATCGTCAACGTCTATTTTAAGGGCGGGTGCCTTAATCCAGTCGGTTTTATCGGGAGGCTGAGATGGCTTCTCAACCACTTCAGAGGTCTCCGAAGGCGCACAGCTGGTAGTCGCCATGGCCGGAGAACGGTAAAAAAAAAAATTAACAAACTCCAAATAAATAAAAATATAAGGAGTAAAAAAAAGCAAGCAACAAATTTAACAATTAACGGTAGTAACAATAAATAACAATAATAACAATAATCACGGACTTACTGGCAGAGAAAAAAATCACAGAGAGCTTTGTTGCTTAGCTAGACTATATTTATTTGTAAAGAATACAAAATTTGGCACAAGGCCTACAAGGGGGTGGGGAAAATGTTGACCTAACTAACATTTTTAACTTAACTAGTCACAATCACCAAAACAAATTTACTCCATGATATACCTACTTAAAACCCAAAAATGACAATATATACATGGAATTGGGAGTGGGGGAACAAGAATGATATATATATATACAATGAAAAAATAAATAAAATTAAGTGTTAGTATAAGAACCTCCCACTAAAGAAATGTGGCCGATAAGTAGTTTTGCCAGTCGAAAAAAGGCGATGCAGGTCACGAAAGTTTTAATCTCACACCTCCTTCGAAAATTACGAAAGGAGACCTGTATCTCTGACAAAACAACAGATCAGTCACCTAGTAGGGGTCGGGAATGGGAATTAGAAAATAAAAGTCGGGGTAAAAAAAAAAAAAAAAAAAAAGGGGGGGGGGGAGAGGACGAAAAAAAAAAGGGGGGCCTATGACAACTTACGTACCGCTAGCTAAGCTAAAAAAGGGGAAGAAAAACAAAACATAACCTACTCTTGCCTAACCGGGTCAAATAAAAGGGTCAGTGTTCGGTTCGGCCACCCAATATTCTGTCTAAGGCACGTCCAAGTACCACTCAAAATTAGCTCCATTCAAACGACACAAACGCGCAACTTTCACCCACCTTTTGTTGAAATCTGCCGGGGGGAGTTTCACCTTCTCCAGCCTGACACGCATTTTCAAGCGAGACTGGAAAATGAGGACAAGCTGGGGAGCAGTGAAGGTCTCTTCCCCGTAGACTTCCTTCTGTCGTGTCGACCAAATCACTCCTCTCATGACTGCTAGTAAGCAAAGAAACACATAATGCTCCTCCCACTTCATGATTGGTGCCCAATTGCAGCATGTCGAAAAAGACTCCAAAACGAAGAACTGTCCGTTCAACATGCGAACCGTGTAGCCTTCAACTAACTCACACAGCGGGCGAACGATGGGGCAATGAAAGAAAACATGACTGGTCGTTTCCTCCCAGTCGCCGCATCGAACACAACTTGGTGTCTCTAATAATCCCGCTGCGTAAAGCTTTTTGCCGACCCAGAGTGCATTTCGTATTATCAGCCAGGTGAGTGATGCCTCGTAATTATCGAAGCATTTCAACCCAGGCGCCCAAGGCCAGATCAAGCGAAGTTCTCCCTTCGTAAGACCGAGCTCCTCAGTAATATCGTCACGAACAGATCCCCTCACCATAACCCGATATAGTGCTTTACGAGACAACACTCGGGTGTCAGAGAGGCTTTCTGACACCCTTAGAAGGTACTTCAAGGACTGTCGACACTCGCGATAAAAGGAGCACTCGCGTCGATGTAAACGAAATGCCTCACCCCCATGCAAGTGCACACTTTTCAAAGCCGGAAAGGCTTTCTTGGTGTCTTCCTTCCAGAATTCACCGTTTCCCTCACAAGGTGTACACATTCGGTCTAGGTAGTGTAAGCGAAGCGTATATTGACGAATCTCAACGCTTGGCATACCCAGACCGCCTTCAGACGGATGCAAGTAGCAGATCTCCCGGCGAACCATGGGCTGCTTTCCGCGCCACAAAAACGCGAAAAGAGCCTTCACTAGTTCAACTAGTGTGATCGCCGGCAGAGGGAGCACAGAAAGACGGTAGAGGATGAGAGGATAAATGTGAGAATTACACACCTCCGCTCTTCCTTTTAAAGTAAGATTTCTCAAAGACCACAGACGGGCTGCAGCCTTAACCGCTTTCAACACTTCCGACCAATTTTTCTCCAACTGGAGATCAGGACCAAACCAGACGCCGAGTATCTTGCAAGGCCCATCCGTCCAGCCAAAGGGTCCCTGAAGGGGAACACCCCTCCAGGCACCAATGCGTAAGCCAACAGACTTATCGCAGTTGATTTTGGCCCCTGTCACTTGTTCATACCGTCTTATTTCCATGTCGACGACCCTAATCTCAGCACTGCTCGTTACAAGCACAGTGACGTCGTCGGCATAGGCGGAGTACTTAATCATGGGGCAAGCACCAGACAAAGTAATCCCACGAAGGACCGGATTCACCATAAGCCTGCGAAGGAAAGGCTCCAACGCAAGCACATAAAGCATCGGTGAAAGCGGACATCCCTGACGAATAGATCTGGACAAATCGAAAGGCTTTGACCTTATTCCATTCACTTCAACCAACGCACCGGGGTTAGCATAAAAGAGGCGAATCCAGGAGCGGAAATGGGGACCAAATCCAGCCGAAGACAAGACAGCCTCCAAGTAACGATGATCGACCCTATCGAATGCTTTGGACTGATCTAAATTGATCAGCGCGGCCTCAGTGTCGACTTTCTCTATGATCAAGCGTATCATGTGCAAATTATCTTGAATAGTCCGGCCCTTAACAGAACAAGTCTGTTCGGGACTTATTAGACGAAACAAGACAACCTGCAGACGATTAGCCAAGATCTTGGCCAAAATCTTTAACTCTGTATTTAACATTGTTAAGGGCCGGAAATTACCTATACCATCCCCACCACTCTTGTCCTTGCGGAGCAATTTGATGATACCCCTGGTAAAGTACTGGGGGATAGACCCGTTCCTAAACCAGGAGTTAAACAACACAGCCAGCAGGGGGACAAAAATGGGCGACAACCTCAAATACAGTTCGTAAGGCAGACCATCGATACCCGGAGACTTATCAAGGCCAACCTGCCTTAGGGCCTCCAGGACTTCATCCTCATTTATACACCCTTCGCACCTAGCTGCTTCGGTCGCCTCGAGACGAGAAAAGTCAACTAAATAGGCGTCGAACTGAGCCATTGTCAGACCGGGCTCCTTGGTAAAAAGATCCTGAAAATAAGAGCGAAAACCCTCCAAAATCCCGTCGTTTGTAGTCACGAGACGCCCATCCGATAATGTGACACTGGCGATGTGTCGATCAGTAGACCGTCGACGTTCCTCCGCACGCAGTGACGCGGCCATGTTTGTCGCCTCGTGCGGCACTCTTTTTAACCTAGACCTAACTATCAATCCCTGATCTGCCTTGTTATCCAAGGAGTTCAGTTCCGTTTTAGCTACAGTAAAGGTAACGCTATCCCCCGCCTCCGCCGCCCGACTTAAACTAGTTTCTAGTGCCACTTTCGTTGCCCTAGATCTAAGGTTGAGTCGACGACTATAATCGGCAACGAAGGACCTAATAACGTTCTTAAGGTGGCCCCACCACTTATTCCCAATGATAGCACCCGTCAATTCCCTCTGTAATGTTAGTAAAAGCTGTTCCCGGAAGTCCTTCAAATCGAACAACGATGTGTTGAACTTCCAGTAACCAGCCAATCTAGGCTTAGGACTATCTAAGTTTACCCGCACCCGGACAAGCCTATGATCCGAGTAAACTATATTATGAAAACTTGGACAATCTAAAAGCCCTAAATCGACTCTCCTAATTAAGAACCGATCAAGGTAACTCGAAAGTTGCCCTAAATCGGAGCCGCGACTAGCAGTCCAAGTCCATACTACTTCACGGGGTTTCTCATTTCGGAATTTATCGACAAGATCGAACTTATCGATAAAGTCCCGAAATGCCTTAGCATCCCCGTTGCTGTTAGTTCCCCTACGTTTTCCCAAGCGATCTAAATCGGGATCCAAGACCGCGTTCCAGTCTCCCGCTAGAATTATCCGACGCGACGTATCCATAAAGGGCTCGATCCGCCGAAAAAAAGGAACCCGCTCAGAACTGGCGTTGGGCGCATAAACCCCAATAAGCCGAAAAGCCACATCCTTTACGGTAACATCAAGAACGCACAGCCTTCCCTCAGGATCTGCATAGATTGGGTCACACGTCGCATTCAGTGTGCGCTTAACTAGCCAGGAAACCCCTCTTGAGTGAGTATCAAAGTACGCTGAATAGAGCTGAAAGTCTCTAGTCAGCGCACCCTGATAATCACTGGGAATAAAGTGGGTCTCCTGCAAACAACATACATCCACGCCGAGTCGCTGAAGGTCACGTACTACTCGAAGTTTACGAGCGGTGTCCCTCAACCCTCGGCCATTTAGGCTTGCTAATCTGAGTGCCATTCTAGTGCTCTTAGAGTTGGGAACCCGAAACGAACATTGATGCATTTAAGACACCGACAGATGAACCCAGAGAACCTTGTCCCAATTCATTTGAGACGAGACCGTCCGGGGCCACACCGCCAATGTCTAAGGGGAAAGTTAGTTTTAATGCCCTGTAGAGTGTAGGATGGATACGAATAGGGACCCTCCCAACACAAGATTTTTGCAGTAATACTACTTCTTCATCGTTAAAGAAAGCGAGAGGAGACGATATATTAAAGGCGTTATTCGCTTCCTCCATCATATTCCAAACCCCTTTAGCTTTGTCTCTTGATCTAACCACAGATAAAAGTCTTTGTGCATCCAAGAAATTTTCCGGGTTGGTAATGTCTTTTTTGTGTACCATCTTTAGTGTAGCTAGGTTTCGGTAGTTCTTCTTATGATGGTTTATCATAAGATTTTCAGTTTCGGGAGTAATTTTACAGACATCCTTGCCTGTGTAGAAAGGGGTCTTCTATTTCCGAGCCTCTAGCGAGGGACTTCGATGGCGTTTCTGGGATGTGGATGGGGCGGTGGGGGAGGCAGGAGGCGGCATATCGGTCTTCATTGGAGAGGGGGGCGGTGTATTTTTAGGGGTGTTGCACGGGGAACAGAAATGGGTTGGATTGGGGGTAACGGGCTTATCTTTTGATAAGGGGGTCAAATTAGATTCCCTTACTGGTGGGGATGACTTTAATGGTGGGGGTGCACCTTTGGCTGGAGAGCGACGTTCTTTGGCCGGGGGAGTTTGTTTTTTTTCCGCATTACTTGTGGTTTCGGAAACCATTTTTTTTCCTTCGTTTTTTTTTTCCTTTTTTTCTTCAGATTTGCGCTCCTCGTCGAGAGACTTTTTAAGATTTAATAATTCTTTGTACTTTTCTCCACCTGGATCGTTACTGGTTTCTATCTCTAGTTGTTCCTCTTCGGTCATCACTTGAGCGTATGACTTCGTTGATTTCTTTCCAGTCACAATGTTCCATACGACTTTTTTTTTGGGAGATTCATTTTCTGTGTTGCATAAGTCCTCGAATTCCTCCGGGGTTACAGTTTCAGCTGTTGGTTTTGAGGAGGGAGTCTTTTTATCTGCTGCAACTTTCGGGGTCAAGTGTTCTAGCACTCTATTCTTGGGGTTAGGCTGGGCCGGTTTGATCCTTGTTGGGCAAGTGAAAGTTAAATGCCCAACCTCATTGCATATCCAACAAGCTGGACGTCTTCCAGCCACCACCACAGGTAATTTTTCTCCATTTGCTTCTATGTAGTACGGAACTTTTTTAAAAGCCGACTCGTTAAGCCACACGTCAAAAGACTATGTTCCGTTGAACTTGTCGACCGTAATAGCTGTTATTTCTCCGAACTTAAGTAAAAAGGCGCCTAAGTATTCGCCAGGAACCACAGCCGGAACTTCAAAAACTGAGATGGTCGTTCTCCTTCGACCCATGTATTCCATTCGCAGAATGTAGTCTTTCGTTATTATTTCTTTCTTCGAGAGTTCGATGCAGACTTCCTCTGTCTTAAAGAGACTATTCCAGGTGTTATAACCTTTACATTTCACGATACGTTCAGCACGTACTCCGGTCGTTGCAATTAATTTTGCGACAGTTTCTTTCGAGGACCTAATCAGTTTTTTGGACTTTCTGTCCACTACGAACATTAATATCGTTTTTTTCTGGAATTCCTCCAACCTTGGTAACTGTATGATTACTCCAGTTTCAGTCACGAAATCCGTGCAGTCTTTTGCTTTGGCGATAAAATCGTCAACGTCAATTTTAAGGGCGGGTGCCTTAATCCAATCCGTTTTATCCGTAGGCTGAGATGGCTTCTCAACCACTTCAGAGGTCTCCGAAGGCGCACAGCTGGCAGTAGCCATGGCCGGAGAACGGTAGAAAAAAAATTAACAAACTCCAAATAAATAAAAATATAAGGAGTAACAAAAAGCAAGCAACAAATTTAACAAATAACGGTAGTAACAATAAATAACAATAATAACAATAATCACGGACTTACTGGCAGAGAAAAAATCACACAGAGCTTTGTTGCTTAGCTAGACAAATAGTGTTTAAACATTCACTCTTAATATACACGAATGTAGAACATTCCATTATTACTCCAAGGGGGAGACAGGCATCAATTATCTTTGTTACTACACTTAACTAGATTGATTTCCACGTACAGCTAAAACTAACAAACAACTAACTAAAGCAACAGCATTTTCTCCCCTCGTTGAAAAACCCATATCACATATTTAAATATCTATGCAAAGGTAATGCAATAATTGTGACAATATGGATTTCTCAATAGATTATAAGCAATATAAAGCATTCACTTTTCATTCTATACAACTTAGATTTGAAATACCATTATTGTTGTTAGAATCCAATTAACCTTGAAGTTGTATTTTGTTCCGTAATTGCGACGATGTAAAATAGCTCTTTCTGTGTTGTTTTTTTTTCTGATTCTGTATATTAACTACATTTAACTACATTAAAATCTTACCGGAAACGGAAAGAACAATTTTTTTTCATAGATCGCCATTTATGTCAATGAGTTGAACAGGGGCACTGCTATTAATATCGAAAGAAGTTGTTGTTCGTAAAGTGTTTCTTTTCTAAAGAAGACATAGTCAATTAACAAGAAAAAGAAAGTGTTAGGGGTTGCTAGTGCAGCACATCAACAATAAGAGCATCATATGCATGGTCTTGACGTACGCAGCTGCACTTTTTATTCCTTTTGTATGGATTTTCTGTACTTTGCGACGTTTACTAATTAAAGGCATATCTCCGATTATAAAAACTCTACATATGTACGACTCCTGCTGTCGTAGCTGTTACCCATTACGATACACTTCCATCAAGCAAATAGGTAAATTTGTGTGCTTAGTTTATGATGATTTTATTAAAAAACATTACATCGAGGAAACATACCTATCGATCTATCTATCTATATTTCTATCTAGCTATCTATTTATATATACTGATATATATATATATATATATGGCAAGTAAGCTAAACAGATACGCCTATTCTCATCTTTGCAGGATATTATCAGTACAAAGTATTTCCTGCGGGAAAGTAAACATAAACTTCTGTGTAGCTTACTTGCCATATATATATATAACTACTAATAATAATCAGCTCTACTTACGTATTATATACATACTAGTATAAGTTATATATATATATATATATATATATATATATATATATATATATATATATATATATATATATATAAATATATACATAGAAATTTGAAGCAGACTCTACAGAAGGAAAATATCATTGTGGATACGCATTTGTACATAATATTAAAGTATAATATAACAGATCTAAAATGTATTTTACTATAGGTTGAAATATTTAATATTTTGCTTTAGAAATTTATTCACATAAGAATTGGTGTGTACTATATCAAATAATTGTTAATCTTATCAAACCATATCTCCGTACTCTCTCTCCTCCTCTCTCGCTCATATATATATATATATATATATATATATATATATATATATGAAAAACTGAAAAATGTAGGTATTTGGATTGCTTTTTTGCATGGAATTTAATTAATATATATATATATATATATATATATATATATATATATATATATATATATACTCTGAATTGCGTAATAATTATTCATGGAGCTTGTATTTACAATTTTCTTCAGATTATAAAGTATATAAAATTTATAAAATACATGAACTTTCTCTCTATCCGTTTCTACCCCTCTTCTTCTCTTTCTCCTTCTCTTTCTTGCTTCTCTCTCTTCTATATATATATATATATATATATATATATATATATATATATATATATATATATATATATATATACATTCCCGAAACAGTTTTTCATGGTAAACAACTGATGATCTCTTAAAATAGTGTTAAAAATAAACTAATATAATAACTGTAAAAAATAAATTGATTTACATGAGTGATTTTCCACTGAAAGACTTGAGACTATAAGTTTTTTTTTGTTTCTTTTTTAATATAGTTTTAATGGTTGAGAAACTTCCGAGACTATATATATATATATATATATATATATATATATATATATATATATATATATCTTTTATTTTATTATTGTTTTTACTAGCGATAGAACACCGTTGTGTTTATTATTCTTCAGCCTGAGCGGTGAAGAATATGCAGCGTACTGCATTCAATCACCCTTAACTGGACGTGTCGTCAATTTTATATACATGTATTTATTAATTTCGTTTAAAATAATTTTACATGCATAAAATAAAGTCATGAACCGTCAACAGCATGACTTCCATGGACAGGAATCGAACCATCGAAGTAAATGCTTATTGTCTTGTATTTTCCCACCAGACGACGACGACCTCACACGTCCTGATATGTTGTTGGCATTAGTTTATCTGATAAAAATCTAGTTAGAATTATTTCTAGAAATACATCTAGTATTTACGAGAGGGGCCACGTAAAGGTCGGCGAATACTAAGTGAATGTGTTTCCACGGAACGAACTAGAGTCTTACTTGCCACACACAGGATGTCAGTCCGTGTCGTTAATATATATGGGTATTAGAAAGGAATGAAGACATACGGAAGTTCAGTCTTTATAGAGTTAGACACTAGTATTCAGGCACAATCAAGAGTCAGTCCCGGAAATAACCGAAGTAGTAAAAGATTTTGTAGCTACGTTAATAAAATGTAAAGAAAAACAAAAAACAGACGACACGAGGTTAGCATAGGGGTTGATTAGGGCCATGCTGAAAAGGCATTTAAACACCGCTCTCAAAATAAATGATGAAATACTAAATAAAGAAAGGATACAAAAGTTGCTATCAAATCGTAACCTGATTCAGTAATTTACTTAACTGACTCAGGATTATCTATTAATACTCGACACTGAGGGCATAAAAACTGGTATCTTTTGTATTCTCTTTCATACAAGTCCCTGAACTATGTTTAAAGACACATAGAAAATATCGTCGATAAAAGTAATATCAAATATAAATTAAGGACATCAAAAGTTTTTTAGAAAAATAACATCTGAATGAAGCAATGGAAAAAAAAAATGAACACACAATTTCCGACCGTCTGCAAAAATATAAGCTTCGTTTGATGTTTTGCGACTTACTAATAAAACAGAGACCATCTATATTGAAGCGGGTCTCTTGAACACAAAGTAAACGAAATCGACTACTTGAGATTTCAAAAAAAGAATAATGAAACTCAAAAAAATGTATTTAAAAAACGAAGCGAAATCTCTGCCCTTTCGTCACTTGATATATTTTCCGAATGACAGAATAAGTCCGCTATGATTTAGAAATAGTTTAAGGCCGACGGCAGCGATACTGGCACTGATTATGCATCCCTCACATTTTAACTCGACGAACGAATAAACTACGTTTTTCCTTTTTAGTATGTCAGTTATATGACATTTTTCATCCATCGACGCGGAAATAAGTTCAAAGAATCACTAAACATAGCGTAAAAGTAAAAAGAAAATATGAAATGGACTAGAAAAACAAATGAAAATAATATATAACCAAATGAATGTTATAAGCTATTAATTTGTTATGACATATATTTTATCTGAGACTATAATTGGTGTATGTCTTCTGCGGCTTATTGTACATGATCATTTTATTTTTTTAGTTTTCGTGAAATAATTATTGCTATGAGTCGTAGTAGTCCTATAACGATACTATTAATCATTATAATAATTAGTAGTAGTAGTAGCAAGTATATTATAAGTATTAGTTGTAGTAGCATTAGTATTATTAAAAGTATTTGTATTATTACTATTGTTATTCGTTGTATAATTATTAATATTAGTATCAGTAGTGCTATACTATAATGGGGTGTATGCTCAATGTGTGCACTTCAGCTAGAATGGATTGTAAATAATGTCGAAATAATCCGGCCGGGGCATGTCGTGCTGACAGAAGGTTTGGGGAAACGAATCAGTTTTCCCACGAGTGAGTAACAAACAAGTGAACTTAAGATCAGATGAATAAAGTATTTGCGGTCAATAAAAGTCAGAATAGAGACAGAGAGATGGAGACACGATGACGTTTCTTGTTGTTGTTCGTGCAGAAAGAACAGTAGGTTCGACGTGTAAATTATGGGCTCATAAACTTGAGTTAAGATAAGTTTCGGATAAGATGGTGATAAGAAACCCGCCCTTTCGTCCGGACCCCGAATTGCCCTATAATACGATAAGTCAAGAAATAACTAAGTATGAAGTTAAGATGCGACAGATACAATTAATTAAGATGTTGCGGACATCTTCTCTGCTTTTTATACAGACAAAAGAAATATTATTTGAACCACTCAACGCATCTGTCTTAGACGTCCTTCTGTCGATACATGTGAAAATTTGTTCACGACTACCACTATAGGGATCACGGTATGACGGCGAAAGTTATGAGAATGTAGGAATCAACACGACGATATGGCGGCATAAAAAAACGAACCCCGACGGTCAATGCAGAAGGAAACAGCGAAAGAAAAAGGTAAATTCCACTTTAAATTGTAACGAACATTTGTAAAATAATCACGGCACACACACACTAACTGATATACGTTACAAGGAGCAAGCGATTGTAGTCAACCCCCCACACGCATACGTTCAGGTAAAATACGCGAAAGGCGCATGAGTTAAAAGATGAAGTTAAAAATAGTTTGACGACTTTTTAGTAACGTTTGAAATGTTTCAGCATTTTCGGAAACGTTACATATGTGTGATAGAACCATGACACAAGTGAAATAGACAGTTTAAAGAGATAATTCTGGCTTGAAAGACTGAAGTAATTTAATTGTATCCAGCATCATTTCATCTCATGAGTATGTTGGGAGTGACAGCATAATAAAGTAGTGGGAATATAGAGATGCCGCTATCTATTCATATCTCTACTAAGTATTTTTGTCCAGCTGTTACACCGCGTCTCCATGTTGTATCGTTTCTTTTATATCATGAGTGCTGGTATTTCAAACATTTTTAAGCATCCATATTTGGGGGATTATGCCATTTGTACATTTGTAGTCGATCAACAACATATTTATGTTCTTTTATTAGTTTTTCTTTTACTTAGTATATATTGGTCAATGTGTAGCGCGTAAACTGTCGCTATTGAATGTTTCGGACTCCTTTCTATTTCTGGGGTTTACGCTTTCCTAATCCCTTTTCCCCTAGTGTGGCACGAACCCTGGTCGCGTGAGTCCGAATAAATTTTCTGGCTAATATGAAATTCACAGGCGTTCTCTAAGCGCATGTGGGACCCGCTAAAGCAAGATGATTTTAGCGGCGTTAGTTTTTGCAGTGATTGTCACTATTTATAGCCCTTGCTATTCCCCAAAAGTGACCTATTAAGTACAAACAAGGGTTACACTTGCTTCACTTAGTTGATCTAACGAGAACAGGTGCATCAACATCATTACCAGATATAGTTTCGTGCCATTTTCGTATCTACTCTACTTTCCTATACCTTATTATTATCATTATTATTTCATAGCAGTCTCAACCTTTGGAGTTTTCTTTTTTGAACATCAAGTCAATTCCCTTGACTTCAGACATCCAGGCTGTACCTAAACACGTTCACTGTTCCTAACAGGCAAACCTTTTGCAGAATTGGAAAAAAAATCGTCTCGTGAATCTGTTTAAACCATGTATGGTGGATTTTCCTTATGGTTCCAAACCTTCTAGTTACAATGAGAATCACCTTTACTTCTTTACATTTCCATAGTTTAACTAATTCACATTTAAACCATGATATTCATTTTTTTTTCGTGTTCCTTCTCCTGCACTCTGGTATCGAAGGGGCAGGCTATATCAATGATTAAGCAAGTTCTCTTGTTTTTGTTTAGACAGATTAAGTCGGGGTTTGAATGTTCAAGAACCTTATACGTTTGTATGCGTTTACCCTAAAGAAGTTTGATATTTTGTATCACAATAAGCCGCCTTAGGTAGCCAATATACTTAGTGCTATTCTAGTCGAAGTGTGGGTGTGTATTCTCTCTTCGGTTATATTTCACGACTGTTTTCTTTACTATAATCATCATTATCATTATTATTATTATTAGTAGTAGTAGTAGTAGTAGTAGTAGTAGTAGTAGTAGTAGTAGTAGTAGTAGTAGTATCATTTACTTACAGACTAAGAGTTCTCACATATACCATCGTCAGCGCTCACTAACTGTGGTGTTCTCTGGAGTCTGAGTAAAAACAAGTCTCCCCGGATTTCTAGTGTGCTCCACCTGTTTCGATAACCATTGCAAATGGCTTTGCGTTATAGCAACATCCGCTTACCATTGATTCCTTGCTGCTAATTGCCATTTGGTATTCTCTGGGGGTTAGGTGTCAAAAAGTCCCCTAGAATTCACAGTGATATCCACACTCTTCCAGCGGAAGTCTGGTTAGTGCTTTCCCCTGGGCATGTCATCCTCCTCTTCCTCCTTCTCCTTTTTGTTATTATTAATATCATAATTATTTTTATTAGTATTATTATATTTATTAAAATTACCATGTTTGTTATCATTATTATATTTATTATCATTATTAGTTTAATTATTTTAATTATTATTATTATAATTATAATTATTATTATTATTATTATTATTATTATTATTATTATTATTATTATTATTATTATTATTATTATTGTGATTGTTGCTTAATTTAATATTAATTTTTAATATAATTATTTCTGTATTACTCATTATTCGTTTACACACGAGTTGCTACATTTCATCCTTTTTTTGCTATAAACATGTGGGTGTCATCCTTCTGTCTAGTCCTTCTTTAACTATTAAGTAGCAGTGATTTCTAGCCGTCAAAAAACGTGTAGTCTCCCTTGACTCTGAATGAGAACAAGTCACATAAGACGAACACATTTTTTGGATCATCAGTATTTTATCATTTATAATAACTGATTACTTTCTCTAGAATGTGAGTTCCCTAACTATAAGGTAGCAAATCAAATTAGTGCCGTTTCTATCAATTTTGTCTGCTATTTCTCGACGGTTTTCTGTATTACTTATTTTCTGTAATACCAATCGATTTATGTCGCACAGTATTAATATTTTCGGATGTATTAGGGGTGTCAGGTTATTACTAGTCTTATTATAGGTGTTACTACAAGCTGGGCCCCGTGGACATTTTACGATGCTTTTTACGTTAATCTGTAATGTAAATAATACTGTTTCTTTTCAATTAATAAATGTCTCTCAGGGTCAAAAATATTAAGAAAAATAACTTCTTTATCACTTCCGTGAAAATAATTGGCATTGTGAACTAAATATTTTTTTTAAATATATGAAACGGATGCGTCTCTTATTTTGATATATAAAAAAGTTAACTTTAAAAAAAAAAACATTCTGGCTCTTTTTAGTTCAATTTTATCTCATGCAAAGGTTGTAAAAAGGGAGAATTACGAGTCATCCAATATTTGTAAAATTTTAACATCTCTTAGTTTAATATTAATAAATATTTTGAAAATTTCAGTTTCTTTGAAGAATTTTGATGAATTTTAGGCTCCATAATATGAGCAGAATCTCTTATTTAAAAAAAAAATAATAATTGTTAGTTAAATATCACTCAAATCAATACAACAAATATCACTTCATGGATTTTTTTAATTGTGAGGTTTTAGTAGACAGGACGACCGCATTTGACCTTTTAACAGTTCATTATAAAATGGGGGAATTCTGATTTTCTTTTTCTTTAGCGATATCAAATTTACTACAAATACACTCTCAGATAATGAGACGATTTCATTTTCTCAAGATGACAACGTACGTAGAAACATGAACTTGGTTTGCCTATTATTACGTAGATTATTATTTTGAGAACCGATTTTTAATTTACAGGCTTATGTTATTTTTGTACTCATACGTATTTAAAACCGTAACCTTTCATACATATGTTTCACAATAACAAAACGAAAATTGCCATACATTATAATAAATGCTAATTTAACCAGTTATATAAATTTCTGTGAGAGTTGGGGACATAGTTTTGTATTCTTTATTAGTTGTTACGGGCCTATTCGGGAGTCAGCTCCACTTGGAGCAACATGGTTTAAGAACAAGTTAGACCACTAACATAGAATGCCTGTTAAAAATGGTCATAATAGTGTTAAACCGAGAGAACAATTTACAGAATAAAAACCGTTCCACGTAATGTGTATGTTTTGTTAACAAGGTTACCATTTTTATGTTGCTCTAGTTACAATCAGATAAGTCTTAAATGTATTGCTCATTTCTCCTACTGCTCTGATTACAACAGGGATAACTTATGTTTTCCTTCTCCAGAATTCAGTTTACACTTCTCTGATTAAGAAAGAGTTGATGTTTTTCTCGAATGAGTTCTTCTCTACATAGCGATTCCTATGAATGGCATATCAAACATGTTACACTTAGAATGTTGTTGTTGCTGGTGTTGGTGTCGGTGTCGGGGTTCTTTGTGCAGCATTATTTCTATTCTATCACCATTGCAATGTATTCTTCTGCTATGCTTCTTTTTGATCGTGTTTTATTTACTCTTAAATTTTCTGAGTGATTTTGTATTATAACTGATCATTTCTCTTTCCATTTTGTTCTGTCTCTTTTACTTCTTTTCTATTTTACTTCTTCTCTATTTGTTTTGCTGAATCCCTTATTGTGTCTTGGTTTCGTCTTTTTATTTTTACTTCTTTTTTTGAATGATTTCTCTTACTTACTGTTTATTTATCTTCTGTTTTTCTTAACTTTTTAAACTATTAATTTAATTTGGTGTCTTCTTTTACTTCTATTTCTTCTTCGTCTTCATCTTTATATTTTTGTATTGGGTTATCGGATGTTCAAATCTTTTCTTTCTTTATATATATATATATATATATATATATATATATCCTAATATTTTCTTCTTCGTCTTCATCTTTTCATCTTTTTTATTGGATTATCGGCTGTTCACATCTTTTCTTTCTTTATATATATATATATCATAATATTTTCTTCTTCGTCTTCATTTTTATCTTTTTTATTGGAGTATCGGATGTTCAAATTTTTTTTTCTTTATATATATATATATATATATCATATTTTCTTCTTCGTTTTCATTTTCATCTTTTTTATTGGATTATCGGATGTTCAAATCTTTTCTTTCTTAATATATATATCATAATATTTTCTTCTTCGTCTTCATTTTTATCTTTTTTATTGGAGTATCGGATGTTCAATGTTTTTCTTTCTTTATATATATCATAATATTTTCTTCTTCGTCTTCCTCTTTATCTTTTTTATTGGATTATCGGATGTTCACATGTTTTCTTTCTTTATATATATATATATATATATATATATATATATATATATATATCATAATATTTTCTTCTTCGTCTGCATCTTTATATTTTTTATTGGATTATTGGATGTTCAAATCTTTTCTTTCTTTATATATATATATCACAATATTTTCTTCTTCGTCTTCATCTTTATCTTTTTTATTGGATTATCGGATGTTCAAATCTTTTCTTTGTTTTTATATATATATCATAATATTTTCTTCTTCTTTTATCGTCTGTTTATAACAGCCCACTGTTTTAAATTTAATATTGACCATATGTTGTTTTTTTTATTCGAACTCTGCATATATAGCCGAACCCGTTTTGAGAAACATCTGTTTAGAAATAGCATTATTTGTAGTACAGTTAGATATATAAATTCTATAGATGCTGATGAAAAAATATTTTCAAAGTAATGTTTTTCCAGAGAAGATTTATGACTATCTGACAAGCTCTAATTACATTTACGCCATTGGAAATCTGTGCCAGGGAAAATGTCACCTTAAAAATTACTTCGAGACATTTTCCCCTCCTGACTAAAACGGCTTTTTTAACAAGTATTAATATTGGGCCAGTGTTATGTACCTTGCAATGATACATATTACACTTGAGACAAAAGGCCATTTAAGTTCTACACTATTCATAGTAAATGCCATCAATTCATGTGTTTCACATTTTTTTGGTTAGCATTACGTAAGGCGCCAACCTCTGTTAATTGATCTAACAGAATATCATCTAAAATCGTATATAGTATTTGTTTACTTGACTAGTAATATTTCTCATACATATTTTACATAGATGGGGTTGAAATTTAGTGACAGGTGCGTGAGAGGTATAAAACGTTCTTGGCCTTTTGGAGAGGAGTAAATCAATACTCGTGTGAAACGCGTGCAACAAGGACTGTATTTGGAATTATCTAGAAGCACTGATTATATAAAAATGCATATACCTGCATTCTTAATAAAGGATTGAAATGCAACAATATATATATATATATATATATATATACATATATATATATATATATATATATATATATATATATATATATATATACTCTCAATGCACTATGCTAATTATCAGCAATATCAGTAATAGTTTTGGGATATGTATATTTGAATATTACTTATATATTTTATTTTGCTCAACGCGTTTGGTTCTTAGTATTTAAATGAAGGGTTGAGAAAACAGAAATATTAGTTCACATTTAACTCGTAATGGCGACATCTATCATTATTGATAGAGACATCGTTTATATATTGGAAGTGTATTTAGGACGTGTGAAATAATAGGAAGAGATAGAAAGTCATAAACCACAAGAAACAAGAACAGTTTGAGTGTCGTCGATGTTGGCGAACTAACAATCACTTTAACATGTTCGTCAGTAAAAGGAGATTACTACAAATACTAATAAATATAATTCAGATGGATCCGCTCAAACTAGAAGTCCCCACATTTTCGGATGGATACACCTTTGCCAATTTAAATGATGTTTTACTTTCAAACGACAAGCTATTTCGGTGTTATAGAGACTTGATGAGTAAAGCTGATTAGAGTCTTGATAAAACCATTGAACATGAAAATAAATAGGTTACGCAAAAGGACGTCAGCGAACAGGATTCATCTGGATGAAAAACATGTAGTCACGCATCGACAGTGAGTCTCTTTCATGAGAGACATGGATTAATGAAGCATGGAAAAAAAAGAAACAGTGACCCCGTTTGTTTTTTTCTGTTACACGAAGCATACGGGTTTTTGAAGATCTTCTACATCAAACATAACATTTTGAAGACATATATTACTACTACTCCTTTATACTAGCTAACATATTCTGGCCATATTAGTTTAAAGGAGTAAATTCCGCTGCTTAGATACGGAATATTTCTTGAGTCGTGATTCCTATCAGTAAGGATACAGGTCTATGCTACATTAGTGTCAATAGAGATATGGTTAGATTAATATGGAAAGTGAAATAGGTCGTCAAATTTTTAAAGATTCGTATTTTTCTAGTTTTTTCAAAGTTTTAGAAAAAAATGTTTTGAAATTTGTCACAAAGAAAAAATTGAGGAAAATAATCTTATTAATATTAGGTTGATGAAAATGTTCAGGCGAAGACTAATTGTAAATCAATAGAGTAACATTTGACCGTAAGAGTATTACACGCATACGATTTAAATATATTTTTTCTAAATAAAGTGTGAAAAAAAGATCGAGACAACCACACGTTGAGAGAGATTCTTAAGGATATACACGGACGCAGCTAAAATGCTATTTCTAACTTAAACGTAAGAAACTTATAAACCCAAACATGCGCAGAGCAATACTCTTTAAGACAGTGGTTCTTAACCTTTTTTCTCCAATTCCCCACTATTTAGTGAGCCAGCTCTCCATTACCACCACTGTTATAACATGGAAATAAATACATACGAAACGATTCGTTATGTTTTTTCTAAATATATTCGGTCTATAAAAAGCATACAAAAAATGTAACACTAGCGCTAGACGCACACAGGTTAATGAGACTTGTGCATTTGTTTTGCCTTGACAAGTGCCTCAATGTTCGGTTCCACCTTTGAAATAGCGCAAATCAGATTCATGGTCAATCAGGCGGTTTTGCGATTTGTTTTTGATCTCAACCATGCTCGAAAACGCCGACTCGAACAGGTACGTAAATGCAACCAGTAGTGTAATATCGCTTTCGACTCAATTTGAAAATTTCCGCCCTGATCCATTCTCATTTTCTTCAAGCATTTTGCCTTCAATTCAAAAAGAATTATCATGGTCAAAGTAAATCAACATTTGGATGTAATGTATTACATTTTGAAGCAGTGGTTCTTCTGTCCGACCGGTCATTCCCCACTTGGCAACTCCGCCATTCCCCACCAGTGGGGAATTCCCAACAGGTTAAGAACCACTGCTTTAAGAGATGCGTGGACTTATGTAAAAGTTGAGTGTGCCGGCAGGGTGTACAGGGGGGGTCACACTATAAACTAACTTCTGTGACATGCTTTACGTACAACTTCTTGGCCTTTTGGCTAAGGTCAAAGTGTAGTATCTGTTCCGATGGATACTGCACCCCATAGACTGGTATTGTCTTGTCCTTCGGGGCTTGATTTACGCCGGTCTATGGGATTGTCCTGTGCAGTTCTAGGAGGTCCACCCTCCCAGGCCTTGCCTCCCCTCTTTGGGGAGGAGTAAGTTAATTGCTTACTGCTTGAGGCGCCCCTACCGGGGAATGCCGACGGGACTGCCCAGGCAATTTTTGATGGTCAGAGTGCTCACCTCTCGGGCGCTGGCTTTTCAACCCCCACTTTCCGACCCGACCTTGGGTCACATCTTACTTGTGGGAGTAGGATAAAAACTGGCCTTGTGCCTAACTCCTGGAGAGGAGTAAATAATACAACGTATCTTTAGCACTGCAACCAATACGTTGTGTAGAAATGATGTACCAAAAGAGAATGATATCAGCCACAAGACTTTTTAGGATTACAAATAAACTAGGGAAGTGACAGCGGTGCATAAAACACGATGTTCAAAGAAAACACCGGTCAAAAAAGATGATCAAGAGTTCTGTCCTTTTGATGCGGAGGATCACAGCTTTTTAAAGAAAGTAAGCAGCCGCAAACATTTCATGTAAATTGGTAGAGTTTCAACATATTTGAACATATTGCGGTAAATTAAAAAAAAAACGAATTTTTCTAAATCGCTCCACTTTTAACATAACAAAATCGATATAGCAACCTTTATCAAAAATATGTTCCAGTACGGGGTGTGATAGCGGCAGCCTTTGTTGATATTTGATGCAAATCTACTTGCTCACAGTTTTGCAATAAACGATTTTGACAACAGGGAGGAAAAATATGAATGCACCCAGAATATGTATTAATATATGTAATGGATCTAAAAACGATAGAACGTGTCACTGATCGTATTAACGATAAAAAATATATTGTTTCGGGAATAGATATAGTTTTATTCTAGGAGATGTTAGTGATAAAATGGCGGTGCGAAATTTAGAGAAATAAACTGAGCTGCGTTTATAAGTCTTCATTTATTTAGCCACGTATTATAGAGTTAAATTTGATAAGCGATTGTTCAGTACGAATAACACATTGTAATGTGAAACGGAATCTTTCATAATACAGAGAAAAAGAGTAGAGTTTGAGAAGAAGGTGGAAACGTTTATCGCGAGGTGTATCCTTATACATCCGAACGATAAAAAAGACGTTGACCAAAAAATAAGGCGATTAATAGACATTCTCGAGTTTAACCGTAAGGTAGCGTATCATATTGGGAGTGAGAGTATATATTTGCAGGATGAGATGATAAAGAGGCTTTGACAAATGTCAGGAGAAAGCGATATATGAATCTGAATGGCCCTATCTGAAGTTGCATTTCGCAGAGAACACATGCCAGTACCTGTTTGTGCGGTATGAAGAAGAAAACAAATCCTGCCTTACTGAGTTTCGGTTCGCAGCAAATACTGCAATAAATCTCATAGCAGTAGTGTTAAAATCTGAGGAATGAGAAGTGCTCGATAGAAGAATATGACACGTGCACGTATGATAAAATCATTACAGATAATATATATATATATATATATATATATATATATATATATATATATATATATATATCGTACATGTATTGTATTAGTTTCTGTAAATGTAAATCCGTAGAAACTCAAGTGTTGATAAAAAGTTCTCAATAACAAGTAGAGCTGTTTATAAGTATAAATTTGTATTTATACAAACATTATTGGTTACATATGTGCATACATGTTTCGGTTGCACTTTTTCCAGAAAGTCAACCTCATCAGACCAAGAATTTTCGAGAAATGGCCATTTCTCGAAAATTCTTGGTCTGATGAGGTTGACTTTCTGGAAAAAGTGCAACCGAAACATGTATGCACATATGTAACCAATAATGTTTGTATAAATAAAAATGTATACTTATATATATATATATATATATATATATATATATATATATATATATATAACAACGAATAAAGTTGTGCCCTATTTTAAGCTAGGACAGAGTTATTAGTGTTTCGCCACCCGTTCTTTCGGGGTACCCTGTAAAATCCAATAAGTATGACAAAGAAACGAACGTATACGGAACCACTTTAGTTTTCCTTATTTCCCATCACCAGATAATTTACGCCGGCTACGCACACACATATAAGAAATGTCTTGTGACATACTTTTGTATCATGAAAGTCTTTTTTCTTTCTGAGACCACAGACTTGGTTTCCGCTAGAAACTCGTTCATATATACATCTGATTAGAAAGCAATTTGCTCTGCATTGTCTATCCAAGCGTGAACTGAAGCAATTGTTCCACAAGCACTTCCAATTGTCTGTTTGCTGAACTACATGTCAGAGAATTCCTTCGCTATACCAACTTGCTTATCAGTCGCATTTTTAGTCATCGGACACGAAAGGCTAACAGCAAGACGGGCTTGGGTACCATAGCCGATAAAGCTTCATTGGTGCCATAAACATTAGTAACCTCCCATTTTTCGGTACTTCGATACTCCGATCACCAAGCGATTTGGCTCGTCGCGTTTCTGAAACCGCTGCCTTTCAAGTCTCGCTTGCACTGCGGAACCTTCTCCCTTTTAACAGTTATCAAGTCGCTTTCTTTCTTCGACGTCCCATCTACAATGGACTCGTCCACAGTCCATTTTTCCCGACGTCCCACCTACAATGGACTCGTCCACAGTTCATTTTTCCCGACGTCCCACCTACAATGGACTCGTCCACAGTTCATTTTTCCCGACGTCCCACCTACAATGGACTCGTCCACAGTTCATTTTTCCCGACGTCCCACCTACAATGGACTCGTCCACAGTTCATTTTTCCCGACGTCCCACCTACAATGGACTCGTCCACAGTTCATTTTTCCCGACGTCCCACCTACAATGGACTCGTCCACAGTTCATTTTTCCCGACGTCCCACCTACAATGGACTCGTCCACAGTTCATTTTTACCACTCTTCATTACCTTACATTAGAACCTATTGAACGGTAAGTGCGGGGGAATGTTTGAACTTGTATTCTGAAAAGAAAATGTGATACTAATGATAGGAAATGTTTCTCGGAACGTAGTATGATTTCGAATGTTATTTTGACTAACATGCACGTATGTACAAAATAATAGCAAAAGATCGTCAAGTTTAAGCTATTGATCAACATAGTATTACTACATATCTTAATAGCGTTTAGAAAGAAGAGGTCCTTATCAAGATGTGCGACGTCACTAAATAAAAAAAAACAACAATATATCATGGTATGCCGTTAGCAGCATTGCTTAATGTGTAGCCGTGTTTAGGTGAAAGAAGATGGAGCTTTTATTAGCAAAATGATGATTATAAACATGGTAATGTCGCTGAATTAGATATTGTCATGAAAGTGCTTTACATATTTTGCGAAATATCAACAAGATTTCAATTAATGAAGGCAGTCAATAGTGTTGTCAGAAACTGTCTCAGATATAAATATATTACTAGTGACTCGATACATCAGCAATACAGCTGTCGACAGCTATGCATATAGAGTATTATTGTGAGCGTACATACCTGTCGGTGTTTCACTGTCTTCCCGGGTAAATGGTGGCACAGGGGCTAATGTAAAATGAGAGAATTTCATTCTTGAACAGAGTTAAGTAAAGGGAGTTCGTGAGAGCACGGTGTTCTGCTCTGAACTGCTACCAGCGTCAATTGAAAATAGATCAGAAAAAGTTTACATAAGACGACTTTTGTATCATCCGAAACTTGAAAGTGGAGCGAGAGTATGGGGTAGTGAAGAACAATAGCGGATAGACGAATAAAATCAGGATGTGATGTTTTATCAAACATGAACTCCAGGGTGAGACAAGGAAACAAACCACTATTACAAAAGATCAATTTTTTGTGTAAATTCGGAGACACCCGAGACAAGCATCTACTGATGGCCATGAGAAAGCGTTGGTTTCGATGCGTATTTGATTCTATAAGTTAGAAGCGCTGATAACAACATTGTAATCAGTTCAAACGCTTAGTATTGAATATGTTTTGGATGTGGAATGGGGACAAAAACGTATATAAACAAAACTCTTCTGACGCAAATACTGCATAGATTGCATTTTATAACGTTCTGGGATTTGAACTATGTTATGTGAAATGATTAAAAAGGTCTGAGGACAATGCGGTTAAAATGAATAAGTGGTATACCGAAACATGTGAAACTAGTTAACTGAGAGAAGAAAACGAAGTGGAGACAGGTCATTTCTCTAAAGACAAAGTTGAGAAGGCAATGCCTGGGAAGATGGTATCATGACAACAAAACAGACACTACCCTTACTCCACAGATCTCAAAAAAGGAGGATGGAATGCCTGGAAGGATGGTATCATGACAACAGAATAGATACTACATTAACCCAACACCTTTCAAAAGAGGAGGGGGTAATGCCTGGAAAGATGGTATCATGACAATAGAACAGATATAACACTATATTTACACTTCGATAAATAATTCCTTGACGCGTCCAGATCTGACTGTATCTTGATCAATCGTTCTGTTTAAAATGACCAAAAAAGAGCGACGTTGGTATATTGGAATGTTAAGTGAAGGTATGAAACCAAAGAAAAGGGGGCGTAGAGCTTTTGTGTTGTCGACTTAATAATCTAGGAGACAATAAAGGGGACCAGAAGAAATAGAGAAAGATCAATAACAGTTGGGGAATCATAAAATACAAGAACCAAGGGGAGAAAGAGAAGAGGATTCAAAGTAGGATGCTAAAAAAATACGGTTAGATGAGTCTAGATCTCCCATGACCCTAACGTAATCTACTTGAAACGTTTAATTAATATATGTTTCTATTTTAACCGAATTCTGGGGTTAATAATGTATTATTATCTATATATTAATACAATAGCGTGTGTGTTTGTGTATCACGCGTACATCAAAAGATCTGCGCATGCGTGCCGCACCTAGATTAATAAAAGCATTCAAGTCACCTAATTTTCATAATTTTTACAAGTAATTCCCTTTGGCGAAAACGGTTAGCGACGTAGGATTTTGACGTCGAAGGGGGGGGGGAGGGGACGACCGGGAAGACACATAGTAATACGATAGCGTGTGTGTTATTTTGTACGTCACGCTTACATCAAAAGCAACGACCTTCCGAAGAACAAGATAATTAGTATTGAAAACATAATTTCGTGTAATTTACACGGGCCCCGCTAGTTATTATTATTATTATTATTATTATTATTATTATTATTATTATTATTATTATTATTATTATTTACTCACTAGGAGTTATCACACTGGTCATCGTCAGTGATCGCCCACTGCCAACAACCTGTGGTATTCCCTGGAGTCTGAGTGACAAAAAGTCTCCTCAGACTTCCAGTATGCTCCACCTCTTTTCGTTCATCACCGCTGATGACCTTGCGGTATCGCAACAGCCACCTACCACCGATTTCCCGCTGATAAGGGCCATTGGTCCCCTCTGGGGCCCGAGTGGCAACAAGCCTCCCCAAGGTCCCAGAGCTGTCCGCGCTCTTCTAGTGGAGATCTGGTTTGCGCTTTCCCTCCTCGACCCTCTGTCCATCATTTTCGTAACGTCAGCCTATGCTTGCGCCTCTCTCGTGCGGTTGTATTTTCCCCGGTTCTGTATTCTTCTTCTTCTTCTTCTTCTTCTTCTTCTTCTTCTTCTTATTATTATTATTATTATTATTATTATTATTATTATTATTTAGTCTATGTCGCTATATTTAGAAATATAATTGTTAAGTGAGTCAACGCATCCCTTGAAGATGGTCTTCCTGCGCGTGCTTGAGTCTAGGTGTATCACGCTAACTTTACAAATCCCATTTTAGCTGCATCCGGACGTCTCTTTAAGAATCTGGTTTTGTCGATTAGTTGTTTACACTTAATTTAGATATATCCTTCTCTTTAATGTTTACTACTTACATGCCTCCACACGAAGGGGCATTTAGTCTCAATGTAATTTTGGTATTTTACAATGTGGAGTAAAAGCAGCTCCCCAAATGAGGGCAATATAGATGTAGAGAGAATGTAAACTCCGTTTCGTTTCGAAGCATTTTACATATAAATAACCACTTCATGCTTTCGTAAAGTCGGTTCTCCATATCGCTATGAAGACTTTCTCACACCTGTTGCTATTCTCTATCTATACAAATCTACTATCAGACGATGTATAGAGTAATGTTTTCATATTCGGGCTGGTGGTTCTCTGTCCCGTTTGAGGATTCTAGATAACGTGCAAAAACGTATCTGTATTTTGATTCGCCCAGTTTTTCTTCTCTTCAACACCTTCTTTCTCACAGACTTGATGTTGCTAGTCTCAGTCTTTTCTATCAATACTGTCATATTGTTTCATGCCTGGTCCGGAGCGATTTCTATAAAAAAGAAATAAAAAATGTAAAAAAGGAGTGAATGTAGTATCAGAACAGGTACTATATTTTGAACTTAGCCAATTATATTTTTCAGACTCTCTTTCCGCCGATCGGTTGGCCCATTTATTTATCACACTTTTGTTTAAAATATAATTTTTGGATTAGTCCACAAATATATTTTAGAATCTCAGTCTGTCCGCAGTTGGATGCTTCAGTTTGTCACGCTTAACATAGTCATATGATTTTTAGATGCGTCTGTCGATATAGTACGCGCAAGTCACATCTAGGTGTATTTACCAGGTAAATTTTAAATTTCATTTAGTTTGCAAAACGCGGAGATTGAATGCACGCTTCTTTAGAATCTCCGTTCCGGAGTTGTCTTTGTCTCGTTTTATTTTGCCTGTTTGGCATGTTTTTTTATTTTATATTCTACGACTAATTGATTGGTCCCTTTTAGATTCTATATGAAGCACTTTGGAGGACGTGTTTCTACGCACGTTTCTGTACATGCTTAGCTAATCAGTAAACGAGCCACGGAGTACGATCGCTTAGTTGAATGCAGGTCAATAAGGAAGAGGCACACACATTCTGTGTGCGCATGATCAGAGGCGGGCATGCGCATAGAAAACAATCGGTAAATAAGGGAACAGAAATAACGGTGAAACAAAAATAAATACACCCACAGTGGTCAGCAAAAGGACGCGACTTAAAACAACTTTCAGAAATGTGAACTTGAGCATATGGTCACAAAGTACAAAGTCGAAGTTAAATCTATAATTATATATATATATATATATATATATATATATATATATGTATATATATATATGTATATATGTATGTATATATATATATATATATATATATATATATATATATATATATATATATATATATATATATATATATATGGGAAAATGAAAAAGGAAAACCAAAAAGGGATGTTTTTGTATGTGCACATCAACGTTTTGTCTTTATTTATAAGACTTCATCAGGGTGATGATATAAAGAAAAATGTCATTCAAGTACGTGCACATATAGGGTTGACATTATGGGAAGAAGGGAGGAAAGTAGTAGCCACTACTGGAGAAAACAGTAGGGTTGTCGTCCGGACTTAGTGGAGTCAGTAGTGAGGAATGAAAGTAAATGTTTATGAAACAGAGTGGAGATGAGTGGAAAGGTAGGGGTTAGCAGGGATACTGTGGTTGCTTGTAAGAGAAAAAGGTGGGGGGATGAGCGGGAAGAATGTGGATATCAGTAAGTGAGGGAGTTGAGGGGTGCGGAAAGACTGAACGAAAAAAAATAGGTTGGAAGGTTTGGGTTCATCGTGAATGGAGATGTATGTGTTTATAAATAAAGACGAAACGTTGATGTACACATTAAAACATCCCTTTTTGGTTTTCCTTTTCCATTTTCCATTACGTCGGATTACCTTCATCCTTCTTTTCCCATATATATATATATATATATATATATATATATATATATATATATATATATATATATATATATATATATATATATATATATATATAATCAGAGTATGCTATAGATCCACAGGGTATAAATCCAGGGGAGTGTAACCGGTTTTACAGGAGTGCCTAATAAAAGTATAGAGCAGAAATATAAATGATAATTTATTTCAGTTTGACTACGAAATTGATTTTGTTTCCCGAGAGCAGTTTGAGGGATTCACAATCTGCAGGCCTCGAAATAAAATTATGCCTGTTAAGATAAGATCATAATCACACACAGTTTTTTTGAAAGTGATAGAAGTTTAAAATTAAATTAAAGATGAATAAAACAAAAATATAAGTAAGACGAAAAAGAAAAAGAAAGAGAAGGTAAAAGAGAAAAAGAAGATGGAAATTTTAAAATATAAAATATAAGGATTAAAGACAGAGATTAAAACTACACGAGACAGGGAGAAGGAAACAGAAAGAGAGGAAACGAACGGAGATATTATATATATATATATATATATATATATATATATATATATATATATATGTATGTATATATATATATATATATATATATATATATATATATATATATATATATATATACATGTAAAAATGTATGGCTACCAACATTTTCTAAAAAGGTTTTTTCAACGTTTATTTATTATTTTGTTATTTTATCATGTTATTATGTTATATAACGCGTTTCTAGCGGTGGCCCGCTCTCATCAGATATGTAAATCAAAATGTTGGTAACGTTACTCCATTACATATATAATTTTCTCTCGTTGGAACTGCACTAATATTGCACTACTTTCTTTATATATATATATATATATATATATATATATATATATATATATAATGGTAATAATCCAGGTAAAAATTATCCACAGGGTGGTAATCCAGAGAATTTTAACCGGGTTTATAAAAAGTGCTCAATATAAAAATAGAGCTTTATATATGATAATTTTATTTACACAGACATGTACAAAATCTGCGACACTGGCATGTCGATGTTATCGATCAACAGTTACTATAAACTGAGATCTCATCAGGCATATGCCTCTCTTTCAACCTTATATTTTTATTTATTTATTTATTTGCCCTGTTTGTTTCGGATTTTAGATTTTAGATTTTTTGTTTTTTTGTTTTTAGATTTTTTAGATTATTAATTTTTTAACGGCCTCAATTTTTGAAATGTTAATTTTTTTCTTCGTCTTCTCTTTCTCTATCCCTCCATTTCATTCTCTCCAAATATGATCTGGGTTAAGATCGAATTCTAACTCTCCATGATGAGATCTCAGCTTATAGTAACTGTTGATCGATAACATCGACATGCCAGTGTCGCAGATTTTGTACATATCTGTGTAAATAAAATTATCATATATATATATATATATATATATATATATATATATATATATATATATATATATATAAAGAAGATACAATGAATTAGAACATTATATATATATATATAGAGAGAGAGATGTATACATATATAGATGTATATATATATAAATATATATATATATAAATATATATACATATATATATGTGTGTGTGTGTGGGTGTGTGTGTGTGTGTGCGTGTGGAAACATATGTTTTAGCATATACTTTTAACATTTTGTAGTAGATAAGATCTTCCAATTTAAGCTCGATGATTTTACACTAGTAACAAGATAGCATTAATTACTAAACTAAGTAGATTTGCATTCAATAACTTAAGATTTTCTCATATTTTATATATACACACCTACCACACACACCCACACATACACACACACACACACATACATATATATATATATATACATATATATATATATATATATATATATATATATATATATATATATAAATCTATAATATTAAGAAATCCACATAGCAACAAAGCTGCATCGAAACGTGTATATTTCATTCCAGGTGGAAATCATTCGACTTAATGTATGCATAAAAAGGAATCCTATTGATTCACACGTCTAAAATTTACACACAATAGATTTTATATTCAGATTAAAATAATCTTTTTATATATAATCAAAAATGTAGTGTTATTTAGTGACCTTTTTCATACGATCTAAGTTGTTGTGTCTTGTATAATTTATTTAAAAACACAAAAGCGTCGGCAATAGTTTTCTTCTATAAAAACAGTCCTATAATGTATATCCATGCAATTATATTGCGGATGGATCTTACGAATGAAACATAAGCGTTAGGTATATGTTATCTTCTATAAAATTAATTCTTACTTACTACTAATGTCTATAGCTCTATTAAGCACTTTGAAATAAATAATATCTATCTATCTATCTATCTATCTATCTATATATATATATATATATATATATATATATATATATATATTGATATATATATATATATATAGTCATCCACATACACACTGTTTCGCTGTTTCACATCTCATCAGTGCGGCTAGACCAGTTAGGGCCTCAAGCCGGGATTGACTGCGCTGCTAACCCCTGCGCTATCATACGACTGAATGTAAGAAATATCTCAATGTAAACATTGCAAGTGCCGGGATCTCGAATTAATTTTACCTAATGAGTTATTCCTTAAAGCTAATGGCAGTTGGCGATATCCTTACAAAATAAGCTCCGCGCAGGGAGGGAGCTTTATATTGTCACCCACACACAGACAGTTTCGCTGTTTCACAGCTGATCAGTGCGGCTAGACCAGTTAGTGCCTCAAGCCGAAATTGAAACTAAACTGTCGAGCTGACACTTCTAAGAACTGTTAGTATAAATAGTTTTCTTGTGGGGGGGTAGATTTATTAGACTACATGCACTTAACGTGACGGTTGTCCTATTTAAAATATTGAATGAAGAAGTTTGTTGTGTGTTTCCATTTTTAATTGAGAATCTATGATGGTCGAGGGGTAGATAACTCGTGAACTTTTCAAATGAATCATGTCTTTTAATCTGAGAAAACCTTTTATGAAACGAGTATTGATTTACTCCTCTCCAGGAGTTATGCACAAGGCCAGTTTTTATCTTACTCCCACAAGTAAGATGTGACCCAAGGTCGGGTTGGGAAAGTAGGGTTTAAAAATTGCCTGGGAGGGTGGACCTCCTAGAACTGCACAGGAGAGACCCATAGACCGGCGTAAATCAAGCCCCGAAGGCCAAGACAATACCAGTCTATGGGGTGCAGTATCCATCGGAAAAGATACTACACTTTGATCTTAGCCAAAACGAGTAGATGTTTAGTTACTTTTTATGAATTGTATTAGAAAATATGTAACACAAATATTTAGAAATTAAATACGATCAACTATGATTTTTTTCGCTAAATGGTACAAAAATAATAATAATATCCATAATAGAAACATTTATCTATCTAAAAGTTTAGGTCATATGAGACCTCGCTAAGAATTGCTGTACGTTTACATTAGATAGCATTGTTCCAGGAAGTCGTTGACAATTATAACTCAACAACGCTGGATGGCATCGCAGAACAAATCGCATTACGTTTAGCATTTTAAAATGTAACCACGGATGTCATATGTGATGTTATTGATTTTACGTGGGTGTTGTTATGTAGAAAGTTTCCAACTGCTCTCCCCTTGGTTTAAACAAAATCTTAGTTAATAACATTAAAATTATACATTCCGAAACCAATTTCAAAAAAGTATACATTGTAAATGCAGCCCATCTATTTCAACTTTTTTTTAACAATCATGTATACGCATCTTTAGAACATGTTGTTATTATTAGGATTCCCCGTCTATTATTCGATAAGTTATGCTATTAAAAATATCATCGTGTAAGTGAAATGGGATTTGAAGTATTGGATAAAAGTTAAAAACCGCGATTTAATATAAGACTTGATTTATTTGTTATAGCATGTTATTGTTTCTCATTAGTATTCATTGTTTCGATTGGATGGAATATATCGCGATATCTGAATCTACTTAAATTGCAATTACATCGATTTTTTATGTTAAAACATAGATTTATTGACTATTTATATACATGCGTGCCAATCTTGAAACTCATAATTGTTCCGATTTGATATTGGCTATAAACACGCGTGTACACATTTTTTTTCTTATAATGTGTTGAGTAAGCCAACCCGCTTGAAAGAGAAATAGAAATAGATTTGCCAATTTAAAATGATGGAAAATGGCAAAAAAGATATGAAGCAACGCATACCTGAACAATTTCAAATGGTCCAAGTAAAGTAACGCATTTTTAAATTAGTGTGCAATAAACAAAACGGGACTATTTTGAGAAAATGTAAAAAATCGAGGTAGATAAAAGCGAAAAAAAAAGAAGAGACAGCACAATGAAAAGAAGAGAGAGCCTGTGGGAAGCTGCGTTAAAAGATAGAGGAAAGAGAGGTGAAGATGTATCAGGATGAAAGAACAAGTTAGAGGAAAAAGTAAAAGAAAGAAAGAAAGAACAAATATGAGTAGGTGATAAAGTAAGAGAAGAAGGGATATGGGAGAAAGTAGGAGAAGCCGTAAAAGTAGAAGACAGAGGCTAAGAAAAAGAGTAGAAAAAAGAAAGTTAAGCAGAAAAAGAATAAGAGAAAGAAGGAAGAAATGAAAAAAAAATTAGATTGGAAAAAAACAGGAAGGCGCAGAAAAACGATAATAGAAAAATGGAGAAAAATGTAAATAGAAGAAAGACATGAAGGAGAAAACTTTTAAAATTTAAAAATGGAACAATAAAAAAGAGCTTAAGTATGTAACAAATGTGGACATTTTAACGTTGAATTTTAATATTTTAATCACATGGTATTTTTTACCTTTATTGCTAAGAAAACTATTCAATGGAAGAAAAGAAATCGTATTTAAGGGGAACAGGCTTTATTTTATTTATTAATATGTAATACTTAGAAAATGGTTCATATAAAAGATCAGACTCAATTTTATAAAAACGAAAACACGGTTCACTCCGAGCAAAGCAAGTTTCCACTGTAGACGTAAGAGACGACTGAGAATTGAATTTTAAGACAACATCCTAAATTGGGAGCTGTGCAACTAGATGTTTGTTGACATTAGTTTTAAATTTCTGCATGACGATACATTGGTGGAAACAGGGAGCAGGAAAGGAGTTCCAAAGGCTGGCAGCTCGAGGAAAGAAGCAATTGAAGGAGGAGGATATACGGCATGTGAGAACTTTCACAGTGAATGGATGTGATTAACTGATTGTTGGGTTGGTCGAGTGTATTTATTTCGAGGGGAACCAGAGCAGCAAGTTCATCGGAGCACATTTCATTGACTTTGTAAGTACGTCTCCATCTATTTATGAAAATCTTATTTTGTAAATATGTCCACTTTTTTTCTGTCTGTAAGACTTAAGTATTTATATATCTGCATGTATATGAAGTTAGGCATGTGTATATGTATATATGTTTGTAACAAGGCTAGTTGCAACTGTAGACGTTAGGGGCTATAGAGAAGTAGGGTGAAATTGTAAGGGTTCATCCTAAATTGTGAGCTGTGCAGAGAGATGATTGTTCACATTTATTTGTTTTAAATTTCTTCATGTCAGTAAACTCGTAGAAAACAAGGAGCCGAGAAGGAGTTCCAAAGGTCGGAGGGCTCGACGAAAGAAGCTATTGAAGCAGAAGGATCTCCAGCATTTGGAGACTTCTACAGTGAATGATGGGAGAGATGTATAAGGATAGACAAACAAGTTAGAGAAAATGTAGAAGAAAAAAAGATGAGTAGGTGAGAACATAGGAGAGAAAGAAAATGGAGGAGAAAAAGCAGTGAAGAAGGAGAATGTGAAGAACAAAGAAGATTTAGTAGGAGAAAGGGGAATAGGAGAAAACAGTAGAAGACGTAAAAGTAGAAGATAAAGGTTAAGAAAAATAGTAGAATAATGTGTGGCCACAATTACTTAGACATGGATGTTATATTAAACTTCGAAAATGTACAAAACTCAGTGACAAAACTAATTAAAGGATAACATGAAGTTCGCAAGTTTTATCATTTTACTAGGAAAGAATGAGAGTTGGCTGTATTCGGATTTCAAAACTATTAATGGGATTTACAAAACTATTAATGGGACTTCAGAACTATTAATGGGATTTCAAAACTATTAATGGGATTTCAAAACTATTAATGGGACTTTAACACTATTAATGGGATTTCAAACTATTAATGGGACTTCAACACTGTTAATGGGATTTCAAAACTATTAATGGGACTTCAAAACTATTAATGGGATTTCAAAACTATTAATGGGATTTCAAAACTATTAATGAGATTTCAAAGCTATTAATGGGATTTCAAAACTATTAATGGGATTTCAAAACTATTAATGAGATTTCAAAACTATTAATGAGATTTCAAAACTATTAATGGGATTTCAAAACAATTAATGAGATTTCAAAACTATTAATGCGATTTCAAAACTATTAATGGGACTTACAAAATATTAATGGGATTTCAAAACTATTAATGGGATTTCAAAACTATTAATGGGATTTCAAAACTATTAATGAAACTTCAAAATTATAAATGGGATTTCAAAACTTTGAATAATATTTTCATATGTGTTTTTACAAGAAGATTGTTATGATATATTATTACAGAATGAGAGTTTTGCTCATAGAGTAATATACGTGTGGCATTGCTTAATGGGATTTCAAAACTATTAATGGGATTTCAAAACTATTAATGGGATTTCGAAACTATTAATGGGACTTCAAAACTATTAATGGGATTTCAAAACTATTAATGGGATTTCAAAACTATTAATGGGATTTAAAAACTATTAATGGGATTTCAAAACTATTAATGGGATTTCAAAACTATTAATGGGATTTCAAAACTATTAATGGGACTTCAAAACTATTAATGAGATTTCAAAACTATTAATGGGATTTCAAAACTATTAATTGGACTTACAAACTATTAATGGGATTTCAAAACTATTAATGGGACTTCAAAACTATTAATGGGATTTCAAAACTATTAATTGGACTTCAAAACTATTAATGGGATTTCAA
Source organism: Sepiola atlantica (assembly GCA_963556195.1). Lineage (NCBI taxonomy): Eukaryota > Metazoa > Mollusca > Cephalopoda > Sepiida > Sepiolidae > Sepiola > Sepiola atlantica. Next base: position 57,737,319 of record OY744542.1, read on the forward strand.
AACTATTAATTGGACTTCAAAACTATTAATGGGATTTCAAAACTATTAATTGGACTTCAAAACTATTAATGGGACTTCAAAACTATTAATGGGACTTCAAAACTATTAATGAGATTTCAAAACTATTAATGGGATTTCAAAACTATTAATAGGACTTCAAAACTATTAATGGGATTTCAAAACTATTAATTGGACTTCAAAACTATTAATGGGATTTCAAAACTATTAATGGGACTTAAAAACTATTAATGGGACTTCAAAACTATTAATGGGATTTCAAAACTATTAATGGCATTTCAAAACTATTAATGTGATTTCAAAACTATTAATGGGATTTCAAAACTATTAATGGGATTTCAAAACTATTAATGGCATTTCAAAACTATTAATGGGATTTCAAAACTATTAATGGCATTTCAAAACTATTAATGGGATTTCAAAACTATTAATGGGATTTCAAAACTATTAATTGGACTTCAAAACTATTAATGGGATTTCAAAACTATTAATGAAATTTCAAAACTATTAATGGACTTCAAAACTATTAATGGGACTTCAAAACTATTAATGGGATTTCAAAACTATTAATGGGATGTCAAAACTATTAATGGGACTTCAAAACTATTAATGGGACTTCAAAACTATTAATGTGATTTCAAAACTATTAATGGGACTTCAAAACTATTAATGGGACTTCAAAACTATTAATGGGACTTCAAAACTATTAATGGGATTACAAAACTATTAATGGGACTTCAAAACTATTAATGGGATTTCAAAACTATTAATGGGACTTCAAAACTATTAATGGGACTTAAAAACTATTAATTGGACTTCAAAACTATTAATTGGACTTACAAACTATTAATGGGATTTAAAAACTATTAATGGGACTTCAAAACTATTAATGGGATTTCAAAACTATTAATAGGAATTCAAAACTATTAATGGGATTTCAAAACTTTGAATAATATTTTCATATGTGTTTTTACAAGAAGATTGTTATGATATATTATTACAGAATGAGAGTTTTGCACATCGAGTAATATACGTGTGGCATTGCTTAATGGGATTGCAAATCGTTCGACTAGATTTATTGTACGTATAAAGTAGAAGTATGTAGCGATAATGCTTAAACATTCCTTTTCCACGCTTTTCTTTTCTCCCTTTATTGTCTATTCATATTTCAACCACATCCCAATGCGTTATTATTAATATTATCCTTAACCCCAACCTTACTCTTCATTTTATTTTTATTTTGATCTAACCTTCCCTCCTTTCTTTTTTCTTTTTCTTTTTTTTTTTATTCATCTCTGTTTCTTTTTACTCCCATTTATATATTTTTTTCTTTTACATGTTTTATTTTCTCTTTTCTTTTTTCCTATTCTATTTAAATTAATCTGCAATTTTAAAACCCAATCAGTTTAGTTTGTTTCCAAATTGCACAAGAGTTTTGTACCTTTGGAATTTTTTTCACTTTTTGAAACCTTGATTGACACAGAAAGCGATAACATTGGCAATTATTTCCTTTATTTTTATTTCCTACTGATTTCCTCGGATATTTCGGGTGAGTCACTCATATTATTGACATATTTTGTATGGACTTTATTCTGCTCTTTTCACATTTCGGATTTGTGATCCTGCAGTCTGGCGTCAATAGATTATATTTTACTGTCCAGCGCACTTCTCTCTGTATCATCTCTACATGAACACTTTGACTTCTCTGTACGACCAATTTTGTCTATATGAACACATTGATTTTATAAAATAATTTCAGAGAAATTTTTTTTTAGGTATAGCATTCTTTGAAACCACTTAGATTTTTATATTTTCAAATATATGCTAAAAAGTAAATAATTTATGCACTGTTTTTTATCCCCTGGTGATGAGAGCGTGTGTTTTAAAATCTATTGATTAGGAGATTTTAAAAAATATTCCTCGTTTAAATATTTGATTAATTAATAAATATTGTATTTTATCCGAATTTTTGTGTCATCATTCATTTTTTGTGTATGTCTGTATTTATCATAATATATATATATACCTTGTGTCACATCTGTTTCGATGGATACTGCACCCAATATACTGTTATTGTATATATAAAACTATAAAGATAAATAGATGTATATATATATATATATATATATATATATATATATATATATATATATATATATATATATTACTTGTATTGTACTTGCCTCATACAGGTTAATCTAATCAAACTATAATGGTGATAAGATAGTGATAGATAACGGTTGAGGCTGTATTTTATTTTTATTCATCTTCTCCTTTTGGCCAAGATCAAAGTGTAGTATCTGTTCCGATGGATACTGCACTCCATAGACTGTTATTGTCTTGGCTTCGGGGCTTGATTTACGCCGGTCTATGGGTCTGTCCTGTGGAGTTCTAGGAGGTCCACCCTCCAAGGCTTCGCCTCCCCTCTTTGGAGAGGAGTAAGTTTATTGCTTACTGCCTGAGGCACCTATACAGGGGAATGCCGACGGAGGTACCCAGGCATTTTTTGTAGGCCAGAGTGCTCAACTTCTCGGGCGCTGGCTTATCTAATCCCACTTTCCCGACCTTGTGTCACATCCTACCTTGTGGGAGGAAGATAAATAACTCATCTTGGCTTTTTGGCTAAGATCAAAGTGTAGTATCTGTTCCGATGGATACTGCACCCCATATACTGTTATTGTCTTGGCCTTCGGGGCTTGATTTACGCCGGTCTATGGGTCTGTCCTGTGCAGTTCTAGGAGGTCCACCCTCCAAGGCTTAGCCTTCCCTTTTTGGAGAGGAGTAAGTTTATTGCTTACTGCCTGAGGCGCCCCTACAGGGGAATGCCGACGGGGCTGCCCAGGCAATTTTTAAACCCCACTTTCCCGACCCGACTTTGGGTCACATCTTACTTGTGTGAGTAAGATAAAAAAACTGGCCTTGTGCTTAACTCCTGGAGAGGTGTAAATCAATACTTTACTTAACGTTCAGTTAATTCATGCCACAATATATATACATATATATAGAGAGATAGCCATATATATATATATATATATATATATATATATATATATATATATATAACTTCTTTGTAAAATGGTAGGAAAAATCCCAGCAGTGTGCTCGATTAATTAAGACTTAAAGTTAAAAATTAAGAGCATAATATTTATTTATTCTGGTACGAATGTTGTACTAATTTTTTTGTAGCAGAATAAATATATATATATATATATATATATATATATATATATATATATATATATAGGTATATAGTTTAGTACTTATTACATCATTCCCGCCAAAACCTTCAATAGTACTAACCCATGGGCTGTGCCTGATTAACCTCATTCCCCTGAAGATAGACCCGGATGTGTCTGAAAGTACTTGGGAGACAAATCCAAACTATGTAAAATTCATCAGCTAATTCTCCTCCGAAACTAAGATCCTGATTCGGACTATTGAAAGGATCTACCAAAGGATATCTAGCATGAGTTGTCTCTAATATTCAATAATACTTGCCTTCAAGAGAAGATGCTACCTGGATATACATTATATATATATATATATATATATATATATATATATATATATATATATATATATATATATATATTCATATATATATATACATATTCATCTATATATATACACACATATATATATATACATATATATACATATATATATATATTAATATATATATTCATATATATATAATATTATATATATATATATTATATATATATATATATATAATATTATATATATATATATATATAATATTATATATATATATATAATATTATATATATATATATGATATTATATATATATATATATACTATTATATATATATAATATTATATATATATATATATATAATATTATATATATATATATAATATTATATATATATATATATATAATATTATATATATATATATAATATTATATATATATATAATATTATATATATATATATATATATAATATTATATATATATATAATATTATATATATATATAATATTATATATATATATATATATATATATATATATTAGAGTAAAATGGACGATATATTATATAAAAGGAATTCCGTTAAAGACAAGATGTGTGAAAAAAGACAAACAAAATAAAAAAAACAAAGTCTAATTATTGTAAAACTCATCATAGACAACGAGAGATTTTAGTGGTTTTGTTCGGATCAACGAACGTCTTCAAAAAAAATGTAGATTTTAAATGTATTCGATAACTGTAACAACATAGGAAACAGAAGAACGCTCAAAGAAAACGTTATTGGCGCGCGTTTTACTATATGAAAAGGGAAATAGTAATAAAAAGCGTCTGCTGAGAGACGTAAAAAATAAAATAAATAAATAAATAAACAAATAAATAAATCGGAAGAAGAATCATATTGATGAAGTGTAGTAAAAAAGAAACAGTTATATTAACTAGGATCTCTCATCTTTTTAAAGGCATTTGTCATCCAGCATTGATCTTGGGCAGCCATTATCATTCTCCCCTGTTCATCGTGGAGCAATCCTTTTTTCAACCAGTCTAAAGAGCCTTGCATATGTGGGTGTTGTGTGTGTGTGTGTGTGTGTGGTGTGGTGTGTGTGTGTGTGTGTGTGTATGTGTGTGTGTGTGATCGGAGCTAGTCTTAACATGGTCATAATACCAAAATGATGTTTCATTGAAATTTACCACTATTGAAAAACATATATATTTAGAGTAATATAAATAAAACGATCGGGTTATTCCTTCTCGCTATCGCTTCGCAATTTTTATTTATTACTTGAAATTGTTAAAACGAAAATAATACATAAGTAAAACTAACCAAAACATTCTCTTTCTCTCTATCGACAAAAGTAAGACGAACTAATCGATAAATAACAACACTATCGATGAAAACATATAAGAAAACTAATAGAATAGAAAAACAAGAGATAACTCTCTCTCTCTTTCTCTCTCTTTCTCTCTCGCACTTCATTTTGTTTTATAAATATAAGAGAAATGTTTTTGTTTATATTAAAAATGAAATAGATTATTTTCTTTCATTTTTATTATTAGCTTTTATTTATATTAATTCTCTCTTTCATTGTTAATAAAAGTTAAATTTGCATACGTGATCACTGCTTTTGTTTCATTATAATCAGTCCTTATTAAGATTAAGCTACTCACCTTTGCCTATTAAAATAATTTCAAATACGTGATTATTGAAGCGAACCTGACACACAGATTTTCTGTGTTATTATATAAAATAACAAAGCGGAAAGAGGCATAATCGACTTCGATTTTCGGATAATAATGTGTGGTCATGTTTTGATTCGAATTTTATAACTTGACAAGACCGCGTTTCTTGGATTTTAACGATCGATCTCGTATTTCAACAATCGGTGTTGAGGGGGAGGACGTGAGGAATGAGTTATGCTAACGAATAACATGCGAGGCTTATTTTTTATGGTTTTCGAGGCTTGCTTTATTATATAGCTGCACGTGCTGACTGGATAATTGTTACAACATATTGATACAACAAAAATGTTAAATAAAACAGGTACAAAATCAAATTTGGTTCTAAAAATAATTCACATGGAACAAAGTATAAATGTACATATCTATACTAACAATGATCTATTCTCTAGATGTTATAATCACACAAAATACATGCATACATATGTGTATATCTATGCCGGATTATCAAAAACCGCCGACTCTTAAAATGCCATGCGCAGTGTTTCTCTATTTCATTGTATTATATTTGCCGTGTCGATTCCAGTGCAGTCAGTATTTAAGGATCGAAGTATGGCTTTACTGTTGTGCGTACATAACAAATACCCAAACACACACAGGTATATGAATTGTTTATTCTTGTTGAACACGGGTGTGTGTAGACATGTGGTTGGAGCCCCTTCGTTAGTGCCTCTACTTATTAGCTCTATCCACTAATTTTAAATCAAAATATTAGCTAAGACTAACTAAATCCCCCGACTTTTCCGACGATTCTCAAACCCACTGCTCTAAACAGTCAGTGTCACCAAATTTCTACCGGTAATCGGATACACACGGTTTTCTCAGTTACTCTCAGTTGACTTTAATTGGTAGTAAATATTTTCTTTTCCAAAATCTTTATCTTTCGCCCGGTTTTAATGGCTGATAGTCGATGGCGTCGCTTTGTCTGTGTAAGAGAATACACCCCTTATTTCGTATTGTAATTTACTTCATTATTGCTATTTTCTTACGTATTTTCTGTTACTTCCGTATTGTCATTTACTTTCGTATTGTCATTTAATTCGGTGTAACTTTCGTTTTGCCATTTACGTCCTGGCTAATATCTTCCGGGAGTGCCGACTGTGGGAGCGGGGCCAGTTTATAGTATCACATTTTAAATAGTCTCGCGATTGAGTAATGTTCGAAAAACTTAAATTCTAATTATTTTTATTAGTCCCTGGTTGCAATTACCTCACTACAAAATCTATACCCGTCTTATAAACTGTTTTCTCTGTCATTTAACCGTTTGTCACTGTATGCTGTTTGAGTGCTTGTTTTTATACTATATTTTTCGACCACTGTCTCGATCGTCTATCTTATTGTTTCTCTTACCATTCTCTATATAATAATTAATAATCTGACATAATAAAGAAAAGGGTAATAAACGAATACAATAGTCCATTATAGACACAAGGTAAGACTATGCAAGAGTTTACACTATTTGACCCGTAGTTTGAGAAGAAAACTATTTGTTTCAATATATACACATATTTATCTGACTATAAATTTGTTATTGAGCTATTACAACAATTTGATCCTAACTGAAAACATGAGTCAATTAGTCACATTTTTCTAGAATGTATATACACATATACATTAAAACCTTTTCCACGTCTAACCACACTGACGATACGTGATACGTGAAAACACATTTTTTTCAATGTCTATATACATGTGATCTTTACTAAAACCGTTAAGCTCTCTAGTAGGAAAAATCACAGTTTCCATTCGCGTAAATTAATATTCTTTTACAGAATCGTATTCTTTAAGATACCGATAGCGTTAGAAATTGAAACATTGAAAAGAATATAAGTCCGGTAATTGTCGTATTGTTGATGGTGAGTGTCTTGGCGCAGAAGTAAAATGAATTGAGACTGCTAATCTAAGATGGAAGTGATTTGGCGTTCGCGTTATGAAAAAAACTTCATGTGTGTACCTCGTTAAAACGCTTGCTACGTGAACCTTGTTAAAACACTTGCTATGTGAAACTCGTTAAAACTCTTGCTACGTGAACCTCGTTAACACACTTGCTATGTGAAACTCGTTAAAACTCTTGCTACGTGAACCTCGTTAACACACTTGCTATGTGAAACTCGTTAAAACACTTGCTATGTGAAACTCGTTAAAACGCTTGCTACGTGAACCTCGTTAAAACACTTGCTATGTGAAACTCGTTAAAACACTTGCTATGTGAACTTCGTTAACACACTTGCTATGTGAAACTCGTTAAAACTCTTGCTACGTGAACCTCGTTAACACACTTGCTATGTGAAACTCGTTAAAACACTTGCTATGTGAAACTCGTTAAAACGCTTGCTACGTGAACCTCGTTAAAACACTTGCTATGTGAAACTCGTTAAAACGCTTGCTATGTGAAACTCGTTAAAACGCTTGCTATGTGAAACTCGTTAAAACACTTGCTATGTGAAACTCGTTAAAACACTTGCTATGTGAAACTCGTTAAAACGCTTGCTACGTGAACCTCGTTAAAACGCTTGCTACTTGAACCTCGTTAAAACGCTTGCTACGTGAAACTCGTTAAAACGCTTGCTACGTGAACCTCGTTAAAACATTGCTACGTGAAACTCGTTAAAACGCTTGATATGTGAACCTCGTTAAAACACTTGCTATGTGAAACTCGTTAAAACGCTTGCTACGTGAACCTCGTTTAACCACTTGCTACGTGAACCTCGTTAAAACGCTTGCTATGTGAAACTCGTTAAACACTTGCTATATGAAACTCGGTAAAACACGTGCTGCGTTCAGCTAAACATTATGGCGGTGATATTTAAGTAAACATTGTTAAAAATAACATAATTATCTAATTAAGTATACCTATCATTTGTCTTTCAATTTTTTTGTTAATGAGATTTTTTTATGTAAGAAAAATCATGTATGTTCTTTATTTATATCCAACGTTTTCGATTCTTTGTCGAATAATCTTCACGTGTCTAAGGCAAATGAACAAACAAGCTGGAAAAAAAAAAAACACAATTGCACCCCGGCGTCGCTTAATTAAAATTCGAAAAAAAAGGGACATTTTATTAAATTAATAATTGCCTACCTCCACATTCGTATTTCACTCCACCAAATAAATCGGTAATAAAAGAAAGAATCTACTTAATCATTGCCCCCGTATTGCGCTTCTTAGCCTTTTGGCCAAGATCACTGTGTAGTATCTGTTCCGATGGATACTGCACCCCCATAGACCGGTATTGTCTTGGCCTTCGGGTCTTGATTTACGCCGGTCTATGGGTCTGTCCTGTGCAGTTCTAGGAGGTCCACCCTCCCAGGCTTCGCCTTCCTCTCTTTGAGGAGGGGTAAGTTTATAACTTACTGCCTGAGGCGCCCCTACCGGGGAATGCCGACGGGACTGCCCAGGATATTTTTAATGGCTAGAGCGCTCACCTTCTCGGGCGCTGGCTTTTCAAATCCCACTTTCCGACCTTGTGTCACATACTCCTATTGTGGGTAGGCGTTAAATACCGGCCTTTTGGCCAAGATCAAAGTGTAGTATCTGTTCTGATGGATACTGCACTCAATAGACCGGTATCGTCTTAGCCTTCGGGGCTTGATTTCTTCCGGTCTATGGGTTTGTCCTGTGCAGTTCTAGGAGGTCCATTCCCCAGGCTTTTCCTCCCCTCTTTGGGGAGTAGTAAGTTTATTGCTTACTGCCTGAGGCGCCTCTACCGGGGAATGCGACGGGGATGCCCAGGCATTTTTTGTAGGCCAGAGTGCTCACCTTCTCGGATGCTGGCTTTTCAAATCCCACTTTCAATGCCTTGTGTCACATCTTACCTTGTGGGAGGAAAATAAATAAAAATTGTCGCTGTATCTGAAATCGGAAATTGCGAAGAGAAAACTCCGATTTTATTTAAGGCCGAATTATTTTTGGGGAAATAATAATTTTTTTAAACAATTTTTTTTTTACTTATAAACACATAATAAAATAAAACTATTTTTCACATTGCAGTTGAGAAAAATACATTATTTTAAAAAAAATATTTGATTACAAATTATCAAATAACACTTTTTTTATAATTGAATGCATTATTTTATTTTTTAAAAAATGATCGTTTACTAGTAGTTATTAGTTAAATATTATTATATTACAAAGTGGCAAACAATTATGAACAGATTATGAATAACAACCTTTTTATAAATGATGAAACGAAAAGATCATACGCTAAAAGTTATGTAGCCTAAAATATTTTAGGAATTTAGGGGGAGATTAACTCTGTTTCGCAATTTCAGATTTCAGATTCGGCGGCCATGATGAAGTAGACACTTTTTATTGTACAATCAAATAACATCTATCAACTCTAGCAACAACATTGGTATAATTATTTATAAGATGAAATTGTTTTCCAACATCTCATCTGAGAGTTCCCAATGCAACTAATTCACTACTTAGAAAGCAATAAAAATTGCAATTTACCATGATTATATTATTGGCATATACTGTTAATAAGTTTCAGTGATTAGTTCTTTTCCAGCAATGGATGGCCATTGTTTTATGTTTTAGCGATTTAATAGCTTGTGCCTTAAGAAAATATATTTGTCTCACATGAGTCGCATATGTAAAATATTGAATCAAAAACGAGTGTAGTTCGATTACATAGTGGCGGATGCGTAATGATTTTATTTGTGGTGAGTAATTATGTTTACGCAAGACAAAGAGTTCCTATTTAGCCGTACCTTAAAGTAAAATATAGTGGGTTACAAAAACGAACCTCGATTTTTACCCGGTTAGAAGTTAACTTAAAGACATGTTGTTTGTTAATTTAAGTTCATAACTTAGCTAGGGTATTATTGATTTCATATGTTTTTTTTTATTTGTCTCCTTTCTCCTTCCCCATGTTGTACTATCAATTTAGTTCATAACTTAGCTAGTGTATTAATGATTTCATATGATTTTTTTATTTGTCACCTTTCTCTTCCCCTATGTTGTACCATCAATTTAGTTCATAACTTAGCTAGTGTACTAATGATTTCATATGTTTTTTTTTATTTGTCTCCTTTCTCCTCTCCCATGTTGTACTATCAATATAGTTCATAACTTAGCTAGTGTATTAATGATTTCATATGTTTTTTTTAATGTGTCTCCTTTCTCCTCCCCCATGTTGTACTATCAATATAGTTCATAACTTAGCTAGTGTATTAATGATTTCATATATTTTTTCTTATTTGTCTCCTTTCTCCTCACCCATGGTGTACTATCAATTTAGTTCATAACTTAGCTAGTGTATTAATGATTTCATATGTGTTTTTTTTGTCTTTTTCTCCTCCCCCATGTTGTACCATCAATTTAGTTCATAACTTAGCTGGTGTATTAATGATTTCATATGTTTTTTTTATTTGTCTCCTTTCTCCTCCTCTATGTTGTACCATCAATTTAGTTCATAACTCCCAAATCGTATTCTATACTAGGTGACAGAACGCTTGATCTGCCAGAGACGCCGCCCACCATTCTATATTTTCTGAAAGTGGTGTTGGATAATAACACGTTCCGACCTGCACCAAACTTTTATTTCGATTTCGACTGGTAAATGGGCGTATATGATACAAATTAGTAATGGGAATATTTCTACTAACATAGTTTTATTCATTGTAAATAATACCTATATGTTTTGTACATACAATTGTTAATCTTATACCCTCGCTGCATATTTGACATATATGGGTGCCGGATGATAACACCGATAGTGGTTAAATAGTAGAAGTAAATTATAAAAGGGTTGTAGATGCGATTATGTATAGATGATGTGTCAACGGTTGGACCCATTCCCGTTTTCTCTATCTCGAGTTCTTTCTTCCTCTTAAATAATGTTCAACTATTTTGCTCGGTAATTTTTAATGGATGCTTTAAGCAGAGTCTTTCTCGTTTTCAAGAGCTGAGGACATCGAAGAGAATTTTGCGCAAATATACTTACATACATTGACTTTTGCCTATCGACATCAAAACGTTGCTTTCACTCAAGGGGCTAAACTAAAGGTAGAAATTAGAAAAAACAAAGGCAAAGACTTTTTCTAAAAATTGAATATACAATTTATGAACCAAATAAGGGTTGGCCGCGAGCGGCGTGCACAACGATGAATAACATTTGCACAGGGGTAAATCATGTTTGTGCACACACACCATTATATATATATATATATATATATATATATATATATATAAATACATATATATATATATGTATATGAATACATATATAAATATATATATATGTATATATAGAGAGAAATATATATATATATATATATATATATATATATATATATATATATATATAGATACATAAATATATATATATTCATATACGGATATTTCCGTCTCTCTCTCTCACTTTTTCTATATATATATATATATCTAAATATATGTATATATATATATATGTATATATATATATATATATGTATATATATATATATATATATATATATATATATATATATATATATATATATATATAGATATGAATGTGTATATTTTAACATTTTACATAAATTTTATAGAAAGTAACGTTCGAGCTCCACTGTGTGTGTGTATATATATATATTAGGGGAGGTCGGTTTTCAAACTGTAAATTATCGCACTCGAAGAAAGTTGCCAAATAATGTCAAAAGTTACCACAAGAAATATTTTTCTTCAAAACTTTGTATTTATTTGAGCATTGCAACTTTAAGATCAAATAAATCGAGATTTTTTCTCACAGCCTAGATTTCAGCGGCAGATGTGTCGCCTTAAATTAAACCCGGGTTTTAACAAAAAAACGTAATACATTACTTAATAATAAATATTTTAAAGTTTATTATTATTTTTCTTAAGAAATTAAATGTACATATTCAAATTAAAAAGGAATAAAACACTATAATATTTAATGTTATATATAAATAATTATTTGTTTACATAAACGTTTTATTTATTGGATATTTTTTATGGTATTCACCGGTTGAAAATTCATCGGGCGAATTTGAGTTCCCGTGTTGATTCTGTGTTTTGTAAACACTGTTTACACATTTAATTATCACAAATATATATTGAATTGTCGAGCGCTGGCTTATCTAATCCCACTTTCCCGACCTTTTGTCACAACTTACCTTGTGGGAGTTAGATAAATAAAAACTAGTTCAGCCAGGGGTTTTTACCCCACCAAATAAACCGGTATCGTCCGGGCCTTTGGGTCTGGATTCACGCCCGTCTATTGGGGCTTGTCCGTCCTGTGCAATTCTAGGAGGTGCACCCTCCCAGGCTTTGCCTTCCCTCTTTGGGGAGGAGTAAGTTTATTGCTAACTGTCTGAGGCGCCCCTACAGGGGAATGCCGACGGGGCTGCCCAGTCAATTTTTTAATGGCCAGAGTGCTCACCTCTATAGCGCAGGCTTATTTAATCCCACTTTCCTGACCTTGTGTCACATCTTACCTTGTTGGAGGTAGATAAATAAAACTATTTCAGCCAGGGGTTTTTACCCCACCTAAAATATATGTATTGGAGTTGATGGGAGAATGGATAAGGACACATTGATGTATAAGGAAATTGTGGATGAAAATAGACAGAGAATTATGAAAAAAACTAAGGGACCAGAACACCATTTAACTTTTACAAAAGAAACACCATGTGAAAGTAAATATCTGACACATAGAGTTCTTCCTAATAGTGGTGCAACAGGTGCTGTTCATGCAGATCAAGTGGTGGATGTTTTGCATGAATTCCACAGTGAGAACAGTATCAAGGCTATACTTGTTGACAACACTAATACCAACACAGTTTGCGAAGGTGGAATGGTTTCAATTTTAGAAAAAAAACTTTTTAAAAATCTTCACAGAATTGGTTAATCTTTGCATCATAATGAACTACCTTTCAGAGCCCTTTTTAAAAACATAGATGGTTGCGCAAAGGGCCCTACAACATTCAGTAGCCCTCTGGCGAAATTATGCTCAAATGATTGCCATGATTTACCCCAAATATCATTTTCCACTATTAGCAATCCTCTAGAGTCAATTTTTAAAATTGATGAAATACATGATCTTAGTTCTGACCAAAGACTCCTTTATGAATACACAGTAGGTATTTCTAGAGGTAAGGTTAATTCTAGATATGCCTCCTGGAAAATTGGTCCTTTAACTTTGGCCATCAGGCTCATGTGTTTATGGACTCGTGGTGCATACCCACAAAGGCACACAACAAAACTACACTATGTAGTAAATGTTATTGTAAATGTGTATGCCACTTCTTGGTTTGAAATTAAAAGAAATAGTAAATTCCACAATCAGTAAGTGCACATTTTTAATATGATCCAGAGAATTAAGGAGCAGCCCCAGGAAATCCAAGATATCACATTTAGAAATATACAAGGTAATACATTTTGTTTACTGCCTGAAAACTTTCTATATTCCATGGTTAAATCTGAGGAGATTGAAGTAAGAGAAGAAGCTTTAAAAAGAATTTTGGCCATTAGGTAAGTAATATTTATTCATATATCTCTGACTCAATTATTTATTCCAATTTATAGAATGATTTTTAAAGATTTTATCTAATTTCACCATAATTATTAAAGCAGTACAGATTTGAATTTTTTAATAATTCAATTAATTAATGTGTTCTTTCAGGAGTGATGAGTCAACCAGAAAAAGATTAAAAAGAATACTACCTATTAATTTTAATGCCACACATTGGACACAATTAATAGATTTAAAATTATGCGGCATTTTTGAACCACCAATGACGGAAGATTTTACTGAATCTGAACTTCGAGAATCGTTGATGAATGGAACCAAGCTTGACTTGCCAGATTTGCCCTCACATTCTCAGGGTGTGGAACGGGCAGTTAAGTTAATAACAGAAGCTTCACAAACTGTATATGGTTTTGAAGCAAGGCATCAACACATTACAGCCAAAGTTTTGAGTCAGAAATTGAGACCAGCATTTTTGTCTAAGGGGTCTTATATGGAGCAATTTGACTCTCTATATTAAGCTCCATTAAAATAGTGTTAGGTTTTTCCTTATTTCTTTGCTTGTTATATTTTCACTTATAACAGAAAAAAATCATTTCTTTAGGTATTCAAATATTACTGTTTAATTCATAACGTTAAAAGGTAGTTTACAAAAGCAGATACTGAAAATGAGGGGGGGGGCAAATTTTCAATTTGAAGATTTCTTTAATTCATATCATTTTTATAAAATAAAAAGACCTTCCCTGATTTTAAATGCTAAAATTATTTGGTTTTCACACCAATATTCAAGCAAATCTTGGAAAACGAGGAATTTTAAGTATATTCTTGTCTACGATCTTTGATACCAAACGCTCAAAAAACCGCTGAAGTTTTTGATCTAATTTTTTGCATGAGTATTTAATAGGTCCATATACAACTTTCGGTACGTGCCTTTTTTTAATATTTAAAAAAAAGTGTAAAATCGACCTACCCTAATATATATATATATATATATATATATATATATATATATATATATATATATGTATATAAATTGTGTGGTACTTTTAATATAAGCTCTTACATATTTTCATATTTGTGATATATATATATATATATATATATATATATATATATATATATATATATACATATTGCGTTAGCATGAAATATCGATGTCTCTAGGTATTTAAATAATTAATATTTATTTATAAATATATATATATATATATATATTTATAAATAAATATGAATTATTTAAATACCTAGAGACATCGATGTTTCATGCCAACGCAATCTTCAGTCTAGGAACTAATCTACAACGGTCGGAAGGCGCGAACCCCGAACACAAATCGCCACTGATTCGCACCCGGGGATAATATCCAAACGGCCATCGCCAATTAGTTAGTAAATACAGAGGAACTTTAACTGTAAATAGCGAAAATCGGCGGCAATTTACCAGGCAGTTAGAGTGATCTACGAAACGTCGTTCGGATCGTGCATATAGCTATTTGTACTGCTTGTTATTAAAGCTACTCGAAAGTGCCCAGCCTTTGTGGGAGGGGGCTGATAAACAATAATATTTTTATAAATAAATATTAATTATTTAAATACCTAGAGACATCGATGTGGTATGCTAACGGTATGTTCAGTCTAGGAACTAATTCTCAACGGTCGGTAGGCGCGAACCCCGAACACAAATCGCCACTGCCACTTTTTATTTTCGTGAACTCTGAACATATAACCGCTACGTATAGTGTTTAAGTTTTTTTCACATCATCCAATTATTACCTTCAGCTTTAACTCGACTATTCGGAAGGTAGAGTTCTCTTCTTTTGATTAAAAACAAACCTCTAATTGTATAGCTCCATATCGCTTAGTAAAATAAGAAAGTTGCTATTTTGTAGTCACAGGATTTGTGACAAAATGCATCGTGCTTCGTTTTTTGTTTTGATACAAAAAAGACCACGAAACAATTGAAAAAGTAAGACTAAGTTTGTTATGTTTAACAACTTTTACATAAATGAGAAAATCCTGCCAACATACAATATATATATATATATATATATATATATATATATATATATATATATATATATATATATATGATTATTTTTATTTTCACCGACATGTACAAAATCTGCGACACTGGAATGCAGATGTTATCGATCAACCGCTATTATAAACTGAGATTTCATCAGGCAGAGTAAGAATCCGATTTCAACCTTAGATCGTATTTGGAAATATATATATATATACATATATATACATATATATATATATATATATATATATATATATATATATATATATATATATATATATATATATATATATGACAACTAAACCTGCAAATGGAAGCAAATAATAATCTTCAGTTGTTCAGAACAAGGACATTTAGTGAGTAACAATATTTATTTTTCTTCACTTTCATTCCTTAAGCCAGGCTTTTCAAAGATTAAAATCTTATCATCATAGGAGGTTAATGATGGATAAGTTGACAGATGAGGACTGTCAGTATTCGAAATTTAAAAAAGTTTCAAAGTTCAAATGGGTTTGCTCTATCCAAATAGCTAAGTGAAGTGACTTATGAATCACATTGTATATCATATATATATATATATATATATATATATATATATATATATATATATATATATATCATATATATGTATATATATATATATATATCATATATATGTATATATATATATATATGTATTATTTTATATATATATTATATATATATATGTATTATTTTTTGCAAGGAATTTTCGACTCTCTGTAGCATATTTGATTGATTATGAATTAAATATATAGAGAAAAAAATATATAAACGAACAAATTTAAAATAACAAATAGCAGTAATTAGAGAGTAAGATAACAAATATCAAAAGTTGCTAGTATGTTTGTGCTTTATATGGTAATAATTTTAAATAGCTAAATGAATTATGAATCACCTAGTATATATATATATATATATATATATATATATATATATATATATATATATATTTAGATACGTGTGTGTATGTAATAACGATCTCATGTATGTTTATTAACCTTATGTACATGAGTTTATAAACAAAATCCGGTAATATTTTGAAAAACCATTTCAGTGAAAAAAGTGCCTATACAAATTACTTAACCACGTTAGTCGGGATTCTGTGTAAGGGGACCTCAGACCATTATAAATGAACAATGATAAGATAAAGCCGTGGGGGATACAACACTTGCGAATGAAGAGTACCGTACATCCGCCCAACTGACACAAGACAACTGTCGTTCTCTGTCTCTCTCTCTCTCTATCTGTCTCGCTCTATGTGTCTGTCTCTCTCTCTCATTCTCTCTCTCTCTTTCTCTTTCTGTCTGACTCTGTGTATCTCTCTGTCTCTCTCTCTCTATCTGTCCGTCTATCTCTCTCATTATCTCCCTCTGTGTATATATATATATATATATATATATATATATATATATATATATATATATATATATATATATATATATATATAATAATGGTAATGATCCAGGTCAAAAATATCCACAGGGTGATAATCCAGAGAATTTTAACCGGGTTTATAAAAAGTGCCTACTCTCTAAATAGAGCTTTATATATGATCATTTTTTTTATTTACACAGACATGTACAAAATCTGTGACACTGGCATGTCGATGTTATCGATCAACAGTTTCTATAAACTGAGATCTCATCTGCCTGATGAGATCTCAGTTTATAGTCACTATTGATCGATAACATCGATAACATCGACATGCCAGTGTCGCAGATTTTGTACATGTCTGTGTAAATAAAAAAGTATCATATATATATATATATATATATATATATATATATATAATTTATTTTTGCTAATCTCACACAAATATATGTTTGTGCTCATGAAATTCTAGCGAAAGAAAGAAACGCTATAAGATCAGCTTTAGGTTTTATTTTGAAGATAAAAATGTATTTCTGTTTGACGCGGCTATTAAAACTGGATATTAATTTTTTGGAAATGAATCTCCTCTCTAATTTGAAGTGACCATCTTGTGGGTCGTATTTGCTAACAGAACCTGAAGAGCTTTTAGCGTATATCCTTGTACTATAACTCATCACTAATTTATGCACATGCGTCCAATCTCAGGTGCACCAATTTCAAACTTGTTCTTTCATTCCGGTATTTCACTTCGACTGCAGAGTTACGTCATTGGCTGCTTTGAATTTTTCTTTATATCATGTTTTAAAGAACCTAACAGTGACATCTAAATTGATAGTTCCTGTAAAATAGAATTCCTTAAAATTTAATGTGTCCAACTAAATAGATATGATATTATTTCTACTCATTAGGTATTCGAACTTACTCATAAATTAACAAAACACCTTAGGGATTAAAATAATGCAGGAAAATATTGTCGACTAGTTACGTATATATAACGTAAATTGATCGTTCAAGATGTTGCATAATCACATCAAAAAGGGGGGGCTTATTATTTACTAATGCCACTAATCCTCCCGACTGAGGCAGTTCTCCGAAACCACTTCAACAGTTCGAACTACATCCTCTCCGGGCCGAAAACAATACGAAAAGTTCATGAGAGGATTAATAGTGGTTACAATCTTTTTTTAATAATTTTGTAAAACACTTTCTGCAGTAAATTTCTCATAGTCAATTTTAAACACATGTTTTTAAGAGTCATTTTACATAAGCATTTTAACACGGTTCATTAACAAAAGAAGTTACATTACAGGTTCGTTCGTCGCTGGTCGTGGGTTTGCTGGTCCTCCTCTTTGTTGCTGGCTCGTGATCGTCGTGGAGTATCTGTTTTGTGTGGGCAAAGTCTATTGACAGGCAGAAGAGAAACGCGGAGACGATTTTCCATCTAAGAGATTCAACTCTTTATTTTCACACTTCGGTTGGAGAGGGTGCTATTGTCGTTTCTTGATTCCACCCTTTTTCCTTCATTCATACTGTGGGACGTTGGATGCTGTTAGCTATTTTCTAGCACGTTTTACTCATGTCTGGCGAATTTCCACCCGACTGCACATTACAGAGCTACATGGCTTAAGCGTGTTGACTCTTTCGCTTCCTAAGTCGGAACTCAAAACCCAACTTTTCACACAAAGTTACATGGCTGAGTCTCTCGATCCTCGCGCCTTTAAGATCAGTAACTGACTAGAAAACTAAATCTTCACCCAAAGGATCTGTGCAATAATCTGTTCATGTAGACCCAACGTGAAAATATTTCCGTCACTCATGTCTTTTCTGACCTTCTTTGACTCTGGCATTTCCTATCGGCCAAACATACCTCAAATTTGTTATGACTCTACAAAATGAGTCAATATGATACATGGTTGTTTGTCCCAAAATCACATATGCCCTTAAATTGTACTTAATCCTATTTATTTGACAATTCATACTAGCCGATCTACACACTTCAAAATACAGGGCCCGTCATAACCTAACAAAATAGTCTAATCGTGGCCGCCATAAAGTAAACTAAGGCCTGTGAACTGAAAAGTGACGTCATGCGAGTAGGTAGAAAGCGAGATCTGTCCAACAGTCAGACTGTCAATAATGAATGATATATTTTAAAAGAAGCATTAGAAAACGTTTAAAGTTTCATTTAAAAAACGAAAAGAAAGAAACACAGCCGACTTTTATCTCAAGAACAACAAATATAAAAAAACACACGCCCTCACTTTGCAAGTACCGGCCCTCACACCAATACCTTCAAAAGCCCCCACACAACCACTAGCATTCTACTGAAAGTGAATTTTATTCAATATAAATAGAATTCAAAATAAATAGTTATTCGTTTAAAGTTAGAAGAATAGCAACGTATTATTTGCTGTGTAGAAAGTATTGTTTCTTACAAATCTATACAACATTACGTATGTTTTTAGCAAAATTCTAAAAATACTGTAAAACTAAATTTTTAATAAAGGTAAAAACTAAACATTAATAAAATAAAATAGAATTACAAACGAACGAGGACTTTTTAAAGATTTTGAATGATTAAAATAATTAAACTAAGTTTAAATTAAATGTAAACAAACAATAAATAAGTTTAAATAAAAACAAACAAATAAATTGCCGGTACTTGCCAAAGTTTGCTTAAAGGTGATTTGTCAGGTAATATATCCGTAATATTCATTACCCTTATGCCATACTTAGTCAGTTCAAGAATTGCATATGGGTATGATATAAACCGGTGTATGCTTTCTTTGTAAATTTATCAGTAAAAACTGTCACTGGTCTTCATTTCACTATATATTTTAAGTGTTAACCGTAGTGCATTAATTTTACTTCCACTTATTCAGTCTTACGAGTGTGGACGAAATCTGTAGACGAGAGCAAATTTATGTCATTTTACACTTTCTCTCGATTTTAATACTTTTCAATTTCATCCCCCACCACAAAAATGTCACACATGTCTATATTCCTTGCCTTAATAAAATTTAGTCACACTAAATATATATATATGTATATATATATATATATATATATAAATATATATATATATATATATATATATATATATATATATATATATTGGACGGCGGCACCGGGGGGTGGCAGGGGGGACTCAAGCCCCCCACCACTTTTTAACTTGGCTTCACCACTTTACGGTCATCAATAATGAAGTTATATATGCATGTGTTTAACCGGGTCCCTCCACACACTTTTATAACTGTCCCGCCGGTCCTGATATATATATATATATATATATATATATATATATATATATATATATATATATATATATATATATAATGTAACATTTCAATAATAAATACGCTTCTTTTAAGTTGTAAATTACTGACATGATAATTAAAAAAACTCAACAGCAAAGACATTACTTTAAAGAAACCAAAATTAGCAGCGTTTAAAGATTATTTGACGAATCAAAAAAAGAAAGTAGATGGAACAAGTAACACATGGAACTTGCATACAGCAATTTGACTGAAACACTAAATGGACCATTCAGAAGAATAACATTTTTTTAAAAAGTCTTATCAAACAAAAACACTCCGTGTTATTTAATGATTGCTATAATATATATATATATATATATATATATATATATATATATATATAGAGAGAGAGAGAGAGAGAGAGAGAGAAAGAAAGAGAGAGAGAGATTTCCATTTTCATATTATGAATGTATTTATATGACGCTCCGCTTTCTGAAATATTATAAATGTAATTACCATTGCGAGTTTGTATTACACCCGTATTTACATATCTCAATGCTCCAACTAACTATCCAAATGAGAAGTTTAGGATGTTGGGTAATAAAACAGAAGGTTGTAAGTTCTAACTCGTCTGGATATAAACGAGTTACTTCAATCTATCATTATGAGTCTGCAAAAAAAACAGTAGCTTGTTCCTATATACAAAAATAATATGAATGTTATAATATGAATGTTATAATGTTTGCAGGCTGTCTAAATAAAGGGATAGCACTTAAATTAACACAAAGTTATTATCTCGTCGAATCAGTAAAATTATAGTTCTCTTAATGGTGTTGAACACTTCTGACGCACTGACAGGTACACGTTTGTAGTAAAACATTATTTGATTGTCGCACTCCCAAAACTAAACTACTAGTCAATGTGGACAAAGAGACGAAACGATAAATCATATAATAAGTGAATGCAGCAAGCTAGCACAAAGGGAATACAAGAACAGACATGACAGCATGGGGAAAGAAGTACACCGGGAAATGTGCAAATTTGCACATTTCCCGGTGTACTTCTTTCCTCATTCTTTCCCTATGCTGTCATGTCTGTTCTTGTATTCCCTTTGTGCTAGCTTGCTGCATTCACTTATTATATGATTCATCGTTTCGTCTCTTTGTCCACACAGTCGGCATTTGCTGTTTTCCTGGGTTTTATCTATCTTTGCTTTAATAAAGTTTGTCCTAATCGCATTGTTCTGTGCAGCCGTCAGCAGAGATTCCGTTTCTCTGTTCAGGTGTTCTTTTTTTAGCTATGCCCAGCTGTTTTCATTGGCTTCATCGCTTGTGAGTCTTATAAAGCGTCCATTATTATTATTATTATTATTAGTAGTAGTAGTAGTAGTAGTAGTAGTAGTAGTAGTAGTAGTATTATTATTATTATTATTATTATTTTTTAATACTATTATTATTATTATTATTATTATTGTTATTATCATTAATATTCTTACAAACATGTTATTTCTATTTTTATTCTAATTTTATTTATATTTATCTTTATTTTTATTTTAATTTTTATTTTTACTAAGGCTTTTATTAAGGCTATTATCACTGCGACTATCGTAGGTATGATTGGCAGGCGTTATCATTGTTATCATAATCGGTTTTGTTAATGCTAAAACTGGTAACACCATGCAACTTCTCTTATAAAATGATTCCACTAGTATTGATCTCGGTATAATATAATCACAATTTTAAAAAAATATAATCACAACAAAATTCACTACAAATAATAAACAAAACATTAAAATAAAATAAATAAAATGCAGAAGTAGCAATTAATACCCTAAATTAAAATTATCAAACATTTTTATCCACATGATAATAACTTATTAGAATTAAAATAAAATAGGAATGACGGTTATAATCATAATTTTATTCTCATTTTAAATTTAACTCACTCTGGCCGTCGCCCCATCTCCCTTCCTCCCACCCCGGCCGAAATTGAGATCATCACAGTACAAACACGTGAAAACCTCCCACGTAATAATTTGAAACACGACTTGTTGGGGTCCTCCCCCCTCCCCTCTCATGTCCCATGTCACCGTTATAGACAAAGCACCAACTCTGTCCCCCTCCCCCTCCAATGTATTTTCAATTTTCAATCTCCCGTTAAGGTGAAGTTAAAACTTATGCCATTTGAATTCCATCGCCAGCCCGATGAGTTGGTCGCTATTTGCACCAATGAAACAAAACTTGTTTTGTCGCAACTAATGGAATAAAATCAAAAAATATATATTTTGCCCTGAATTTTCATTGAGCACTCTCATAAACCCGGTTTCAACTTCCTTCGGATTCATACCCCCTGGATATTTGTAACAAGTTGATTATATATATATATATATATATATATATATATATATATATATATATATATATATATATATATATATATATAAATATATATATTAGTACTTCATGTATCCACATAAAATATTATAAGGAGATATAATTTGTTTATGTGTCAGTTTTCAGTATTTACTTCAACAGTACTCGATACGTAAGTTGAGCTAGGTAGTAAGCAATGAAAATATATATGGCAATCAAGCTACACAGAGGTTCCCGTGTTTCATCCCAGGGGGGGGGGGAATCGTCAGGCTAAATGCCTGAAGATTCCCCCCGGGGATGAAACACGGGAGCCTCTGTGTAGCTTGATTGCCATATATATTTGCATTGCTTACTATATATATATATATATATATATATATATATATATATATATATATATATGTGTGTGTGTGTGCGCTCTCGTGCGTGTACGTGTGGTTGAATATTTATATTATACCCGCCCTTGAGCAAGTATAAGCAGTATGTATAGCATTTTGAGCTACATATTTTATACACAGAGCTGGTGACATGAGACATATGAGATCTCATGGTAGGCGTTTAATAATCAAGTGTGAAACAAGAGTTTAATATAGGTACATACAAACGGCAACTCGTAGAAAAATCTCCTACAAGTTTTATATAAAAGAGTAGGGCCTGCTAAGCACTCTGACTGCCGACAATCGGACATTGTAATCTTGTGGGAATAGCTTTCTTCAGTAAAAAAGTAGCAATCATATATATATATATATATATATATATATATATATATATATATATATATATAGATTTAGATTTTTCACTTATAAAATAGATCAGTGAAGACCGGGGTTGTTCCAATAAAAAACAAGCTCGATGATACTCGATTACAGAGTACAGAGCATATATATGTGATTTTATGAAGGCTTACCAAAGCATTCCTTTCAGGACACCAATGATCACCATTAAAGATATTTTTTCTTACAAATACTATTTATTCAAATTAAATGTTTTTCCTACGTAGGAAAAACATTTAATTTGAATAAATAGTATTTGTAAGAAAAAATATCTTTAATGGTGATCATTGGTGTCCTGAAAGGAATGCTTTGGTAAGCCTTCATAAAATCACATATATATATATATATATATATTTATCAATCACAGTCTACTCCAAAAAAGGCAAGCTGCCACTGCTGACGTAAGGGGCTACTGAAAATTAGGATGTAAGTTTGGGGCTCATACTAAGTTGCGATTAAACTGTTTACATTAGTTTAACACTTATGCATTTCGGTATACTCGGGGAAACTGGGGCAGGAAAAGAGTTCCAGGGGTCGGTTACACGCTATTTGAGTAGAAGGCTATCCGGCATATATATATATATATATATATATATATATATATATATATATATATATATATATATATATATATATATATATATAGATATATATATATAGATATATATGTATTTATTTATATATATATATATATATATATATATATATATATATAAATATAAACATATATATATACGTATATAGATATATATGTATATATATATATGTATAGATATCTATATGATATGTATACGTATATATATATGTATATATGTATATATATATTTATGTATGTGTATATGTATATATATGTGTATATGTATATATATATGTATATATACGTATATATGTATACGTATATATATATATATATATATATGTATATATGCATGTATATATGTATATATATGTATATATATGTATATATATGTATATATATGTATATATATGTATATATATATTTATATATATGTGTATATGTATATATGTATATATAAATATATATGTGTATATATATATATATGTGTATATATATAGACATATATATATATATATATATATATATATGTGTGTGTATATATATAACGAGATATATAAATACGTACGTGTATATATATATATATACAGGTATAAATATATATATAGTAAGTATTTTCTTCTAAGCATTTATCTCACACACATAAGAATGTGCAGAACATTTCTGTAAAAATATTGTATGGTCTTGTGCGTTTCTTTTCATGTTGTATATTTCAAAATGAAAATGACCTTTCGATATTAGGTTTTTGTTCCTTCCAATCTCTAAGTATTTTTGCAAATCTTTTGTCCTCTTAATTTTTCTATGGCATTTTTGCATTTGCCAAAGATCGAATTAATCATTTTTTGGGGGATCGTAGTTCTGTTGTCGGAAAAAATATCTTATTCCGCGCGCTTTTGTGAATGTCAAAAATGTCGACAACTGAGGAGAGGAGAAATGAAATAACGATTGCCCCTGGCGTTACTCTAGAATCTCTTTTCAACGCAGAGAAATATGAGATAAATAAAACAAGAAACAAATAAAAAAAAATAGGCATGAATAAGTCATATCTTAATACTGGATAATTTCTTTACGGTTTGTGTTTCTTTTTTTTCGTAGCCCGAGATAAGAACATTTTATAATAAGAACATTTTATAATAAGAAATGATTGCTTCACATCCTACATTGATCAATTTATCAGTTTATCAATATTTCTAGCGCTTCTTTTATGAAAAAAAAACGAAGTTAACTGTTTATTTTAAGACACAAACTACTCAGAAATAAAATGTATTTTATATAAGTGTAAATTGGAGATAGTGTATGGCTTTAATATAAGCCATACACTATCTCCAATTTACACTTATATAAAATACGTTTTATTTCTCTTCGATTCTCACTTGGTAAATGCATAATTCTGGTACGATCGCTTATCTGAAAGTATATTATATTTAAATATGGGAAGATTAAACAGCGGGTTTACTTTAAGACTTTAACTTTTCAGAATTAAAATGTTTATGTTTATAATAAACATATCAATTATCTCATAATTATTTATTCATGAAATACGATGTAACCAAACAAGATTGTCTATTGGTTGAGATATAATTACGTTATAGTCGCTTAGCGCAAAAGATATTAGGTTAGAATATGACACAACACAGTAAGTTATGTCTACGTCACGTTTTGCGCATGTTTTTACGTTAGCACGTCAAGGCAATTAGACTTAATTATTTTTCATCTATATTGCAATCTTTTGTAAAGAGTCGTTTTGATCAATACAAATAGGTTGGCCGTTTGATTTTACGGCATCTCAAAACTTGTCACAGCATTGTTTTCGAATACGGTCATATGTCTATATACGTTTATTTTGCAGAGTATTTTATTATTTAGGTCCGCATTGGCAGTAGCTTAGAGGGTGCACATTAGAATATATATATAAACTTGAAACCTCATGACATATATTCAAATGGAAACTTTTGCGCCTTTTACGCCTCTTGACGACCCTTTAAAATACTTTGATGGTCTTACCTTTTTTTTTACTAAAATTCACTCCAAACATTGAATATTGCCACTGAGAGGTAAAGGCTACTGTGAATTAGGGGTCAGATTTAGTGGGGTTTTCTAAGTGTGATGTTGTGCAGCGAGATGATTGTTCACATTACATTTAAATTTCTGCATGTTGGTACTGTTAAGGAAACAGGGAAAAGGAAGCGTATTCTAAAAGTAAACAGTTTGAGGAAACAAGCTATTAGAGTAGAAAGCCTTCCAGCATCTGGGGACCTCTACAGTGAAGGGGCGTGATTTTGCTGCTTGCAAGGTTTGTTGGGGGTATTTACGTTGAAAGGGGGCAAATACAGCAAGTTTGTTGAAGCAGATTCCGTTGACGTGCTTGTAAACCAAGCACAGCGATGCACCATTGCGGTGATAGGATTGAGGCTGAAGCTTGGTTGACAGTGTGAGACCTATTACGATAGAGACTCTTTTTTAAACTCTGTTCAAGAGAAAGAGACTAGTGGTTGGTACACCAGCCCAGATGGTGAAACAATACTCCATGCATGGACAATGAGTGGCTTCGTAGAGATATATGGTACTGCCAGGTTTGAGTTTTCTATCACGGTAGAATGTTCCCACCTTCTTTGCAGCAGTCTTGTCAGTATCTTCTATGTATTTATTCACATTAATATTGCCTGTGACTGTGAGCTTACATCGATACACGCAACATAACCTGTAATATATAGTTTTCAAATAAAATACTTTATATTATAACATTGTTTTCGAATACGGTCATATGTCTTTATACGAATCGTTTGCAGAGTATTTTATTATGTAGGTCGATATTACGTTGATTCATTAGATACATTTTTAGTCTCATTTTTAAGCATCTTCATCCCAAACCGCGAATATTGCCACTAACATGTAACGGGATTCTGTAGTAAAAGCCATGTTATTAGTTGGGCAATCTGTCTGAGTAGGTGGACGGCTAAATATTGATTCCGTTTACATCAAAATGTCTGCATGTTGGTGCGGTTAGTGAAACATATGGAAAGGAGGAGATTCCAAAGGCAATCTGTCAGACGAAAAAAAGCTATTAGAGTCGGCGGTTTTCTGGGATCTAGGGAGCTCCATAATGAGTGGGTGGGATTTTGCTGCTAGCTAGGTTGTTCGAGGGTATTTACGTTTAAGGGGTACACGTGCAGTTAGTATATAATTCACAAACCGCGGAGGTGCTTGTAAAGCAAAGACTAGGATACGAAACTGCGGTGATGTGACAGGGACTAGAGATTGGTACACAGTGCAGGACCTAGTAGGTTAGATGCTTTTTTATGCACCCTGTCCAGAAACAAAAGGCTAATGTTTGGGGCATCAGTCCAGATGTTGCAGTAATACTCCATGCATATGGCAAAGCTGATATTATGATAATATAGAATATTTTTAAGTGTAAAATACATATCCATTTCATTCGAGGTAAAACGTGGTAAATTTCCCAACATTTCCTGCGCATCCAACAATGAATGAAAAAAACAGATGAAATGGTTTATTTAAAGAAACTAGGTTATTAGAAACAAAATATATCGTTTTAGAGTAAACAAGAAAATAGATTTTAACTATACTAATATGAAATATATATTATTCCTTTTAAATAAATTTTTCGTGGTACAAAATTTGATAACGGCGAGGAATACGGACGTTTGGGACATTTTTGGGAGGGTAGAATGAGATTAAACAAATATAAAAACGAGAGAAAACGATTAAAAAGAAATTAATTAATGTACTGAACCGGTTTTCGTCCACACTCATCAGAGTAAAACGTGGAAGTGATTGAATACGACTAAAACCTAAAAAAATTTATAATGGAAACTAGTGACAATTATTCTTTTCATAGTCTGTTAGTAGAGAAATCATTTCGCTACGGTCGCTACGCTAGAGGGATATGATGTTAGAATATGCGATCATTCTGCCGAAGCTAAATATACGCCACATTTATCAAATATTCTTTTTCGATACGTCACATTAATTGAACAGATGTTTATTTAATCTGAATTGTAATAACTAATTAACTTCTATAAATTCAAATATGTGTGTTCACAATATACAAACGCAATATCTATGAACATATTAGCATTAAATACGGTTTTCCCACCGTATCGCGTTGTTGTAAAGCTATCTCTTCGGTAAGGTCGCTGTACTAAATACATATTGTATTTGAATATGCGGAAATTATAATGGATCGATGTCTACGTTATGTTTAAAACAGGCTCCTTTTTTCATTACATCCAAAGCGGTCCATAACACAGTCCTGGAAAACATGCGACTGGTGCCCATGACTCTGGGTGGACATGTGAAGAAGAAAATTATTACTAAATAATAATTACAGAGAAACGTTTTAGTAAGTGACTTCTTGGTAATGCCCAGCAATTAGTAACTATACATAGTATTATGAATCAGCTTACAATAATTAATTTATTTCCATTAAATAAAATGTTAAAAAATAATTACTGGGCATTACTAAAAAATGCTTACTAAAACTTTTCCCTGTAATGATTATTTAGTAGTAATGTTGGTCTTCACATGTCAGCCAACAGTAATGGACCCCAGTTGCATGTTTGTCAAGCCTGTATTACGGATCCCATTGATTTCAATGCAATTGGACAGAATTACGTTTAACCTAAATTGTAATATATGTTTTATATGTTTACATTTTGCTAAATATAGATAGGTCGGCTGTTCGACTTTACAGAATGTCAACCTTTATTTGTTCATGTCGTGTCATTATGGCATATATATATGTATATTTTTTATTATTATTGTTATAATTAATGTTATTTGATATGCAAATTACTATATCATACGGTAGTCTTAAGGGTAATATATTATTATTATTATTTTATCATTATTATTTTTTTTTTATGTATATATTAGTGATATTTTAAGCTGAATTATTTCGACACTTGATTATTGGGGAAATGGTCGTATAATCAGTACCATTGGAGAGCCATGGATATTAAAACTGTCCTGTTTTTAAATCTCCGAAACAGTTACATGGTAAACAGCTGATTATCCCCGTGTTAATATTAGACGCTTAAGGTTTCCTGTTTTTGTTTCACTGTTAGATAATTAACCCCCCTTTTTTAATTTTTTTAATTTTACTTATATTTTTTCATTTATTAATTTTCTAACGAATGTTTAGTCTGCAATATCTTGGATTTAGTTAGTTTGTCTGGGAATTTAAACTGCATTTTACTTTAAAAAAAAAATTTTTTTTTTTATGAATGACTCAAAGCTTCTTGTGACTATATATATATATATATATATATATATATATATATATATATATATATATATATATATATATATTATATATTAATTAATACATTAATTGAAAAAATCTATGTATACAATTGATGACTCGTCCGATTAAGTACGGATTGAAAAAGGAAAAATGCGCTCATTAGCATATACTTTAAATAAAAAAATTAGAAAAACGCTGAGGGTGGCGAAAAATAAAAACGCACAGTAATAGAGCAATGGTCGATATCGCCTAAAAAAACAATAACATACAATTA
Organism: Sepiola atlantica; assembly: GCA_963556195.1. NCBI lineage: Eukaryota > Metazoa > Mollusca > Cephalopoda > Sepiida > Sepiolidae > Sepiola > Sepiola atlantica. Next base: position 57,766,976 of record OY744542.1, read on the forward strand.
ACGTAAAACTTTAAGCAATAATGGAATGGAGGAGATCATTCTTGTCTAGTGGTTAGGGCGATAGTTTACGACGAATAACATCGAAGGTTCTATCCCTGCCTTGGGAAGCATGCTGATGACGGCTTATAGCCAGAAACGCGCGTCCATGTCTAAGTTTTGGCACGCAAAAATATGCAAACAAAATTGGTTTATAAATTAATTAATTCTTGACTTGTCTGATTAAAGGCGAATCATGAAATGAAAACTTCGCTCATTTGCATATTCTAAAAATAATAAAAACAAGACGCTAATGGCGACGAAAAAAACGCACCGTAAAACCACGCCGGTCGCTATTGCCAAAAAACAATAACATATATATATATATATATATATATATATATATATATATATATATATATATATATATATATATAAATATGGGAAGAGATTGTTGAAGGTAATCCGACGTAATGGGAAAATGAAAAAAGAAAACCAAAAAGGGATGATTTTTATGTGTACATCAAAGTTTCGTCTTTATTTATAAGACTTCATCAGGATGATAATATAAAGAAAAATGTCATGCAAGTAACAAACACATATAGGGTTGACATATGGGTAGAAGGGAAGAAAATAGTAGCCATTACTGGAGAAAACAGTAGGGTGGACGTCCGTGCTTGGTGGCTACTATTTTTTCCCTTCCCAATATATCAACCCTATATGTGTTTGTACTTGCATGACATTTTTCTTTATATTATCATCCTGATGAAGTCTTATAAATAAAGACGAAACGTTGATGTACACATAAAAACATCCCTTTTTGGTTTTCCTTTTTCATTTGCCCATATATATATATATATATATATATATATATATATATATATATAACTTGAATAATAGTAATTTTTATGTATATTGGGTAAATAACTTATATGTAAATGATACATTCTATTCATTGAGAAACTAAAACATACCACCGCTTTTGGTAAGAATGTACTTAGTGATAGCATTCACTTATCGGTGACTCCATATATTCCAAAGTTACCTCATTAGCCATTCCTGGAGATGAAGTTTAGTATAATTAACAGTGCATATATTAGTTAAGTACAGGATACTACTAATTTTGATGAATGAAATAATGTCAAGCACGACGTGATACAATAGTCCCCAACATCTGAAAAATGCAGTTCCCACCAACGTAAAATAATGAGGTGTTATTTGAATATAAAAACATGTAGTATTTTTTAACAGCAAATAAATAGCATCTATTGGTTATTTATTCGATGATTGGCAAGAGGGAATTCATTCAGTATCGAAGTACAGTCGATGGAATAAGCAGTTTCATTTTCATAAGCTTTGATCATTTATTTCCAATTTCATTGTTTTGTTGTTATATTGTTCGTCTTAGGCGGTAATTTTAGCAGTGGTAATCAGCCTCTCTCTTATTGTTTTAGGTATCCTCTTGTCTTTTATCGTATCATCCACACATCATTCTATACTTAGCAGCCCTCTTCACCTTCTCTTACATATACATAGAAGATTAACAATTTGAATGATAACTTTAGACACAAAAGCATAGTTTCTGTTCATGATCATGCAATATGAATACAGATAAGTGTCCAAAGTGTTGCCTGCAGATGGAAAGATCTTAGTAATCATATTCAGTGTGTTTATCCCTTCATCGATTCTGTCCTTATCGATTTGATTTAATGCTGATTGAATCCGAATAAACAATGAAAACAGCTTCCCTACAAATAACATTCAATTAGTTTATTAATTAAAACCAATAACACTCTAAGAAAAACAATTAGCTGAAATTCACTTTGATTAAATTCAACCATTTCCATCGGAGCCTAGCGTTTAATACGGTTCTCTCAAAGTAATATTGATTAGACACCTTATTTGTCTTTTTCTACTTAAGTTGTTTATGTCTCTCTTTCTACAACTCTTTTTTATCTAATTCCTACTTTCTCTATCGGCCAACAGAACAGAAACGTGTTAGATGCGTCCATGCAATAAACGCTCAACGATAGAAATACTCTTTAAAACTCAACCTTACGCGTCACGAAATTATCTTAGACACATAATGATGAACGATGCGTACTGGGTGGTCGCCAGAAAAGCGGGAAATTTTAAGTTGAACATTTTAGTGTTGAAATGTTTTTTTTTAAATTTAATTTTATTGCGTCTGGCTTACTAGATTTTTAAATTTGCACGGACACCGATTTGAGCATCTATGAGTATTATAATATTAGTCTTGGAAAACTTTATGAAAGTTATTATTTGTAAATATACATAACCGTTTTAAAAATCCCCCGAGTTGCTAAGGATAACCCTGTGTTTTTTTATCACAGTGTCAGGTCGAGAATAAAAGAATAACAATTGTGTTTAATTTTGGAGTTAAGCTATGTTAAAAATACCCTTTATCGGCCTTCAGTATGGGGGTCATAGTGTAGTATATGTTCTCTCATTTGCCTGTGAAGGTGAAAACATTACTAAACTAAGGCAATTTAAATTTGTGTCTCAAGCCAAAATGCGTTTCTTAAAGTGATGCATTTTCCACACGTTTAAACCGCGCTTGTTCCTTACTCTTTTCTCGAACGATTTGTATTTAATAATGGTATATAGGCCCACACGCGAGTAAAGACTTCATCATGACAGACCGGAATACATACAATTTCCAACGCAAGTTTTACACAATAACACGGAAATATTTCATAGTAAAGCGTTGATGAAAATTATATTACAAATGTAAACATCACAGATAATTCCTAGCATCAAAGTGTAGCATCTGTGTCCTCTTAATCAATGAGTCGAGATATATTTATTGACTGGGGCATTTTTTTTTATTTATCTCACATCTTGAGGGTCGTTGTGGATCAGCAAGATATACCCCACATTAAAATAATAATCAGCAAGATATATTCCACATTAAAATAATAATCAGCAAGTTATACCCCACATTAAAATGATAATCAGCAAGATATACCCACATTAAAATAATAATCAGCAAGATATACCCCACATTAAAATAATAATCCACAAGATATACCCCACATTAAAATAATAATCAGCAAGATATACTCCACATTACAATAATAATCAGCAAGTTATACCCCACATTAAAATGATAATCAGAAAGATATACCCCACATTAAAATAATAATCAGCAAGATATACCCCACATTAAAATAATAATCAGCAAGATATACCTCACATTAAAATAATAATCAGCAAGATATACCCCACATTAAAATAATAATCAGCAAGATATACCCCAATTTAAAATAATAATCAGCAAGATATACCCCAATTTAAAATAATAATCAGCAAGATATACCCCACATTAAATTAACGGCATTGTATTTTACATTACCTTCGTGGATCAGGCAAGTAAAGAGAGACAGCCGGTTCGACATTCGATGTAATCATGATATAAATACGTGAATAAAATACAAACCTTAAACGAGACACAGCTGACTAAACACTATTTAAAAATTAAGCGTGACCGACCTACAAAAATAGTTTTAATTTAATAATGAATTATCAAAAAAATGATGTTAAAATGTCAACGTGACAGAATAGTGATGAGCAGAGACACAAAACATATTTGAATAGTTTATAAAGAAGATGGGCAAATTTGACCCGCGCATTCAGCGGTTCAAATGCTATTCGAAAGCGAAGTGTGGCATAGGGTCCGACTGACCGACGAACAAACTGCAACACAGAGACGAACCTCAAATCAATTTGAAATTAGTCCAAGCTGTGGATAAACTGGGCGATTGAAAGACGGTGAATTTATTTTGTCAATTAACAGCTAATCAAATTTAATTATTCAGTTGGTCGACCGTTTAATCAAACTAGCTTTCATTCCTACTGCTTTTTCTGAATTTCATGATCACTAATTTTACATTGGATTTAAAGGCGAGAAATAGTTGTTTCTGTCCTCCATGATGGACAGTTAGTGTTTGTATTAAAGCATCACGCAACTCAACGCCCAATTTGTAATGTAGGCTTATATTTGATAGAAACTCATATATAAAGTGAATGTATGTGTGTCCGGTGCGCTTTAACAATAAGGTATGCAAATTTAATTTAAAACTTTATAATGAACTAGCGGAACGCGTCGCCCGGCGTTGCACGGGAGAAAGTACTACCTATTGCATGACGTCGATTAAAAAAAGGAAGGGCCTACTGTTTTTTCTGCCCCGTCTACCGTGTTGACGAATGTTTTAAATTTAAAAAAAAAAAAGAAAAAATAGCAGAGTAGACTGGGATCGAACGCTAAATCTCGCGATAATGAAACCTACCTTTTTACTGAGTGCGCAAAGGTTTCGGATCCCAAACGCGTGTGTAAATAGGCCAATTTAGCTAAATTTCATCATTGGCATGCGTGTTAAATTAATACCAGGCAAATAATGAATGACAACCGGTGGTTTGTTAAAATTAAACTGTGTTTATAACTTCCCGGTGTCGATGAGTGTAGTCACAGTACACAATTGTTAGGGGGACAAATTTTTGCTACCACCTATATGGAGTTGGTTTTTCGGAGATACGTTTATGGTGGGCTAAATGTAATATTTAATGTTAGGTAGAAAAAATAATAACACATTTACTAAAACACGCTCGAGTAAATAAGTGTAGTAAAACGGTGAGTTTAGTAGCCTGTGATGCATGTGGTTATTTTCCTATACTCCGAGAAGGTAGAGGGGAAAAATCGTCTCCACTTTATATATTATATTAGAATACTGTTTAAGAAAGGAAATGTCTTTCAATTTTAGTATACACATACAAATATTCTATTATTATTATTGTTGTTGTTGCTGTTGTTGCTGTTGTTGTTGTTGTCGTCGTTGTCGTTGTCGTTGTCGTTGATGGTGTCGTACTTGTTCTTGTTTTTGTTTTTATTATTATTATTATTATTATTATTATCATCATCATCATCATCATCATTCTATAGTAGTCTTAACTTTTGGATGTTTTAAGTTAGGTTTGTCTTTGTTGAATATCAAGTCAATTCCCTAGACTTTAGAATTCAAACTGTAATTCAACACTTTCGCCGTTCCCAACAGGTACGCCTATTGAAAAATTAGGAAGAAAGTGTCTCGTCAATCTGTTTAAGCCATTTATCCTGGCTGTTCGTTATGGTTCTAACCGTTCCAATTACAACACGACTCACCTTGACTTCTTTACATTTCCATAGTCTAACTAATTTCCATTTCAGATCTTGATATTTTTTCGTGTTCTTTCTTCTGCACTTTGGTATCGAAGGGGCAGGCTATATCAATGATTAAGCAAGTTCTCTTGTTTTTGTTTAGAAGAATTAAGCCCGTACTGAATATTCAAGAACCTTACGTGTATATATATATATATATATATATATATATATATATATATATATATACAGAACAAATAAAAAAAGCCAAAAATACATAAACCGATACATTTGAGATGTTTCTTTATTTATAAGATTTCTAAAAGCAGTTTTGGAAAATTTTTAAAAAGTAAAGAAACAAGAAGGAGACGTCTACATACAAGCAAGAAGAGAAAATGATAACACTGTGACATGAAAAAAAAACTTCGACTAGCAGGTTTAGTTGGCCGATAAATGAACAACCCTAACTATGAACATATAATGGAATTTACACGGTGTTTTGTTTGTTCTAATTATTTTAAATCATTTGTATTTAATTCATACCTAAAATGAGATTAATTGCATTATTTATTTATTAATTTATGTATTTATCGTATCGACTTGCTTCAGTTTGATCAAAGTGAAATCCTTAGCCAGTTCAAATTGATTGAGAAAGTCAGCTTCCCCAAAAGGGTGCCGCTTGATTGACATCAAACATAAAAATGGTCGCAGTCTAGTTTCTTTTCATTCTTACTCTGATTAAAAACAAACATATTCTACACTTTCATCCTCGATCGAAGTCCGTTTCAACATCCAGCTCACAGAAACAGTAACGCTGTTCGGTCTCCAAAAATAGCTTTGTCGTTTCGTCGGCATTCACTTAGAAATAATAGGCAACTAAAGGGACAAGCCAGTAGCGTAATTCCTTATGGAAACATATTGCAGCTACTACATTCTTATCGTAGCTAAGCGCAAATAAAAGTGTAAATATTTATTTCATGAGATATTTTTTCTTTACCTATGTATTTATTTCTGCTTTTTTATTTAATCTTTATATATTTTTTCTTCATTCTTTTGGCATTAAATTATTTTCTTTCTGACCCCCTGTCTGTGATTATTCCTCCCTTACTTGATCCGTCTTGTCCTTTATTTCGAAGCCATCCTCATGTATCATTTGTTAATTACAATATTTTTTCTTTCTCAAGGAAATTTCTTTTTCGCAGTCGTATTAGTATATTTCTTAATATTTTAGTCAATCTATTTTGTGTTATTTTCAAACTTCATTTTTGTATAGTATCAATAATACTTCATTTGTATTCCTTGTTTTTGTCATACTTTTACAACTGTATAAAGATATAGATAGCATCTCCGCCACACAGTGCATCATTAATTAAAGCCTGTCGAACTGACCTAAATGTGATAGATTTGTTAGAAACCAAATAAGTAGACATTGTTTTGGGGGAATTGGAGATCCACATTCAAATTTATAGATTTTATTGGTAAATTATTTTTTATTCCATTTACATACGGAAATAATAAAAGTTCACTAAATTGTGATGTTTCTCTTTTCATCAACAGCAGGAGTAGTTTCTGTTCGAAAATTAAAATACGCTGAAAAACCATTCATCATATTTATGTGAACATTGTTGAAATTTATATATCCTTTTTAGATAGTATGGCTGGTTGACATTAAACTTAATCGAGGTCTTAGTCAAAAGCTTATATATATATACATATATATATATATATATATATATATATATATATATACACACACATACATTCACACACACACATATATATATATATACATCTACCTTGCCCATTCTTGTGTTGTGTTTATCGTTCTTTAATTCTATTTTGTTATTCTGCTATAATCTTTTTTATTATCTTTATTTGCTTAATATTTTGTTTGATCATTTCTTCCATCCTTTTGACTATCCTTTCTCAGCTTTTTTTTTCTTTTTATTTCTTCATTGTATTTCATAATTCCTTTCTTTTCTGTGAATACGTATTCTTTTAACCTCTAATTTATTTTTCAAATATTTCGACTTTCATTCTGTCACACATCTATCAATATTCTTTCTGTAGATATTTTCTCTTTAAAATGAAAAAAAAAATTCCTTATTTTGTCATCATCTCTTCTAACATATATTCGCAGATTTTTCTCACTCTTCTTTTCTCTTCAATACGATATCAACCAACTCGTATTTACCAAGCACTCGCAACTATTCTTAGCCATACAAATTACTTTATTCTATGACGTTAATTATTTTTTTTGCTCATTTTCCTCAAAATGGTTTCATTTCACTCTCATTCTTCCCACTCATGAATATAAGTATACACTCCATTTATAATTATATGCCATTCCAGTATATTTTTTGTTTAACTCCTTTATCTGTACATTGACTCTGGCTAAACTCTCATTATTACCACATATAGTATTTCCCATTTCGTATTCGACAAATAATATGATTTCTTATTTATTTAAAATTATTACACACCAATCACTTCTTGTTTATTTCGGTTTCCTTTGTCGTAGTAAAAGCTTTATTAGCCAGTTCATAAATCGATTAATTTCAATATCTTTTTCACAGATAAACGCGCAAAGTTTTCTTTTGTAAACCAAAGAATATAGTTAGGTCTTTGTCCAAAGGTCAATCCAGCAAGCTTTAAGTTTAAACCCAGATATTCGTTGGTATTTAAAATTGAGTTTGAAATGGCACTGACTTTGACTTATAAGGCTTAAGTGTCAAATTACTATTTCATCAGGAAATTCGCATATTTAATGAGAGCATGTTACTGCATATACTCCCAACCATCTTTTCTATATTTTAATGACGTTTCACTACTTATAAAAGCTAAAACCCAGGCGAATTTAAATGTTAACAAGATATGAACATTTCAAGTTAAATGATGACTACATTTACAGATAATTGGAAATAATGAATATAGAGAAGGAAGATTGATGACACGTTTTATTCTAATCAATAGTTGACATATTAGTTGAGGATGATCATACTGTTGTCTGCAGGAACGCATTCACGTGATAAGCTGTGCCATCGGCGAAAGGTTCTTGTAAATCCCCCATGGCGCTTGGCATACGTAGGAAAAAAAACAAATTATTTTCAGTTTTGGTAGAAATACGAGGTTTTCTCGAGAATTGCTTACACAGATAAATCAGACATTGGAGCTCATTCGCGCATGTTAAATAAAAAAAAGCGAAATAGTTACGTATTTCTGTAAGAAAATGACTGACGATAAGATATATTTATGTAATTGGTTACTAAGTTTATTTTGTGCTCCTTCAATGCAGAAACACCTACGCTCTCATGTCCAGTCTGGCAGTATGTATGGTCTGCTAACGTATGACATACTATTTGTATCGGTCTCTCAAGTTTCTAATGTCATTTACATAACTTTAGTGTTATTAAAAATGCCAGTATACTGAAATCATATGTCCTTAATAGGGTTAAGATGAAAATTCATATACACTAAATGTACAAAAGCAAGGAAATTCCCAAATTTGTACACTTTTATTGTCATTAAGGGTATGCGAGCAAAACAGGACTATGCATTTTACTGGTAGGAATTTATTTCAGCGCACCTCACACATTCATCCACTCATGCATAGAGATTTATACTGTAGTGATGTGATAATGAAATGGTTTGGTTGA
>OY744542.1:57778262-57790762 GCA_963556195.1 Sepiola atlantica
AATACAAACCGTGTTCCATTGAATATTCGCAGATCATGCAAGTTCCAAACATGAATAATGGGAGGTCCTTTCTTTGAAATCGGCATGCAAGGTTCTACAGCAGATGGCCCCTGGCAGTTAAGAAATCGTTACGATAATCGGGGGAATCCGTTTAAATCTATTACAATGCAAACATTGTTGTATAATGTTAAACTATCGTGCAGCTGTCGAGAAATTAGCTCATATGCATGATTGCCACGGGCATATATTGTTTCACACCCGCCATTTAAGATCGTAATACTTTGGTTAAAATTGGAAAAAGAACGAGGTTGAACTCTTAGTGCAAATATAGATTAATACAGATATCCGCTACAATAGATATATTACAACTGTCCTATTCCCTGTTTTATTTTTAGGTAGGCTGAACGTACAAATGATATGCTCGGCGTTCAGCAGTAGCATCTATCAGACCGTCTGTGCGGTGAAACACACATGATATCAAAACAACAATAATAGCTTACTGGGGAAATAAACCCACTCGGCAAGCAGCAAAATCCCACCCCTTTACAGCAAATGCTGTAAGATTTCATAGTTTAATAGCATCTTCTCTCGGGATGCTAGCCATTAGACATCCCTTCCTGCTCTCGTTTTCCCGACAATAGGAACATGATGAAATAAATGTGTAACCAGAAAAAAAAAACATTTTATTAGCTTAATTAGCGCATAGCATTGATCACAGTATCCCCTTAACTTTGTCTGACTTGGTAGGGGTCAACCAAAGTTTGAAATATTTTTAAAAAACACGTGGTTATCTGCACATTTTATTTCATATATTTTCAAGTTGGTTTTTACAATTTAGATTTGGTTTTAGATGTAGACATAGTGATACGTAGCAAGATTGAGGGTTTAAACTCTTGAGTGGTTGGGTGCGTAGGCTAAGAAGTGGCAACCAGGTAATCTACATGCGTTGATTTTTTTTAAACATAGTTCACCCTAAATCAGGAAAATTGCTACTGTAGACGTAAGAGGCTACTGAGAATTAAGGCGAAAATATTAGGGGTAATCCTAAATTCGAAGCTGTGCAGCAAGATGCATGTTAACATCAGTTTTACATTTCTGCATGTCGGTACAGTCGGGTAAACAGAGAACATTGAGTGACTTCCGAAGGCCCGCATCACGAGGAAATAAGCTATTTAAGTAGAAGCCTATACGGTATCTCGGAACCTCCACAGTGAATGGATGGTATTTAGCTGATTGTCGTGTCGGTCGAGTGTATTTACATCGACGAGACACTAGAGCAGTAAGTTTATTGGTGCACACTTCATTGAAGCGTATGTAGACCAGCACAAACATGCAACATTGCGACGATGAGATAAGGGTTGCAGCTTGGTGGATAGTGTGGGACCTGTAATAAAAACTGGAAGCCGAATATAACTTAAGGATAAGTTTTATTTAACTATTCATTGCTTACTGCCACAAATAGTATTCAATATTGACTCTTAATATATACACGAATGTAGAACATTCCATCATTAATCAAAGGTGTGAGACGGGCATCAATTACCTTTGATACTATAGGACCTATCAAATTAGAAACTCTTTTTTGACCTTGTCTAAAAAGGATAGACTAATGGACGGTGTACAAGCCCACATGTCACAACAATACTCCACGCATAAGTGGATGGTTGGTTTGTAGACATATAGGATACTGTCCGGTGTGATAAGTTTTCTAGCACGGTAGAGGGGACCAACTTTCTTTGCAACAGCCTTGCAGATTTATACATACGTCTTAATGCATTTATTGTTTTATTTAATTTTAAATAATGAAACTCAAATGTGTGTAAATAATCATTGTTAATCTATCGGCTCAAGCGTTTTAGCTATTTTATTTAACTTTAGGACTGATTAATTAGCATCTCATAATCATATTTATCGCTTTCGGAGACGAGGATTTAATAAAAACTAACCGCATTATTCTCATCAGTGTCCTGCATATTATAGTTTACAAACTGATTGTTGATCGTAATATACAATAGAAACATTTATAGAGGTATTTCACCTTTTTTTGGATTAACTTGGTTCTTCCTATAATCATGTACTCCTATTATTTAAAATATTTTATTATGCAGCGAGTTTCGTATTTTTCATTAAGTTTATTGTGAACGTTCTCTTTTATGTCTACTTTAGTTTCTGGTCCTTCTTTAATTTCCTCGATGTACATTTATTTAGTTATTCCCTCATATAGTTGTGCTTTTTGTTTTTTTCTAAATCGACGTTTCGAGAGGTATTATTATTATTAACTCATTACGAGTTAGAAGTGAACACTCAATGACTACCATAGGCCATGTTCCCTAGCCAACAAATCTTTTCAGATTTCGATGAATTTCTGCTTTTTTTTTTTAATACACACGACAAATTATTGTGTTTTATCGCAACAGTTGTTTACCATTGATCTTTAGATAATAACAGAACCTGGCTTTGTCTGAAATTTGAATAGCAATACACTTTCTCAGTATTCTGCTTGTCTATCGGGTTGTAATAAGCTTCGGTCAGTATACCTCCTGCCCTTCCAATAGTATTTCCCTTCTCGATCTTACAATCGTCGTAAACTTTTTCACGGCCAGCTTTAGTTGTTCGAGCCAAGGTTGGTGCCACCACATGTGTATGTATGTATGTATGTACGTATGTATGTATGTATGTATGTATGTATTATTATTATTATTATTATTATTATTATTATTATTATTATTATTATTATTATTATGTGTACTCACTAGGAGTTCTCACAGGTTATCATCAGTTATTGCTAAGTGCTAATAACCGGTGGTCTTACTGGAGTAGGAGTGACAACAAGTCTCCCCAAGTTTCCAGTACTCTCCACTTCTTTGGATAACTATTGCAGATAACTTTGCGTTATAACAATCGACGCTTACCATATGTTTTACGCAGGCAACGACTATTGGTCTTCTCTGAGATTTTGATAGCAATACGCCTCCCCAAGATCCCAGTCCTCTCCTCACTGTTTCAGTGGATGTCTGGTAAGTGCTTTCCATATTCGATCTTTCTATAGACTTTGATTTATCACAACTATTTTATGTTGTATCAGCTGAGGTTGGTTCCATCATTTTTCTGGTGGGGGGTATTGTCTATGACATGTCTTACATGTTCTGTTCTGTGGTGTTATGTAGCAGTGTTTTCCTGTGTTTTGTTTTCTTACTATTGCGACTTCCATGTGACTGGTTAACTTACGTGGGTTGTTTTCCGCATTAAAGGATTTTTTTATAATATTTCAGCTGTTTTCATAATTGCCGTCTTTTATAGGAGCTCAGTCTTCCCTTTGATTCAAATTTCTTTCAGTCTTTTTTTTCCAGTTTTTTTCGCGATTGTTCCTAGTGCTCCTACAATTATTATTATTATTATTATTATTATTATTATTATTATTATTATTATTATTATTATTATTATTATTATTATTATTACGCCTTTTTATTTTCAACTATTTTCGTTTAATTTTTTATATTCGTATATTCTTTCTATTTATTCGCTGCTCAATTTTACTTCCCCTTTTCCTCGTGTTTCCCATCGCTTATTCTACATCCTTCATCTAATTTGCGTATGATTCCCCTTCTATCCATTTAATTTCCCCCTCGCATCGATTCAGATTCCCAAGAGCCAACGTCATTTCTCGTCAAATCCCACGTGAAAATCAATGCTCGCCACTTAACGGATAGAATCGATTTGTTTGCCATAAAAAAGAGAAACTAATATGAAATACTGTTTTTTTTTTACATATTTTCCCCTGACAAAACGGAAGTTGTGTGTTTTCTAGCTTGCTTTCCTTCACAACCCCAAGAGACGGAATGGTTTCTTGTTAGGGATAAAAGCATTAGAGTCTAATACGGAATTTAACACGTTTTAAGCTGACATTAAAACCCATTTGTGCATGACGCCCAACCAATTTCGTATGGATTTGACCAACATCAAGCAGCATGCCTAAGACTATCATATAGGTGTAATATTCCAAGAGACAGTGGCAGCGAATATTCGTATTTCGTATCAATTATCAATTGGACAAATATCGAATAAGCAGTTTCTTTTCAGCCAATCAAAAAGCGAAAATATTCAGTGCCGAAAACTTGGTCGTACTATAAAACGCAAATCACATAGATTTAGTGGTATTTGTCTAGAATAAGGTCCAAGCTAAAATCGACTTTGCTTTGTAGAGTCCGGGTGTTTACGTAGACGGACGAAAAATGGCGAAACGCTTTCCAATCAGAATGCGAGAAAATAAGTAGATGGCAAGTTAAGATGTTAATTGGTTGGATCGCGCAATTAACGAATTGGAAATAAACATTTATCAAAACAATAATGACTTTGCTACTTATTAAATCGACTTAGCTTCGCTTAGGGTTAGTGTTACGGTTATGTTCGGGTTAAGATTAGTTTGGGTCCTAATTGGCATACGTTCCATGAATGTAAACTAACCCGAAATCTAACATCATTTTAACACTTTCTCAGTGAAACAAAAAGTGTTTTCATGTAGAAATTTATTTTATTACCCTAACTATAACCTTTTACAATAACCCGAACCCTAACCCTAACCCTAACCTTAACCCGAACCCTGTTTTAACACTTGCTCAGTGAGGTAAGTCGGCGTTTGCACGGTTGTCTACGTAAACATCCGGAAACTACCGACGCAAACTCGATAGTAGCTTTGGTCTTAATCTGGACATTACCGCTTTCTCTTTTCCTTTTTTATACCGGAGATGACAGACGTGCGAACAAGAATACAAGCTTCGCCAAGCAGAAAAGGTAGACTATTGAAGAATTAATCTATGATAAGAATTTAATCAAATTAGAAATTTCAGTCCGTTAAGCAATGTTCCATTACTTATTGCAAAATGGTAGGTCCAATCTTAACACCAAATGTTTTCTATAATAAGAATGTCATCAAGCTAGCAATTTCAGTCCGTTAAGCAATGGGTCGATTACTTGTTGCAAAATGGTAGGTGCCACCTTTGCACCAAATGGTAATCGTTCGAATTTGTACAAATACTTATAGGTGGTTATACACAGTAGCTTTCAACACTCCTGGTCCAAAGGTATTTTTAGATAAGAATCATTAAAATAGACATTTGAAAAATACTCCTTTGTTTCAGTTTAAATAGACAGAGGGTAGTAGTCGCCCCTTAGTTCATCATGCAGATATTATCTTTTTCCCACAGTAGTAAGATGTGACACACGGTCGGAAACTGGGATTTGATAAGTCAGCACCCTAGAAGAAGGGCACTTATAACCGTAAAAAATTGCTTGTACAGCCCCGTCAACATTCCGCGGTAAGGGCGCCTCGGGCGATTAGCAAAAAAACAACTCCTTCTCAAAGGGTGATAAGGCCACGCCTTGGAGGACGGATCTCCTAGAACTGCACAGGACAAAGTATCTATCGGAACAGATACTACACTTTGAAAGAGTCCATGATGCAATCATGTGAATAAATCTGCACAAACACGGTTCTCATTACATTTTTATGTGGACTCCAAGCGAATCCCACTCGCTATTTCGATAATTTTTCTATTTTTAGAGTCTATTTCAGCGGTTTTCAAACTTTTTGACTTGCGGACCCCTTTATATTTTAATTTAACCTAGGGGATCCCTTATAAACGCTTATCAAATTCATACATACATTTTTGCTGAAAATAAAATATAATTTTGCACTAACGCTAAAAAACTGGTTTTATACTTACTTTAGACGTAAATGTTCAAATAAATTAATGGTGCATGTTGATGCAAAATATATCAAAATTATGTATTCTTATTAAAAAATAATTTGGTCGTATAAATAAAAGCAGTAATAGTACTTTACAAATAGTTTTATTGTCATTTACACACAGAGGTTTTGTTTTAATACACACGTTGACAATGTAATGGGTAATAATGAGTTTATCTACGGATCCACATCTTGTCCTTGCGGACCCCCTGTGGTCCACACACAACAGTTTTAAAACACCGGTCTATTTAAAACCTACACGACATGATTTAACGACGCCAATCGAACATTTATTTTCTTTATAAAAATAAATTGTTGGATATTTTGTGTTTATTAATTCCAGACTTGAACTTTCTCCATCCATCTCGTGATCAGGTGATTGAACAAGTTATTTGATACGGACATTCTTAATTTCGAAGATTTTCTTTTTAATTTAAACTAAGAGATAAGCTTACCATCAAATTGTATTTGTTATCTAATAACGCTTTTAGCATTTTTCTCGTTCTTATCAAAGTTGTTTTTTGTTCATTGTGATATTTCTTATATATACGCAATAATTATGTATATCGCAAAACGTTTGATGTCAGTAGGCTGTTGAGGGCAGATACTACACTTTAATCGTATACTAAAAGCCAATAAACCATACCAGTAATGTTTAATGGCTAGACATTTTTAATCATTGTCGGGGTGCAATTATATCTATCTCTTAGGGGGTGTATAGTGTACTATCTGCTCGATTCTCATAATATCATGCTTATAGGCATAAATCCTTCCTTTAATTTGGGTAGGCATCGTCTTATAACATATCATATATAACATTAGCTCCTCCTATTATTATTTTTTTTTTGGGGGGGGGGGGTAGTGTAATATGTGTTCTTTACTAATTATATACTCCCCAGCCATGTTGAAAGAGGGAATACTGCAAATAAATATGTTCGTTAATTGCATTCTCTAAAAACGGGATGACTATAAATGCATACGTAATAAGTAGAAATAACGTAATTTGATATTCTCGAAATTCAGCGGAATTAAAGGGAGCGTTCATTAGAAGTGTGTGTGATATGTTATATTATGTAGTAAATTAATAGCAGATCAATAGGAAATAATATATTTTGTTTTTAAAGTAGACGTTATTTATTCATTCCCGGTGTCGATGGGTAAGTGGCAGTACTTCAGTGTTAGGGGGTAAAGTTTTTGCAACCACCTATATTGAGTATGTTTTGAGGAGAGTCGAAGATGGTAGACCAAAAATAATATTTAGTGTAAGCTGGAGAAAAATAATAACAAATGTATTATTATTCGAGTGAATAAGCGTAATATAGTAATACGTTTAGTAGCCTATGATGCATGTGTTTATTTTCTTATGCTTCTAGAGAGTACATAGGACAATCGTCTTAACTTTATATATTAGATTAAAGTGTTCTTCACCTATAGAGACGGCGTCGTTTCGGGCTCTATTATCCTGCTCAGTGTAAGAGTGGCGGTTGCAATGAGTCGCATAAGCTCAAACACCGTTCATAGATTCAGGCTAGAATCACGACACAAACGCTCAGGACAACGCGGTCGCGATAAATCGACACGGACAGTAGTTGAAATTAAGATATACTTACCCGGGAACAAGAGAAAGTGTCATTGCTGTCTACAGTGTTCAACGTTTAGGCGGAACTAGCGTATATATATATATATATATATATATATATATATATATATATATATATATATATATATATATATATATATATATGTGTGTGTGTGTGTGTATAATACTAAAGATGAAGTAATACACGTTGGTGTCCGTAATGCGTTTGCTTAAATATCCTAATTAAACATATAATATTGCCCAATTTTCTGTTGAGTTAAATGTTAAAATATGTAATTTAATTCTCATTATTAGTCGTAATTCAAAAATAAGTCGTCAAGTAATACATCACTTACCAATGTGCTATTGATAACGTTTACCATCTTCTACTGTAAATTGTTTAACGACGATGCCGCTTACTTTCTATTCGATTTATTTATCTACCTCCCACAAGCTCAGATCTGACACAAGGTCGGGAAAGTGGGATTAGAAAAACCAGCGCTCGGGAGGTGAGCACTCTGGCCATTTAAAAATTGCCTGGGCAGCCCCGTCGGCACTCCTCGGTACGGGCGCCTCAGGCAGTAAGCAATACACTTACTCCTCCCCAAAGAGGGGAGGCAAAGCCTGGGAGGGTGCACCTCCTAGAACTGCACGGGACCGGCAACCGCCAATAGACCGGCGTAAATCCAGACACAAAGGCCCGGAAAATACCGGTTTTATTAGGCGGGGTAAAAAAAACCCTGGTTGCTTGCTTTACACTCTCTATCTCTCTCTCACTCTCTCTCTCTCTCTATCTATCTATCTATACATATATATATATATATATATATATATATATATATATATATATATATATATATATATATATATATATATATATATGACGAGCCTAAAGTAGTTAGGAAATTGCAGAATAAAATGCTTAGAAATGGCCATTATTAATGAAAGCGAATAAACGCTAAAATAACATTTTTAAAAAATACATAGTAAAGGGAAATAGTCGGAGTTTTACGTATTTTTTATATTTAAGAGAGATAACTTTTTTCACATTTAAATAAAGTAATTGAGCCTAATGTTTTATAGAACTAGACACAATGTTCTAACACACACATATATATATATATATACACACACACATAACAATATAGATTTAAGTAAAAAATATTAAATTATGCTTACTTACATACGCCAGCGTTTCAAGCTTTCCCTCTCATCAGTGTAGGGAATGATAATCCAACACGGTCGCAAGGTTCGAACCCATGCTCCAGAATCAATCCAGATTTCACATGCAAGCGTCATAACTATAGGTCCACGATACATTAGCATGTCAAGAAAAGAATTAATGCTCTATTTATGCGTAGGGAGGCAAATACAGAAAGACAGACTTGAGTATTGAACGAACGTTGTCGGAATATTCCTTATAGCTACGTGGCAGTCTATTTTTAACTTCCTCATACAGGGATACACTTAAATGTTATTAAAATATTTTACAACAATATGAATTTAAGTAAATAATATTAAATTATTTTAACCTGTAGGCGCCAGGTGTTGGGAATAATACTCTCAGATGGTCGAAAGGTTCGAACTCATACTCCAGAATACCCTGAGACTCTGCAAGTTAGCATCATACACATACGGTCATAGAAAACATGTTTGGCTACATGGATACATTTTTCAATTCTCGCCGTATATAAGCTGTAACATTTAAGCTTATATCGTAGGGTGAATCAAAGATTAATCAATAAAATACATACACATATCTATAGAGGTGAAGATAGTCTCGAATAAGTATATATGTATTTGAACATGTAAAAAAATAACATAATTTTGCACTAACAAAAAAAATTGTGTTAAGCTTACTTTAGACGTAGATGTTCAAATAAATGAATGCGGCATGTTGATGCAAAATGTACCAAAATTATTTTTTTTATTAAAGAAATAATTTTTCATATGAATGAAAACAGTAATAGTAATTTACAAATAGTGTTATTGTCAATTACACACACATGATTTGTTAAATACATACGTTGACAATGTAATGGGCGATGATGATAGCGTTTGTCATTTGGGAACATTAATCAGTAAAAATAAATGTTAGTATATATGTATTTGAACATGTAGAAAATATGTGTATAAATAAATATAAAAATTGTACAAAATAAAGATAAAGTTATTCTCTGCATTTCGAAATTTATATAAACACAGTAATCATTCAATGGAGTATATCCCGTTGGCATAAATATACGTAATATATATATATATATATATATATATATATATATATATATATATATATATATATATATATATATATATAGTCTCGGAAGTTTCTCAACCATTAAAAAACAAAAAAACAAAAACAAAAAAGCCCTTAAGTCCCAAGTTGTTCAGTGGAAAATCACTCATGTAAGTCAATTTAGTTTTTACAGTTATTATATTAGTTTGCTTCTAACATTATTTAAGGGATCATCAGTTGTTTACCATGAAAAACTGTTTCGGGAATTTATATATATGTGTATATATATATATATATATATATATATATATATATATATATATATATATATATAAATAATATATGTATAATATATATATATATATATATATATATATATATATATATATACTTGTGTTATAATGGGATAATTCCAGGAGGAAATCCGGGTATGAGAGCTCAATGTGGTAAACAGAGCAAGATTAACATAAAATATAATAACACGAAATATATAGGTTGAAAAAAACAAAAATGTAATTGTCTGAGTGATGCTTGAAAAAACCGTAAGGTTGAAATAAATTATTGCATCGACGATGATGTAATTTCGTGTTATTATATTTTATATATATATATATATATATATATATATATTTATTGGTACAGAAAAATTAGTACAACATTCGTAACGTCGGTTTCAAGCACGGAATGATTTAGCCATCAATCTCTCTTCAGCTTCTGTTGCCATCTCTTTCGGAAATGTAAAGTCACGTGTCGCTCTCGTTTGGACGCGTTATTTGCTTAAATTTTGTGTAAGAAAGGTTTAATAATGTTTGAAAAAAAGAGGAAGGGTGGAAAGTAATAGTTGACATTTAAAGTGGAGAAGATTTAAAGAGATGAAAAAAAAATAATTAAAATATTTCTATATAAATCCCGTGAGCCAATATAATGAGTATCGTATATTTGGCCGTTACTGTTTTAGGCTTTTATGATGTGTCTTCTAAAAGAATTAGAAAGAGAAATTTGGTTTAAGGATTAAAAGGGTTAAAAAGAAGAACATTCATTAAATGCATGTTTAAATCCTGGATTAAATGACTTTAAAGCACTCCCAAAAGAATTTAAATAAACATATCATCCGGGCGGTTTACGAGCAATAACTCTGTAGGGTTTTTGAATTATTTGTATTCGGGATTTAACATTATTTATTAAAGTATACTGAATTCCTATGAAACTGGTTTAGCGGTAAAAGTAAGGATTGGGTCGGCAACATTGGATCTGTTTAGGTGATATGGGAGTTTAGCATTATTAGGTATATATATATATATATATATATAAATATATATATATATATATATACATATATATATATATATATATTTATATATATATATACCAAATGTGACTGATTAATGTATGTATATATATATATACCAAATGTGACTGATTAATGTATGTATATATATATATACATATATATAAACGTGTGTGTGTGGGTGTGTTCATATTTATGTATATATCATTTTAAATATAAAGTACACGTAGGCATTGATTAGTTGTATAACATTAAGAATGTTGCTTATTCACTTCACGTTACTTACAGCTTCATGATAAGGAACACCGAATGTAAAATAAATGGTTGAATTTCTATTCCGGCTTGAGGCACTTGCTTGTGTACAAATATATAAGAATAGTAACACAAAACTATATATATATATATATATGACTATTTGTTTTTATACAGACATGTACAAAATCTGCGACACTGGCATGTCGATGTTATCGATCAACAGCTGTTAGAAACTGATATCTCACTAGGCAGAATGAAAATCCGATCTTTACCTCAGATCATATTTTGGAAGAATGAAATGTGGGAGAAAATATAATTTTAAATATGGAAAGTCGTGTGGTTACATTTAGGACCGCTCCAAATAAAATATATAATAAAATAAAATAAAATATACTCGCTTAAGATACCGAAAATAATAGAGAGAGAAAAAGGATGTGGAGAAAAGGGAAAACTCATAGCTAATGTATGGATGTATTGACGTGCACATATCGTGATTGATGTTTTGGTGGGTAGGAGGACACAGGTTTATGTCTGGATCAAATCTAGGTGAGCGGTAGTTGTGAGGTGTTAAGTCTTTCAGATCTAATATAGTTACGTTATTTTATTGTTATCCTTTTTTCTTTGTTTTAGTTGTATATATATATATATATATACATATATATACACATATATATATATACATATATATATACATATATATATATACATATATATACATATATATACATATATATATATATATATATATATATATATACATATATATATACATATATATAAATACATATATATACATATATATACATATATATATATACATATATATATATACATATATATATACATATATATATATATACATATATATATACATATATATATACATATATATATATATATACATATATATATATACATATATATATACATATATATATATACATATATATATACATATATATATATACATATATATATATAAAAATGTATATATATACATATATATATACATATATATATATACATATATATATATATATACATATATATATATATATATATATACATATATGTATACATATATATATATATATATATATGTATATATATGTATACATATATGTATATATATATATATATATATGTATATATATATATATATATATATATATATATATATATATATATATATATATATATATATATATATATATATATATATATTACTTATCATGCATGGCTCGTTCTTTCTCGTTTATCTCCCGTAATTATTTTGGATAAATAGCGAAAAATCGTACGTTTAAAGGCAGGAATATAACATATTATTTTCGATAAAGTAATGTTATTATTAGCAAAAAAAAGTATATAACATAACCATGAAGTTTCTGGGCTTGAT
>OY744542.1:57795762-57820762 GCA_963556195.1 Sepiola atlantica
AATCCTCAGATAAGGTTACTACCTTGTTCCTTAACCTCATTGATAAGTCTAAACCTAACTTGAATTTCATAACATTCGATATTAATAATTACTACCAGTCCATTTCCCCTATCTTACTTAACAAAGCATTAATCTTCGCTAAAAATAATTCTGATATTACAGACATAGAGATTAAACTTATAATATTAGCCAGAAGATCCCTACTAGAATTTGATAATAAGCTTTGGACCAGGAAGAACACCCCCAATAACTTTGATATTACTATGGGGGCGTCAGACGCAGCCCAGGTCACTGACTTGGTAGGTTTGTACCTGATGAGAGAATTGGGGTTTAATTTAGGACATTTACAGGGTGGGTTGTATAGGGACGATGCCTTGTTTGTATCTGGGGAGAGATCGAGACAATATAATAACACTATCAAAAACTTACATAACTTCTTCAAAAACTTTGGGTTGACCATTACAGTGGAACCTGAGAAAAGAATATCCAACTTTCTCGACCTCGCATTAGATCTTAATTCGGGAACCTTCAGCCCATACCATAAACCTAACTTAACCCTTTTCTACGTACATAGCCTATCTAACCACCCTAAATCCATCATAAACTCAATAGTCCCCTCAGTATCTAACAGAATCTCTAAGCTATCTGCGAATAAATCTATCTTCGATCAAAATTCTAGCTTCTACAATAATGCTTTGCTAAACTCAGGCTACAATCACGAAATTAAATATAACTGCAACCCCTTTACTCAAGTTAACAACCCCTCAGGCATTATTACGCACAACATGACCGAACACAGAAGTAAAAAGTTTAACACATCTGCACCTAAGACATTCCAAACACACGCTAATAAGCCCATAGGAACTAACAATATTGATAATCGGGCAGACCCACAGGCGCACAGACAAAGAAGAAAACTTAGAAGAAAGAATAACATTTGGTTCAATCCGCCATTCAGCAGTAATGTTAAAACCAATATACCTAAGGAATTTTTCCAAATCTTAGACAGATCTTTTAAGCACCCCCACAGATATAGCACTATTCTTTAAAAAAATTCTATTAAAATATCTTACTCTACTATGCCCAATATTGAACAAACTATCATAACCTCTAACAATAGGAAAATCAAACATATCCAACAACAACCACCCACCGCATCCCTCACCACTGCCGTAAACCCAGAGATTGTCCCTTAAACAACAATTGTGTACAGAAGGACGTGATATACGCTTGTACTGTGAAACAATTCCCCCGCTCCACCAATGTTGTGAGCAATCATATTTCCCATACTCCACCCGAATTTTGCATCTCCCCTCAACCCCAATCCGCTTCTCCTCAAGACTCCCACTTATGCGGCCATACCTCTAACCAAGCACCCCCAATTATAGATAGTAACCGTGGGCTAACTCACATTTCCCCCATATCCGCTCCGCCCTATTCCTTCAAACAACCTCCCTCGCATAACTCGAATCTCCAAACCCAAATCTCATCTAATACCACTAGCAATCTCAATGCAACTATAGCACCACCCTTCAAGATACACACATACATTGGGGCGTCCTCTTTCCCCATTAAGACCCGGATCTCTAACCATATCTATTCCTTTAAAAATAGCAACGATAATAGCACAGGCACTTCGCTCTCCAATTTAATTAGAAACCTCAATCTTAAAAATACTCCCTATTCACTTCACTGGTCAATACTTAAAAAGTCTAAATCATATACCCCGGGAGCATCCCATTGCCAACTTTGTACTTTGGAAACCTTTATGATAGCTACTGATAATAAATCTAAAAACATTATTAACTCTAAGAATGAACTTATCTCCAGTTGCAGGCAGAAACGTAAATTCAAGTATAGAAACCATAGTAATCCCCCAGACACCCCTCCCCCATTTGATTAAATACCCTCCCATCATCTCGGATCTTCCCTCCCTACATCTCGAATCTCCTTTCAGATTGTTCTAATTCCTGTTGTTCTATAATCTCTGCATATATCCCCCTCATCCCTTTAGCCTCATCTAAACTTTAAAAAAAAAATCCCATTAACTCCGTTAGCTTCACAATTCCCTCAACTTTAATACCTTTCTCCCACTAACCCCTAAATCATTCTACTTAACCTCCTTACCCGTATAATTTTTATATGACTTCCATTTCCTTCCCCTTTAACTTCTTTTAATACATTCTTCCGCTTCCCATCAACACTTCCAAACTTCTATCCTTCCCTCTCAACCTGATAACTAACCCACCATTTTCTTATTATACCCTAGCCTTTTTTTCACTTGTTGATTCGCCTTATCTACTCTTAATCCTCTTTGCACACTCCGATATCGAACTCCTTACTGTTCTCTCTGTGCACTCTAATTTTTTCCCCCTCCTGCTTTTACTTTTAAATCATTCTTCTCACCCTTTTAATAGCCTCGATTATTCCCCCCTAGTTTACCTCGCCCTTCGCTCACTTCTCTCAGACCATGTTCAACCCCTAACCCGCCCTCACTCTACATCTTTTAACCCCCATAATATTTACTTTTAACTGCTATCTCCATTCTCACTCTGGTTTAATCTATTGCCACTATTTTAACTTCGTATGTCTCTTGCTTCTTTCTGTCATCATTAACCTAATTAATAATTTTCTTAATCAACCTCCATATACCTTTTTTTGAAAAAAATTTTTGTTTCAAAGTTTAATTCTCCCTCTTCCATATGGTCCTAGCGTCTCATAACAGCTCATGTTATTTCAACCCATACCTTTAACCACCTTGGGGATTCCCATTCCGGATATCCTTTCGAGGTCTTATTTACTCTTCCCTCATTCTAATACTCATTTTCGAGTTCCAATTTTATCGTCTTTTTCCCTCATTCTATTATCATTTTCTTATCAGGCAACCCATAATTTTCCTTGCGAGCTTAAAACTAATACTAATTTTATTATCTCTTTTTCATTTTTTATTTTTTTTATTTTTATTTTCTTATTTTTATTTTTATCTTTAATTTTAATTCTATCCTTATTTTACTTTTTTACTTTTTTAATCTTTCAATTTTTAATTTTTATTCTTACTATTTCTCTAATTCTACCCTTCAATATATTTTGCCTCATTGTTTATAAGTAAAGCCTCCTGATAAAACAACTAAACCCCGAACTCTATTCTTAGACGCATTCTGTTATTTGAACTCTCCCTCCCAGCACTCGTTGACTCACTCCTACTCCTCCCTTTCCCTTTTCTAGTTGAACCCAAATTCGCGCTAACATCCAATTTCTACTTTCATGCGACTCACCCCCCTTCCACAATCACACTCTTAGTTTTAACCGCTTTCACTCTCCGCACCCCTTCTCCTTCTTCGCACCCGCTCCTCTCTCCCCTACACACCCCTTACCCATTCCTTCCCTGCCTACTGGTCGCACAAGAATTTCTGCCTTTCCTCGTTTTCAAGCTGGCTTTAGCTTCGGGCTAACTTTTAAATATTCGCTACATTTTTTCCCATTTTAAAGCATTTTCTCTGACATCTCTGCCCAGGAAGTATTGTTAATGGCGAATATTTTCCACCTCACTCTCTTCTGAGCCTGCCTGCCTGTATCCATGAGCGTACTTCTTATTGGACATTTTACCCTTTGGACTTTCTATTTTCGTCGCACCTGAAGTTGTGGCTTCTTGGAATTTAACTTTGAATCCTCTCTCACAACCTTTCGGGCCTTTTAACGACCTACCTATTTACATCTCATTCTCTCCGCTGGACTCTTCGACACCGGACTTTTTAGCAATCGGACATTTTCTTGCATTCGGGCAGAATTTTGCCCTGTGTTTCTTCCCCTACAACTTTTATTTTATTTTTTCAAATTTTAAATCTTGGCCTTTGCCAACTTATCTATCCCAGCGACTTCCTCTGATGATAAGATTTTGATCTTTGAAAAGCCTGGCTTAAGGAAAATTTAACTTGAATAAATTGCCTTTTTTGCGGAATATACCTTGCTCTGAGCAATTGAATTGAATTTTGATTTGGCTTTTGCTTCTCTAATTCCTTTCCATTCTTCTTCATTCTACCTGCTCTATCCTGGATATTGAGCTGTATACTCTTCACAATAGGTTCTACTTTTCCTTAAAGTTCGCTTTTAGTACACCACTTTATATATGTATATATATATACATGTATATATATACATGTATATATATACATGTATATATATATATACATGTATATATATACATGTATATATATATACATGTATATATATATATATGTATATATATATACATGTATATATATATATATATATACATGTATATATATATATATATATATATACATATATATATATATATACATGTATATATATATATATATATATATATATATATATATAATTGTTATGCTTTCTCGGTTACATAATTGTCAAACTATTTGATTCAAGTATGAAAAATAAGAAATGAATCAGAGCCAAACATCGCTACTGAAGTTTAACAATGGAGTACGCTTATTCCTAGACGTTCGCTTCAACACGAAAACGAGCCAAACTTTATTTGAGTTTCGTTTTCGCTTCATTTTCTTTCTACTTGCATAAATTGAAACGTTAATAATCCGATTTGGTTCAGTATTTAAAAAAAATAGTCAATTTATGTAGTAATAAATCCGAAACACTTCAAGCCATCCTGAGTCTTCCAAGATAAGACACTCGTTAGTGGTTTGCGAGCGAAGAAACATTCCTGCCAATTATGTCAGCCAAACATTAGAAATTATTCCGGGGTTAAGAGTGTAGGGTATGCCCCTCTGTTTCGCTGGTTACACAAGAAAAAGTGGCATTTTAAAACACTCTATAACATTCAGTGAAGATTAACTTGCGAAGGAGATCTAATAATGACGGTAGAGAGGGTACTTACATCTCGCTGCTGTGTGATAGAATGGACGGACTTACATATAAACCAGCAGCGCGTGTAATATTTACGATCAGCGTTAGTTTGTGTCGTTTTGGGCAGCAATTATATCAATGCCAATTTGTGCTTTTATGGTTATTTCCGTGTTTAACGTATTTTCTGGCAGAGAGAAGCCGTTCTTAATTTGGCTACAAATTCCTTGGAATTCACCAGTCGTGAGTAATTATGGCAAGGTTTGGAACGAAAATCAAGCGAAGGGGAATAGAATATCGCCTAACAATGGCGGGAAAAATAGAAAGAAACGCGTGCGGCCATTCTCGTAACGAATGATGGTTTCGTTGTATAAAACATGTCAACATTAGAAGATTATACTGATTTCTGGCTAAGATCAAAGTGTAGTATATGTTCCAATTGATACTGCACCCCATAAACTGGTATTGTCTTGGCCTCCGGGGCTTGATGTACGCCGGTCTATGGGTGTGACCTGTGCAGTTCTAGGAGGTCCACCTTTCCAGGCTAGGCCTCCCCTCTTTGGGGAAGAATTAAGTTTATTGCTTACTGCCCGAGGCGCCCCTACCGGGGAATGCCGACGGGGCTACCCAGGCAATTTTTAAACCCCACTTTTTCGACCCAACCTTGAGTCACATTGTGAGAGTAAGATAAAAACTGGCCTTGTGCCTAACTCCTGGAGAGGAGTTAATCAATACCGAATTACTTACTGAATGCTTCTTTTTACTGTATAGTTTTTGCAATGTTGTTACGTCGTCCTCTCACAGACAACGCTTGATATTCCAAAATGTTCACCCATCTAGCACTGGTCGTGCTAAACGTTGCTTAATTTCTGTGATCTTCCAGAACGCACCAAAAGGCTCAATTTTAATTAAGCCTGAAAGACTGCCGTATATGCTATTTTAAATTACAGCATGAAAGAACTCCATTATCCATATATTTAGATGCCTGGAGGAAATAGATACGCCAGAGAATTATCATCAGTGAGAAGGCCCTCCACAATGAAAACGCTGCGAAGAGAGCTAGAAGAAGAGCGATCCTAAGGCAGACCAACAAGCCGATCTGACACATTAAACAACTACTTTCCTATGTCAAGGCTGTAGTAGACCATGCAAATCAAGAATTGGTCTCTACAGTCATACAAAAAGATGCACACAAACAACATCCCAACACGGTGGTGATCCATAGTCGTTGCGACTGACGGATGCCGATACATACAGATGCATTGACATTAAGACGTTTATACCCAGAGCAGTAGCTTATCGACCTGAATCTTGACAGACCCAAGGATATGTCATGCACAAAAAATGAACAAATAGTAGGAATACTTATTAACTATTTATAAATATTATTTGGAAAACATGTAATAGAATTTACCAACCGTGTTAATGTTTTAGAAAGAACGGTGTTATTCTGAAGCATTCAAGGATTTTTAAAATAGAATAGACCAAGTGCGCCTATGATTGTATCGAAATTATCCCAGGGTAATTGACAAGACAAGACACTGAATAGTAATTATAACCTAAATTGTAACAAGATGTAAGTGAATGGCTTTTGTAGATGTTGCGTTTCTGATGCGACTGTGATTGTTTTAATATTTATAAGGTTGAGATCGAAACCTCTAGTAGTGCTCTTGCTTTGGTTTTTAAAACTTTAACCTTACCTCGTTCCTAATATCCTACAGTCGAGGTGAATTAATATTACGAAAATTGTGGTAAATATAAGCATAACCTAAAAACGGAAATTTTATTTCAAACATAAACGCGACAGACCTGCAAAAATGCCATTGCAGACTTCTCAAAAGTACAACGACAGAGTATTTGTTTCCGGAAATATTTACGACATAATTAAGAACATGAATCTTTCCAAAAGAGAGGTTGTTAAGCGTTTACAAATAAACGGTTTAACGATATTAAAAACAATTAGATACATAGGTTAGCAGGAACAGATATTCAAATATATATGTAAATAGACAATGCAATATACCCAACATTATATTTCTTTTTTTCTTATTCTATGGAAATATATTTTATAAACCCCATCTAAAATATTTTCCTCTGTAGTTCTTAAAAATTCTGAATAACATTAATAATTGTATTTGAAGCAAACTGTTATTATTTCAAATCTTCGTTTATTCTTCTGATGAGAAAATTACTTTTAAATGTTCTAATTTAAGGACCCTTAAATACTTTGTTGGACATATAAAGAAAAGAAATATGTTGAATCGCGAATATTATATTGTTTTTGTTTTTTCGTTTTTCAATAACACATTTGATAGTTTCCTCTCCGAGACGCCAACCATCGCAAAACTAAAAACTTATCAATTGCTGTAAACTGCCGCAAATATACCGTCTTAATATTTAACAGTCGCAAAAACAAAAGTGTCTAAAAAAATGTGACTCATAAAGATATTTAGTCATACCTGAAATCCTATATCCGGTCTGTTGTCTTCTCGCCCACCTCCCAGTTGGCTATTAACTCTATGTCTAGTTGCATTTGTGTGCGATGATTAGTCATTCCTATAATTGTCCGGGGTATTTTGTCTCATTCATAAGCAGGGGAGAAAGTGGTTCCTACAAAACAAAATTCATAAAAAAACAAACAGTTGTACAATGTTAAGAAAAGCTTGAGTAATATTTACAACTGTAATACTGCTCTGTCGAAAAATACATTGCAATCTCTGTATGTATGACGTAGGATATTCATTAGCTGAGTTTTGAAATGTGTTTCTGAATGACGGACGTTTAATGAATCAACACATTCATGATTCGCGGAAAAAATGAAAGACACGTGTATGTGGATAAAAATTAAATAATATTCATAATAATATTGTTTATAGCCCTTTGAATTGTACCACGGGCCATTTCAGACAGTTATATTTAGGCTGCCAAATTACAATGCGTAATAATAAGTACCGGCCAAACGTGTCGTTGAACACAGTTGATAGTAGCCTTCTAGATATGCACACTTGCATAGACACAATAAAATCATGATTCTTTTTCTTCAACGCGTGTTGCTGTAAGTCACATGCTCCTAGACAGTCAGACAAAAGTTAAAATATTGACTTGGGTTTGAATCGTGTGACCGGGAAAGCAGTTATCATCACACTAGTCTTCCCGGAAAAAGAATGAAACACATGTTATCACATGTGTTTCATTCTTTTTAATTATAATTTAATAATATTTTTCATAATACTGTTTATAGCATCTTGCATGCTAAGACGGGTCATTTAAACGAAATTAAAATTCAGCTGTCACATTTAAATGCGTAATTCAAAATTCTGGAAAACAATGGAAGCACACCTCTTACTTTTAAGTAAACCTCTCAGTGGACTATGCAGTCAGAAGCCCCTTAAAATAAAAAAATACCCTTTTTTTATGAAATTCATATATGTAAACAATTATCTACGGAAGACAATGGAAGTGGTCTCGAATCTCTACTCTACCTTTAATCTACCGCATATCTACGTGCCGCCGCTTCTACGTTACCTATGGAAACATAAATAAGTATATCTGATTTAAATGAAATTTAAATGATATGTCTGAGACACGCCTTCTGATAGTTTTTGTCTACATTTCAGATACTTCCGAATATATTAAAGGGGCAAAACGGTAGGAAGGGAACTTGAAAACATAAACGGATTCACGGTGTAATAAGCAACATGATAATACATAGTTATCCTCATTCAACTTCAAGCAACGTCGGCTTTCACTGTCGATATATATATATATATATATATATATATATATATATATATATATAAATATAAATCACAGCCCCCCTCCTTCTCTACCCATCCTCCTTTTCTCTGCATACACCCCCCCACACAAACATTCCAACTTGCTTTTCCCCTTCAATCTTTACCGCAGCCATCTCGTCAAACACCTCCCTCCTCCCTCTCCTCCACTCCCTCTCTGCCATCCACTTAATCCCTGCTCATCCCCAACCTCTTTCTCTTACTACCAGCCACAGTAGTCCTTGCTCACCTCCACCTGTCCACATTCTTCCCCACTAATTTTCTTCAACATTCATTTTTATTCTCCAACAAGTACGGACGTCCACCCAGTAGTGGCCATTATTTTATTTTATTTTTCCTCCCAATATGTCTACCCTACATGTATTTGTACTTGCATGACATTTTTTCTCTATTTTATCATCCTGATGAAGTCTTATAAATAAAGACGAAACGTTGATGTACACATAAAAAACATCCATTTTTTGGTTTTCCTTTTTCATTTTCCCATCACGTCGGATTACCTTCATCCTTCTCTTCCCATATATATATATATATATATATATATATATATATATATATATATATATATATATATATATATATATAGTGATCCATGTAAAGTAAACATCCACAGGACAGAAATCCAAAGAATTTCAACCAGGCGTATGAAACGTGGTCAATATCAAATAAAGCTTTTATGCATATGATTATTTCTATTCATACAGACATGTACAACATATGCGACACTGGCATGTCGATGTTATCCATCTTACCTCTTGAAAACTTAGATCTCAGACAGAATTAGAATACGATCATCGTAGAAACTACAATGAGATCTCAATTTTTAACAGCTGTAGATCGATAACACTGGCATGCCAGGTTCGCGGATTTTGTGCATGTATTTATGAATAGAAATAATTATATATATATATATATATATATATATATGTGTATATATGTATACATATATATGTATATATATATATATATATATATAGAGAGAGAGAGAGAGACAGAGAGAGAAAGAGAGAGATTTCTTACATTCAGTCATAGCGTAGGGCTTAGCAGCGGCGACTGTCAGCTCGACGGTTGCGTTTCGATCCTGGCTTGAAGCACTAACTGGTCTAGCAACACTGATGAGCTGTGAAACAGCGAAACAGTCTGTATGGGGATGACTATATAAAGCTCCCCCCCCCCCGGGTAGAGCTTATGTTTGTTAGGGTATCGCCAATTGCCATTAGCTTAAAAAAGGCAATGCTCATTAGGTAAACACTAATTCGAGCTCCGGCATTTGCAATGTTTACTAACATTGGGAAATTTCTTACATTCAGTCAGTGTCGCATGATAGCGTAGGGGTTAGCTCGACGGTTGCGTTTCGATCCTGGCTTGAGGCGCTAACTGGTCTAGCCGCACTGATGAGCTGTGAAGCAGCGAAACAGTCTGTATGTGGATGACTATATATATATATATATATATATATATATATATATATATATATATATATATATATATATATATGTATGTGTGTGTATTACGGAAGATCAGAACAACATCGGTACCGTTGGTTTCAAGTCCTATCACTGTAATAGGCCTCCTATTAACTAACAAAGTGTGTTTCTGCTTGATAAGATATTTTCTTATTTTTTAGATTTTCCGAATAGTCTATTTAGTATTTCGGTCAAATTACTGTATGCCAGTTCAATTTTTCTTTCTTTTTTTTACGAGTAGTTTCGATTTGATTCGTCAAATTATCTTCAGTCAGTGTTTGTTTTGATGTCTTAACAAGATTCAAAAGTGTGCTTGCTTAACGGTAAAAATGTCGTAGCGTTAATTACTATGCTAGACATATTAAATATATATATATATATATATATATATATATATATATATATATATATATATATATATTGTGTCATAATAGAATGCTAGGAACTTCGTGGATATATCCGATGAACAGGTAAGAGTGATTATGGCTTTTCGTAGGTTCATCCTTATAAATACTCAGAAAACATGGATTAAACTGAACAATAACAGCTTTGATGTCCCGATGGGAGCATTTGCCTCAGCACAGATTGCCGATCTGGTGGGTATTTTTATAATTTACACAATTAGTAAAATTGTAGAGCCTAACTTAGTGGGGTTATACAGGGATGATTGACTAATTGTTATCCCTAATAGTAACGGCACCCTGGTATCTAAAATACAAAACAAACTAATAAGAGCTTTCAAATACTTAGGACTGAAAATAGATATAACCCCAAATTGTAAGGAAGTAAATTATCTAGATATTACCCTTAACTTGAAAGAGGGAATGTACAAACCTTTTAATAAAGATAACCACACACCATATTATATTAATGTTAGATCCAACAACCCGAAGTGCATAATTAAATTAATTAATACCTAATTAACACTAGAATTAATAAACTATCGGCAAACAAAAAAAAATTGAAGAGAATATACGCTTATATAATAGAGCGGTAGATATCACTGAAAAACTCGAATATAGCTGGAAGAAAAATAAAAACAAATCCAGGAAAATAATATGGTTCAATCCACCTTAATTTAAACTATCCAACATCAACATTGGTAAGGTGTTCTTGAACCTGGTAGACACGCATTTTAACATGAACAATCCACTAAGTAAGATATTTAACAGAAAAACTATTAAAATTAGTTACTCTTGCACCTAGAACATGGATAGGATAATTAGCACCCATAATCGTAAAATATTAAATAATTCTAATAACAATGAGGCTATAGTACATAAGTGTAATTGTCAGGTGAAAAATAAATGCCCACTGGACGGCAACTGTAAAGTGGAATGTGTTGTTTATAAGGGCACGATATGTCCGGAAGATAACAACAGGGATACGAAAGTTTCCATCGGCATTTCCGCGGAAAACTGGAAACAGCGTGTCTATGCCCACAAACACTAATTCGTACACCCAGAACTTAAGAACAAAACGGAGTTAGCGAAACAATGGTGGCTACTAAAAAATGAAAACCGGTCCCCAGTGGTTTCTCTGTCAATCCTATGTTATTCTGATGTTCCAACTGGATTTAGGCAAAGATGCAATTTGTGCTTGGAGGAAAAAATAAGAATCCTGAAATACGAACACGGTAATATCCTGAATAAAAGAGAAGAACTAATTGCAAAATGCAGACATAAATGTAAATTTAATATAACCAACAACTCGCAATACGAGATACATTTAGATCAGTAGCGGTGGAGATACTTAATTGGATCTGACTTGATTGTTCTTTTCCTTTAATCCCCTTCGTAATTCTTTATCTATGTATCTTTTTATGGACACATAATTATCTACTTGTGTATATGTGTATATTGGTGTGTTTGCCTATAGATCTGGGTATGTATATGCACATGTGTGGGTGTATATATGTATGTGTATGTATGTATATGTTTACAGATATTTGTAATGGTATGTATGTATTCGTATGTATTTTGTATATATGTATATATATATATGCGCATATTTATGTATATGCTATGTATGTAAATATTATTGTATGCATGTGTATGTATAGGTGTACGCAGTTATATGCATGTATGTATGTATATATGCATATATATGAATGTATATGCATGTATAGATATATGTGTATGTATGGGGTAATAGGTATATTGTGCATGTGTGTGTATGTATGCATAGGCATGCAATGACTATATATTTATCACGTGTGTATCTTTTATGGCTGATATATGTATGTGTATATGTATATATGTGTCTATATTTTTGTGGCTGATATATATATATATATATATATATGGTTATATGTATATATGTATATATATGTATTTGGTATATGCATGTATATATATTTATATGTATTATATATGTATATATATCGTATTTTAGCCTTTATATATACTATTAATATTGTCGATACTTTCTTGGATATTATTGTGATAATAATTAATGGTGGTATTATAATTGTTGTGTTGTCATGACCTTGTGACTTATTTTAGGTAATCGAGTGGACTATCATATCATATGGTACTATTAAGATTGGTATTAGCATTAATATTGTTTTTGTCATATGATTTGATGATTTATTTTAATAAGAAATTTGGGGTATTGTTGATAAAATTACCAGTAAATTTCTCAGAGTTTATTATTGTCATATAATCAGATAATTTACTTTAAATAATATGGTTGTACGAGTGTTTTCTTTAAATAACACGTTAAAAATACGTGAATTAAATTGCTTTATTTGTGGATGGATGTGGACTACATATATATACGTATGTGTTTCTGTAGATATATATATATATATATATATATATATATATATATGTTTGTATATATATATATATATGTGTGTATATATGTATATATGTGTGTAGATGTATATATATACACATATATGTATATGTGTATATGTGTGTAAATATGTATGTGTGTGCGTGTATACATATATATATATATATATATATGTGTGTGTGTGTGTGTGTGTGTGTATGTATGAGTGTACATATATGTGCGTATGTACGTGTATATACATGCCTGTGTGTGTATATACGTGATATAGTCTCTGACCTTGGATGCGTAGTGTATGTTTTTAAATCTTGTCTAATGCCCCTCCCCACCCCAATATACTTCTTTAGTCGCCAGACAGCTGTAGTCACTTTCCAAAGGCTAGTGGCATGGTGGAGAACCGCTTATCTTTGACACAATCTGATTTCTTGAGAGGCATTGAATACCCTCCCTACCCGCTTTTTACAATTTCCCAATTTCTGTTTAAATATATTGCTTCTTCTTCCCGCTCAGTCATAAATGATGTAATTTCCCCTCCTTATAAAATTATAGAGTAAATATGCTTCAAATGTCCCCTCTCTCTAAATATGTATTACATATGTTGTTACTTCCTCTCTCTCTGATTATATATGAATTGTCGAGTGTGAATTTCCACTTTTTTCAGTTTCAGAAATGTAATCATCTAAATTGGATGCTTGACAATACCACAAGGTTGAACCAAATTATTACATCGATAATTATGTAATTTCGTGTTTCTAAATTTTATTTTATATATATATGTATATATATGGTGTGTAACCCGGATATAAGAGCACCGGATATAAGGTAAACCCGAATATAAGAGACATTGTCTCTGGTCCCACATTACAGCCTGTGTTGATGTCTATAAATTAGACATGGATATAAGAGACCCGGATATAAGAGAAATCCGGCTATAAGATACTTCTTCTCCAATATAAGAGAGTTCGTTTTGAGTGACAGTGTGATGTCGTAAATCAGTCAAAAGACGTTGCGAAATTTTCTCACCTCATTGGTGAGTCTTTCTATGACCTTCAGTATAGTCATATCCATTAGCAGCTGTGTAGCCTCCATTATTGAAGAGAGGTAAGCTCCTGCCAGTTACATGGTAACTATATATGTAGACAACAGACAAAGATCCATAGTAAAAAAATGTAAAAAACATTGTTGTGGATACACATTCTAAAAAGTAAAAACGATTTGGAAAACATGTGTTTTGAGAGCCAGTAAAGAATTAATAATATAGCAACAAGAGTAAATATGTGAGTGTATATTTGTTTGTGTAATGGTAAAAAAAAATTTACTCACGTCTTTTTAGGAGCCTTAAAAAAAATATTCGTAAAAAAGGTTTCTTTTTTTTGTTGTTAGAAGGCGAACCCGGATATAAGAGACTTATTTCTCCGGTCCCAACAGCTCTCTTATATCCGGGTTACACTGTATATATATATTAAAATGGAATATGTTTTGAGCTATATTTACAACGCTACGTGCAGAAAAGCTTTTTACTCGCTTATTACAAAAGCCGTAATATATTACGTACTACTAAGCACTCTACAAGAAGAACCCGACTCCTGTATAAGACGCTACGTAATAACTTTGAGCAAGTCATTAAAGCCCAGAACTTCAACAAGAGTTTCTCTCTTTTCTCCTACTCTCCTACTGTTTCTCTCTCTCTCTCTCTCTCTCTCTCTCTCTCTCTCTCTCTCTGGATATATATATATATATATATATATATATATATATATATATATATATATATATATATATATATATATATATATGTATTATTGAAGATTAGAACAGAACCATTGGTATCAAATTATAATATTCGGGAACTGTAATAGGCTATTCATCGAACCCTCTTCAGCCTATGTCTATGGCTGAGGCTGAATGTAGTCACGTAAAGGGGTCTATTACATATCCCCTGTGTAAGGATTTGAAACCGACGGTACAGATGTTACTTTAATCCACTGTAATACATATATACATTTATATTACGCTCTTATAGATTATTTTTTCTGAATAATCGCGCACTCTTCTGGGCTTCACTACTGTTACATACACACAACACATAATATATATATATATATATATATATATATATATATAAAACATATATTAGTAGTAGCAGTAGTAGTAGTATAGTACTAGTAGTAGTAGGAATAGCTCCTTTTTTCTGGGCACTTTTAATAAATAAAGTAAGCCGTTTAATCAATGCTAAAATTTTAGTTCCTGCCCATGTGATTTGTCGAACACTGTAAGACGGCTTAGTATGTACCCGCTTGAAAAAGTGATAATAGAGTTTGTTTCTCATTTTCTCGTATAGTTTTTTTTTAAGCTGGCCTCATCGGTTAGGATGTCCGGATTTGAGTTTGAGTCATGTCTGAGATTCAAATCGTATATTCATATTAACAGTTATCTTCACACTGATGATTCCGCAAGTATGAAACGTATACGTATGTGGATAATAACTAAAACTAGTTATTATTTAATACTCATTTATAGCTCACTTTAAGCTGGCTTCTTGAAGATAAATGAAATGAAGGATCTCATAAATATAACATATTCGCGTTCTTGTCCATGTAATTTGTCAAACACTGTAAACGTCTTACTATGCGTCAGCATTACCTGCTGAAAGCGTGTCAGAGTGATTTAATCTAACCAAAGCAACGATATCGAGGTTCAGCCCCTGTAACAGCAGTCACGTCTTACCGTATTTAATTACGTGAATTTTATTAAGTAGACAATGCATTTCCGTTAGAGGAATAGTCTGGGATAAATGTTGTAGGTAGAATTTACTAAATACTATTATGTTTTCGATCGAGGTTTTACATATAGTTATTTGTTTAGATTGTAACGGCCACACCGCTTAAAGAATAGGCACACGATCTTGTTAAAGTCTAGATCATGGTTCTATTTAAAATTCATTTAAATTCAGAATATATAGATTAAAGTGTAAAGTTAGGGTTTTTTACCCCGCCTAATAAACTGGTATTGTCCGGGCCTTTGGATCTGGATTTACGCCAGTCTATTGGGGGTTGCCGGTCCTGTGCAGTTCTAGGAGGTGCACCCTCCCAGGCTTTGCCTCCCCTCTTTGGGGAGGAGTAAGTTTATTGTTACTGTCTGAGGCGCCTCTACCGGGGAATGCCGACGGGGCTGCCCAGGCAATTTTTAAATGGTCAGATTGTTCACTTCTCAAGCGCTGGCTTGCCTAATCCCACTTTCCCGACCTTGTGTCACATCTTACCTTGTGGGAGGTAGATACATAACAGATCAAAGTTTAAAGTCAACGAACGTAATATGGTGGAATCATTATTTTGACGATAAATTGGGACACATTCACCTCAGAGAAACACTATAGCCAAAGAGATCAGCATCTTGTATATGTATCAATGTAATGTATCAATCGGATGGTATTTGATAACATTAAGCCTTATACTACATTCCAGCATGATCATGTACATCAATTTCGAGTTATTCATATTTCCATGTTATAACTTCGGGAATACTTCCTACAATATAGAAAAGTAAGACAAAAAAATGGTGCTACATCTTTACGTTGTAACATTCAGTAGTCCCACGACTGAGATATGTATATATATATATTCAATTGTATGTTTCAATAGTATTCTTAAAGGCAACGCAAAATTGTGCAATATATTAGCATTTCTACCTTTGCGAATTTAGCTAGTATCCAAGGTAACTGGAAAGCTAAACACCATGAGCTAATGGGGGATTTTGACAGGATGTATGATAACCGAACCCGTTCTGGCACCGACACTTACAATTCTATCGATTCACTCACTTGTTTAAAATGCGTTTTAGTCTGGAGATCAGAAGATAATCGGAAGTGCCACTTCAGTTTAAACAATAAAAAAGCACATTCTGAATCGTTGGTCCGTCATGCATCGAAGATAACGAATGTAGTATATATGTATAAATATCAAACCTTCCCTTTGTAAGCAAAAGGAATGGCTTTTAGGACTTAATGTGATCAACTTATGACTCTCCTCCCCCAATTTTTTTTTCTCCTAAACTTGTCACTAGTTTTCATTACAAATTTTTGTAGGTTTTAGTCGTATTCAATCACTTCCACGTTTTACTCTGATGAGTGTGGACGAAAACCGGTTCAGTACATTACTTAATTAATTTTTAATCGTTTTCTCTCGTTTTTATATTTGTTTAATCTCATTCTACCCTCCCAAAAATGTCCCAAACGTCCGTATTCCTCGCCGTTATCAAATTTGGTACCACGAAAAATTTATATATATATATATATATATATATATATATATATATATATATATATATATATATATATATATATATCAGTGTTATAATGGAATAATTCCAGGAGGAAATCTCGGTATGACAGCTCAATGTAGTAAACAGAGCAAGAATAACATAAAATATAATAACACGAAATCACATAATTCTCGTTGCAATAATTTATTTCAACCGTGCGGTTTTTTCAAGCATCACCCAGACAATTACATTTTTGAGACTGATAGAAAATTGAATCGTATATTACTAAACAATTCTAGTAAGAATAAGGTTACAGTAGATATATGTAATTGTCAAGTGAAAAATGACTGCCCACTGGACGGTAACTGTAAAGTTGAGTGTGTGGTTTATAAGGCCACTATTCATCTGGAAGATAACAACAGGGATGAAAAAGTTTACATCGGCATCTCCGCGGGAAACTGGAAACAACGTTTTTATGACCACAAACACTCTTTCAATAACCCAGAACTCAAGAACATAACGGAGTTAGCTAAACAATGGTGGCTTCTGAAAAATGAGAATCGGTCCCCGGTGGTTTCGTGGTCAATCTAATGTTATTCGGATGTTCCAAATAGATTTAGGCAAAGATGCAACTTATGTCTAGAGGAACAAATAAGAATCCGAAAATACGATCGCAATAATCTCTTAAATAAACGAGATGAGCTTATGGCCATGTGCAGACATAAATATAAATTTAAAATAACCAATGACTAGTAATCCGATGGACCTCTAGATTTGTAACGGTTAAGATACCAAATCGACTAACATTATTTACGGTACCCCCCCCCCTAAATATTTATAATAATATCTGTTATAGACACAAAATTACCGACTTGGTGATATATAGTTTTTGTGTGTATGCGTATATAATGGGATTTTGAAATATTTATTTATTCAGATTATTTACTTAAAATAAGATAGCGTAAAGACATTTTTTCTGCAGGTAATACACAAGTTATTGAATAAATATAAGTATAAATGTCACATATTACCACTAGACATTATTAGACTTGAATTAGGGTATAGCTATAGATTATCAAATTAATCTAAAATATAAATACGGTAAGACTAATTTTTAGAACTCATATTGTATCAGTAAGAATATAGAGTGTTATGTAAATATTGTGTGTAGGTGTGTGGATATATATGTATGTGTGTATGTATGTGTGTATATATGCGTGTATGTATATGTATATGTGGGTATGTATAGGTATGTATATGTTTACATATGTGAGTATATGTAACTACATGCGTATGAATTTGATTAATATTTCAAATAGATTCAGGGATATATATATATATATATATATATATATATATATATATATATATATATATATATATATATATATGTGTATTTATATATTGTCATGAATGCCGCCGGTCGGGACCACCGAAAGACATTTACGTGACAATGATAAAAAAAAGTTTTTAAAAAAGTTTTTAAAAAAGTCCGGAGTGGCTCGTATTATCCCAGGTTCAAATAAAACGTGATATGGGATGGGGATTTCTCTAATATAAAATACCGTCAGAAAACAAACAAAAGATACGAAGAAACGACAAAATGACATTAAGACTTACATTTATATTCATTTATTTAATGAAACTGTATACTAGAAAAAAGGGGAGTGATCTATAAAACAAAACAAAATAAAACATCAAAACAAAAGTATATTCTTAAGAAGAGGGGGGATTGTCTATCCTATCCCTATAGTAGCAGGATTCATTTCTACACAAAAAATATACACATATATAACAGCCCTAGAGGGCGAATGTCCGTGAAGAGATATTCAGGTTGTTACTTACAACTGGATGCATTGTTCGATTTAGAGTAGATATTTCCGGGATGTCGTCTTAGCCGTACCTCCTTGCACATGTAGTTTTGAAATACATTTTTTTCTCAGGAAAAACAATTCCTGGCTGGTTACTTTTTCTCCGCTTAGTTCAGCGGGTCGTCTCGCCCGAGCCGAGGGCGGCTATAATTCCATTTTCAACAGGCTCGTCTCGCCCGAGCCGAGGACGGCTATAATTCCATTTTCAACAGGCTCGTCTCGCCCGAGCCGAGGGCGGCTATAATTCCATTTTCAACAGGCTCGTCTCGCCCGAGCCGAGGGCGGCTATAATTCCATTTTCAACCGGCTCGTCTCGCCCGAGCCGAGGGCGGCTATAATTCCATTTTCAACAGGCTCGTCTCGCCCGAGCCGAGGGCAGCTATAATTCCATTTTCAACAGGCTCGTCTCGCTCGAGCCGAGGGCGGCTATAATTCTATTTTCAAAAGACTCCACTGCGATACTCTAGTCGCACATCGGTCGTCTCGCCCAATCCAAGGGCGGATATAATTCCATCTTCAAATTCCATTTACAAAAGGCCCCTGCCTTTTCTCGCGACTTTCTTGTCGACGGTTGTTCATTTCTTCCCCGTTCAGCGCAGATGGACTCGGGAAGACTGACTATAGTTGTCCTCAAAATATGTCCGTCTTCACCCGGCAGCTAACGTACTTCCTTGCCGGCATCCTTCGTCCTCTGTGTCTTTTTTTTCTTCGCGTGCGGCTGAAGTTTTTTTTGTCTTCACTCTCTCTTTTTATCACTTTTCCTGACGTCATTCGAGTCGCATTATTATAATTTCTCGGTCGTGTATAAATATGCAAAAATGAATCCCATCTCTCTCCGTAAACCGGAGTTGTGAGTTCGAATCCCGATAGCTATCCCTACATTTTGTAACAATATGTATGTGTGTGTATGTGTGTATATGTATGTCTGTGTGCGTATGTATATGCATGTATATATGTGTGTATGTGCATAGAATTTTATTTCAATTAGATTCTCTTTCTTGGAATCCAGACAGACTGAAAATCTATGACACGCAATTTATCTATTTCTTCTCCTTCTCTATGCCTGGCTACTTGTTTCTTTCTTTCTTTTCTCCTACCGAGTTTGAGAACACGAGTTTCGCCGGACACATTTTGTCTGAGCTAAAAATATACGAATAAAAGTTATGTATGTGAATATGCTTAGTTATGGTAATGTGTGAGTGAGGTTACGTGTGTGCGTGCTCATAGGATGTGTACGTATTTAGGTTTGTGTATGCGCGTGAGTAAAGTTGTCTATATGTATGATATCGTCAAGTCGTAAGTCTCATAATTTTGACACGGCAGTTATTTGATTAACTTAAAGATCCCTCCTCCTCGACCGCCAAAGTTAAATATAAGTTTTAAATGTCCCCTATCCCTAAAAGATCTATCAAATTGGTTGCTACCACCACTCTCTCTGGTTGTGTTTAGAATGGTCGTAGGGAAATTCAATTTTCTATCAGTCTAAAAAATGTAATTGTCTGGGTGATGCTTGAAAAACCGCACGGTGTAAATAAGTTATTGCATCGACAATTATGTGATTTCGTGTTATTATATGTTATG
The DNA here is from genome assembly GCA_963556195.1 of Sepiola atlantica. Taxonomy (NCBI): domain Eukaryota; kingdom Metazoa; phylum Mollusca; class Cephalopoda; order Sepiida; family Sepiolidae; genus Sepiola; species Sepiola atlantica. The sequence goes on from OY744542.1 coordinate 57,816,370, forward strand.
TTATATATATATATATATATATATATATATATATATATATATATATATATATATGTATATGCATATATATGTGTGTGGGGTGTGTATATATATATATATGTATATATATATGTATATATATACATATATATGTATATATATATGTATATATATGTATATATGTATATGTATATATATATACGTATGTGTATATATATGTATATATATATATATGTGTGTATACATGCGCATATATATGTGTATATATAAATATGTATATATATATATATATATGTATATATATATAAATGTGTATATATATGTATATATATCTGTATATATTTAAATGTTTAATGAAATGAAAAATAATTGAATTATCGTTTAATAATAATCGATCGTGATAATATAATTATCAATATATTGAATAGAGCAATCAATTCTAAAGATGAAAGATGAGAATAAAAAATTGTAAAGATACAATATTTATTAAAATATCATGGATTAAGAGTATTAAGCTCTTTGCTGTGAACTTTTCATGTTCTAGTAAATATTGTATCTTTACAATTTTTTTTATTTACATCTTTCACCTCTAGAAATATATATATATATATATATATATAAGTATACATATATATATATATATATATATATATATATATATATATATATATATATATATATACTCAATATTTTTAGTAATTAGTATGGATCGAAAAAAGCATACTAGAGTTATAAAGGCAGTCCTATATATATATATATATATATATATATATATATATATATATATATATATATATATTATTTATATTACAAAAGAGGAAAAAGACACAAGGGAAGGAAACAAAGATGAATCACCCCGTAAACTTTTCTTCCTTCTCTATGAGGATTTTTTTCTCTTTTTTTAAACGAGTATTGAGAGAAAAAATAAATAAATAAAGGGCAAGAAAATTAAATAAAACTACCGAGACGTCTTTCAGTCGAAACTCTTCAAGGTAATCGTCGACTATGAAGGGGAATCACGATTAAAAACGTGGTCAAAAAACCATAAATAATTATCGAGGGTATTAAAAAGAAAATTATATAAAAAAATGAGAATAGACATTCGTAACGTACACCCATTAGTTCCAAGTTATGGGTGTACTTATTTTGTTTGCACAGAGACGGCTGCCGTAAATTGATAGCAACCGCTTCGAGAATTTTTAAATGCGATGTCGAACGAGCTCTGTGCAAAATAGAGAATGCCTCATCCGAGTACCCTCTAGTGCAAACTTGGCACTGCAATAAATGTTCACCAATGGCCGACTCGTAGGCTTGTGAATGCCCGAATGTCCGCAACTGCCTGTGCCTACGTATCGAAGGGGGATGTGTTGGGAAATTCTTACCTCTAAACGGTGGATGGTACGCCCAACGTAGTTAGCCTCGCACTGACCGTGAAAGCGATAAACGACCATGTTATATTGAATGGTGGGGATACCACCCTTCCGAAAAGAGGGGAAAGCGCTTTTAATTCTAAAAACCGTTCGAACTATAGTTGCAAAAAAGCAACGGTAAACGGCTGAATAAATTTTATGTGATAACTCCTGGCTTTTAAAACCGATCCATGGGAGCTTCACATAAACGGGACATTTTTGGGGGCCAAAAAATCCTCTGCCTTTAAAGGCAGCGAGTTTGTCCTTTATATATTTTTCGATGGTATGTAAAGCATAACCATTAGATAAAAGAATTTCTGTAATACTTTGAAGTTCTGCATCTAGTTTCACACAGGAGCAAATCAATAAAGTTTTAATCAGATTTATTTTTCTGATTGTAGGAGAGAATGAATCCCATCTAATATACTGACCTGTGAAAGTAGGTTTTCTGTATATGCTGGTGACAAAACAAACATCCGATCTTTCAATGAGAACGTCTAAGAACGGTAGTGAATTATTCACCTCCCCTTCCATAGTAAACATCAATGAAGGGTGAAGTAAATTTAAATGTCGTAAGAATCCCTCAGCCACCGTACGGGATTTAAATATATAAAAAATATCATCCACATAACAGAAATAGCACATCGGTTTAGGCAACCGATCAAATAACAGTTGCTCTTGAAATCCAACACAAATGTTTGCCAGAACTGGGCCCAAAGGTCTCCCCATTGCTACCCCATCAGTTTGTCGATACATGTTCCCATCAAAGCTGAATTCAACAGATTTAGTGGCTAAACCCATGAGTTCTAGAAATATATGTTCAGGAAAAGGGGGCTTAGCGAGGGAACTACGATAGAGACTATCGGAACAAATCCCGATAGTTTTATCGAGAGGCACATTGGTGAACAAACTAGATATATCATAGGAACAAAGGTACCCGGTATCCGAAGAACACCTAAGTTCACGCATAAATTCTGCAAATCGAAACGAGTCAGGAATGCAGAATCCAGAGTATATCTCCAGAACCGGTGTGAGGATTTCGGCTAACCATTTCCCTAATTCATGCTGGGCTGAACCTATCATAGAAAGTATAGGTCTCAAAGAAACATTGTCCTTGTGGACCTTAGGTAACCCATACATTATGGGACGTTGGGAACCCACTGGGCTGATTCTATCATAGGTTTCTTAAGAAAGCCATCCTTGAGTGTCCTGTCATTAACGTTGGCATTGCCTTAATATTCAAATTTTGTGGCATCACTAAGTATCATCATTTTATCGATATAGTCACTGTAGTCGAGAATGACAACTCCTGACCCCTTGTCTGGTTTGGTAATATAAATGTTCTTGTTTGACTTAAGGGCTTTAATAACCTTGAAATGGTTGCCTTGCAACACAAAAGATTTAGAGTCAATGGAACTACTTGCAAAACTGTCGGCAAGATCAACCAGACGTGCTTTTAGCCATGCTGCATCCTCAGATGAAGATGGCGCGTGTCTCTTTAGTTGTAAATACAACATCTCAAATTCAGCAAAAACATCCTCCTTATTAATAAGTATTGGAGGTATACCGAAGTCAAGGCCACGTGAGAGGACAACTCTATCGGTGTCAGACAAGGAATATTTAGACAAATTGAAAATATGTCTATCACTTGTCTGACCCGAGCCAAACTTCCTATTAATAAGAAAACTCAAAAAACTTTGAGATTTCGAGGTACGTTTGACTTTCTGCAAAGTATCACAAGCCGGAATATATCTTGAGAATCGTATTTTATCTAAAAATGACAAAACCGACAAACAAAACTCCACAACCGGAGATATTTGACTTCGACAGAAAGCAAAATTGCAGATAAGTGGACAATTTCGTCTTTTAAAAAGGGTCGTTCCACATTGACTGCATTACTCGCTTTAACCTTCAAGCCACGTCTAGAGATATACCCCGGTAAGACGTGATTTTTAAACAATCCCTAGTCGGCCATTGGTGAACATTTATTACAGTGCCAAGTTTGCACTTGAGGGTACTCGGATGAGGCATTCTCTATTTTGCACAGAGCTCGTTCGAAATCGCATTTAAAATTCTCGAAGCGGTTGCTATCAATTTACGGCAGCCGTCTCTGTGCAAACAAAAAGAGTACACCCATAACTTAGAACTAATGGGTGTACGCTAAGAATGTCTCTTCCCATTTTTTTTCATAATTTTCTTTTTAATACGCTCGATTATTAATTATGGTCTTTTGACCACGTTTTTAATCGTGATTCCCCTTCATAGTCGACGATCACCTTGAAGAGTGTCGACTGAAAGACGTCTCGGTAGTTTTATTTAATTTTCTTTACCTTTATTTATTTATTTTTATTTTTTTCTCTCAATACTCGTTTAAAAAAGTAGAAAACAAATCCTCATAGAGAAAGTTTACGGAGTGATTCATCTTTGTTTCCCTTCTCCTGTGTCGTTTTCCTCCTTTGTAATATAAACAATATAAAAGAAACCCTCATAGAAAATAATGGCAGTGCGTCCAACATTATTTCACTGTTTATTAAAACTGTGTACCTATACAAATATATATATATATATATATATATATATATATATATATATATATATATTTCAAAGGAGGAAAAACTAGATACACGTTGCAGTTGTACACGTTCGGTCTCATCAGATTTATAACTGACCGCATTTAAAACATGTCCTAAATCGATTAGTTATACATCTGATGAGACCGAGCTAGGTCGAAATAAGTTATAATGTTTACAAGCCGAATGTGTGTTATATTTTCCCCATCACGATTGTTTCATGCTCTGTTTAAACGTACATTGCGCTCTCTCACATGGGATCCCCATCGAAATCATTCGAACCTTCACATATATACAGGGTGGGCCAAAATAAGGGTCCTATCTTTAAATTTGAATAACTTGAATTTGAATAACTTCCACAAAATAAAAGTTAAACTCACCAAACTTTATGTGTGTGTAGACTGACCCTTCCGAGATTTTTTGAAATAAACAAAA
>OY744542.1:57825762-57878262 GCA_963556195.1 Sepiola atlantica
TTCAAGCAATTCCGTCCAGCGGTTTTTGTGAACATGATACACAAAGATCTGGCGGACAAATACACACACATTGTTACTATCTTATATATATATAGATATACATACCCAAAGGGTACTCACCCCGTTTCTTTTATCACTGTCTTTTTATTCTGGTTTATATCACCATTTCTTCTCTCTCGCTCCTTCTCTCTGTCGCTCTCTTATTCGCCCGCTGTTACCATACGTGTTCCGTTCTCAGCGTTCTTTTTCAATCTCTTTTTTTTAACCACTGTGCGATTCAACTTAGCCTCTCCAATTTTTTTTCTTTCTTTTTTGTTTCTCTTTTAAGCAAACCAATTAATTAATGTGTGGTAATATTAAAAAAAAACTGTTTTTTTATACTTCTTGAGAAGTTCCGGTCACAGCCGCAAAATAAATATATGTTACATATAAACCCCATCTTTGATCATAAAAATAACACAAATACAGGCATTATTTACACCCGATTACTTTTATTTTTAATTCTGACTGTTCTTGTTAGCCCAGGGAGGGGTATTCTTCCTAATGCTATTCAGAGGCTCGAACCAGGTTCGTATCAAATCTTAATATCGTCCTGGTGATACCAGATCAGGCTGCCCTGTGGCTCCCTGAGACGAAATTCACCTACATTGACGTTTTTTTTGTTTTTTGTTTGTTTGTAAAACTTAATTATGTTCTACAAAACCAAAAACAAAAAAACAGCCCCTCTCCCTTTCTCCCTCCCCTTTTTTATTTTTATTTTTCCTACCCTACTCCCGGTCCTGGATATGACCTTAAGCTACATCCGATGGTGAGATCCGGCTTACGGACTTTGGGGAATGTGGAGCCTCCTCTTAATTATCATTGCTCCCAGGTCCACCCTGACCCGGAGTGGTAGTACCTGTTAGGGTCCCAACTATGGGTTAAATAGAAACATATATTAAAAGGGGAAAGAAACAAAAAAGAGAAGAAAACAAGACCAGATTCGGCATTAAATAACCCAAAAAGGGTTGATATGCCGTAAAACAAAACTACCAAACCAAAAACCCTGATTAAACATTTGAAGATATAAAGAACTTGAAGCATAAAAACTTTCACTATAATGACCAGATTCGGCATTAAATGACCCAAAAAGGGTTGATATGCCGTAAAACAAAACTACCAAACTACCAAACTTAATATCGTCGTATTCCATTAAATACAAACGCATATATTTTATATTCTTGACATTTTTGAATATAGGTTTAAGCGATTTTGATTTAGTCTAAATTTTATACATGTGTTCATGATAATCCAATGACCTCTTTTAAAATTAAACACAACTGCTTTCCGTTCACGATTCTCTGAAGATAATTTAATACATTTTAGCTGAAATGAACGCTATCGTCATCTAAATCCGTGCATTGCTAATTACTACGTTTTCATGAAATATATGTAAACGATATTAATTACCGTTCTTCAAAAAACGATCAGTTTAACAAGATAAACAATGATGGGCGGTTCGTTGTAAAACAAGCGGTGATTTACTTATAATATCCTATTCGTTTTACCATCATTTTGTTTACATATTTTTTCATGCGCTGCCATTGCAACGTGTCCATAAGCAAGAGATGAGACGGTAGCATTTAATCTGGTCGTCATGGTTACGAGTATTGTTGCCGCTACCCTATGCTTTCATAACTGCTATTACTCTTTTATACGTTTATAACTAGGCGTTTATGGAACGTGTAAGAATCTAAACCAATTATTTCTTCAAAGAAATATCCTAATTAGAACAAAACACATATTTACAAAGAATATTTTAATTATGAACATATATGAACTTGTTGGAAGCATATCGGTTTATTTATAAAAGAATAAATGAAAAATGCCTTCATTGTAATCGAGACACTGCGCTACTTTGTTATTTGAAATTAACCACAAGTGCAAAGGCATTGCTTTTAGGCATAACCACGTACTGTCAGCTAGTTTAAAGAATTATTGCCTGTCGGCTAAGGCATTTTGATACTTGAGTTAACGCCGACGTGACCAACCAGGATATTTCGGGGCCAAGTTGCATTTTAAGAGTCCCTGAAAACATAATTTAACAATTAACGGTTCTGTTACAATCACGCTACGCGCATGCTTCCGTCTTTTTTTTTTAATTCACTGAATTATTTCTCGAAATAAAATTATAATTTGAAAAAAAAAAATTCCATACAAAATTCATTTGACTCAAAAATGCATTTGACTTGAAAGCAGACTGGTTTATGAAAAATGATTCCTTCGTCAGCTATGAAAGAGAAAGAAGATATAGAAACACAATATTTTTTGCGTTATTCCAGATTCCTCACAGGCATTACCACCACCTTTCGGTAACGGCTTGGTAGTTTGGTAGTTTTGTTTTACGGCATATCAACCCTTTTTGGGTTATTTAATGCCGAATCTGGTCTTGTTTTCTTCTCTTTTTTGTTTCTTTCCCCTTTTCATATCTGTTTCTATTTAACCCATAGTTGGGACCCTAACAGGTACTACCACTCCGGGTCAGGGTGGACCTGGGAGCAATGGTAATTAAGAGGAGGCTCCACATTCCCCAAAGTCCGTAAGCCGGATCTCACCATCGGATGTAGTTTAAGGTCATATCCAGGACCGGGAGTAGGGTAGGAAAAATAAAAATAAAAAAGGGGAGGGAGAAAGGGAGAGGGGCTGTTGTTATTGTTTTTGGTTTTGTAGAACATAATTAAGTTTTACAAAAAAAAAAAAAACGTCAATGTAGGTGAATTTCGTCTCAGGGAGCCACAGGGCAGCCTGATCTGGTATCACCAGTCGGTAACGGCGTGTGCGATGTTCACCTTTATGAGAACGATATACCTGGACCGACCAGGCTATATTATTGAGTAATCTACTTTTAGCGGTCCCTTAGATCATACATAGACTTTTAATAACACCGGAATGCCCACTGCTCACGCAGCGTTTGCGTATTTTTCTTTTGTTTTCATATAGCGAATTGGGTTGAGTGTAAAACTTAATGAAATAGGTGTGTTTTTTTTAATTTATTTCATTCATTATAAATATTACTTGCATTCAGTGCCTGTCTATAGACACTATTACTTAAGCTTCCTTGATGTCAAGCTGTATATATGATTATAGGAATAATAAGCTGAGACATATATACACCCATTCTTTCTCATGTTAAGCGATATTTCAAGTTAAATTTCCAAGTGGAATTAGAGATAATATACAACCCTGTGTACGAAAACAAAAATAACAAAGCACACTTCGTCGACTGATATTGTCTATATTAAAAACTCTTACTTCTTGTACGAATAGCTGGCGCAGATGTTTCAGTCGATAACATCTCGGAGTGCAAATAGTGTAAAACTAAACTAATCGGCGCTTAAACCAAGCTTTACACACTTGTGTCTCGATACAGCTAGATAGCCTCATCACCGATTGCTACATACCTATATATATATATATATATATATATATATATATATATATATATATATATATATAAAGTGGTGATCTAAAAGCGAACTTTTAGGAGAGGTAAAACCTATTGTGAAAAGTATACAGCTCAATATCCAGGATAGAGCAGATAGATATTTTGAAGGATGAAAAGGAATTAGAAAAGCAAAAGTCCAATCTTTTTTCAATTCAGTTTCTATGAGCAAGGTATATTCCGCAAAAAGGCACTTCATTCAAGTTAAATTTTTCCTTAAGCCAGGCTTTTCGAAGATCAACATCTTATCATCAGAGGAAATTGCAGGGATAAATAAGTTTGCAAAGACCAAGATTTAAAATTTGAAAAAGTAAAATAAAGATGTTGGGGAATAAACACAAGGCAAAACTCTGCCCGAATGCAAGCAATGTCCGATTGAAAAAAGGTCCGGTGTCAAAAGGTCCAGCGGAGAAAGTAAAATGTAGATATGTAGGACGTTTAAATAACATGAGAGGATTCAGAGTTAAAAATCCAAAAACCACATCTTCAAGTGCGGCGAAGATATATAGAATCCAGAGGGTAAAAAGTCCCATGTAAGGTACGTTCGTGGATGCAACAAGGCTAATATATATATATATATATATATATATATATATATATATATATATATATATATATATATATATATATATATATATATGTATATATATACACATATGTATATATATATACATATGTATATATATATATATACATATGTATATATATATATATACATATGTATATATATACACATATGTATATATATACGTATATATATATATACATATATATATATATACGTATATATATATACATATATATATATACGTATATATATATGTATATATATACGTATATATATATATATACGTATATATATATATATGTATATATATATATATATGTATATATATATATGTATATATAGATATATATATATATATATATATATATATATATATATATATATATATATATATATATATATATATCATACACGCGTCGTTAAATACCACGGAGTTTTCTCTCTTCGGTATCTTTCTTGTTAATATTTCGACGCGGCGAGCGATTCATCGGTTTTCTGGTGTTAATTGGTGGAGTATAGCACCTAACGTTGTATCGTGGGCTATTCTTCGAGCACTTTCGGTCTCTCGACCGTCTTTAAGAGAGTGTGTCTTATTGTTACTAAGAGCCGTATATACAATTTTATTTTTAGTTATATATATATATATTTATTTACATATATATATATATATATATATATTCGTTTATTTATTATTTATTTATTTATTTTATTCATTCATTTTTTTGTTTTATTTCTATCATATATATATATATATACGCATATATATATACATATATATATATATATATATGTATATATATAATACAGTTTCGTATTCTTGAAAAGCAACGACACGTAATGATTATGTAATCAGATTTAAAACTAGATAAGTGATGCGAGATGTGTTTCAATAAATATAACATTCATTAATTTGTCATTTAAATTAAATATTTAGGCATACACATGTCTTCGTCAGTGTTTACAGATATTTTTTTTATTTTTTTATTTTTCATTGTCGAGATCAAACGATCGGCCAGGTCCGATAGTCGAATACACGCTGGTACGTGGAAGTTTAATTTATTTATTAAACTGCCACGTACCATCGTGTGTCTACTTTTTGACTAACAAAAAAAATAAACTTCAACTTAAAATCGCTTGGTAGAAATAAACATATACAAACAGGACATAAATAAGAAGACTTAAAAGAGAAAGGGGAGATAATTACTGACTGTGAAGTTATTGTCTCACTCCAGTTCTTGACATCACTTTAAAAATATATATTTAATATGATGATTGTTTTTCATCCCGTAGACATACTTTCTGCATTTGTGTTTAAATGTGCTTTTCCACCCTTTTCGTATAGGGCGGTGTTGTTTCTTTATTTTATTTTAAATATCCGACTATTCACACACATAACATCAATTAGACTAATTCATGTCTTCTATATTTTCATTTCTATACGTTTTTTTTTTTAAATAAGTAAGAAGAGAAGACTTTGACTGTCGACTTAGTCTTACTTGGCCACGCCTAGATAGGGGCAGCACATGGTGGAAAGAAAACCACAGTGGGGTTCTTCCCCCCAGGAGTGATAAAAACCCATAATGATGATCATAATTCTGACACTTTACAAGCTTATTAGCTATGGAATATCTGAAAAAATCATTTCAGTCATCACATCCTTTATCTTCAATAGTCTTTTTTTTCAGCGGTTGTTCATGAGCTGAAGTCCGAAGCACATAGCGTAAATGCGGTCGTGCCTCAGGATACATTACATGCCGAGCTTTCCGCCTAAATTTCATAAACCATTGTTACAATGATATCATCATATAATTCGTTGATAGCGATTAAGACGACACAACACTTAATGACAGCACTCCGAAGAACATTGATGCTCACTATCTTAGTCTATCTCCATATCTGTCTTGAATTGAGAGCACGTGGTACAATTGGGAAAAAAGTGGATCATTATTTTTAATAACAAGAAAACATATCCTTTCACTACAAACGATCGGATTGTCCTAAGTCAAAATGAACAGCTCTCTACTTTAAGAAATTACTACTGATTATCTCCTGTAGCTCTAGAATTGAAATGCAAGACTAACATATAACCACTTGCAAAGGTCGCTGGAAACAGTGTTGGTATATTATACAGTTCCAGCTCTCTCTCTCCTTCTCTCTGTCTCCCTCTCTCTCTCTCTTACTCTCTATCCCTCTCTTTCTCCGATTTGGAGCACGTGGTATAATTAAGTAAAACGTGGATTCTTACTTTTAACACATACAACACTTCTCAGTTCACCACTAACGCTCGGATTCTCCCAGGTAGGTTGACCCTCTGGTTTAAGGAACTACTATTTATTATCTCCAAGGACTGACTTTTAATTCAGCACTAGTTTGGTTTGGTATGGTAGTTTTGTTTTACGGCATATCAACCCTTTTTGGGTTATTTAATGCCGAATCTGTTCTTGTTTTCTTCTCTTTTTTGTTTCTTTCCCCTTTTAATATCTGTTTCTATTTAACCCATAGTTGGGACCCTAACAGGTACTACCACTCCGGGTCAGGGTGGACCTGGGAGCAATGGTAATTAAGAGGAGGCACCACATTCCCCAAAGTCCGTAAGCCGGATCTCACCATCGGATGTAGTTTAAGGTCATATCCAGGACCGGGAGTAGGGTAGGAAAAATAAAAATAAAAAGGGGAGGGAGAAAGGGAGAGGGGCTGTTGTTTTTGGTTTTGTAAAACATAATTAAGTTTTACAAAAAAAAAAAAAAAAAAAAAACGTCAATGTAGGTGAATTTCGTCTCAGGGAGCCGCAGGGCAGCCTGATCTGGTATCACCAGCCAGCACTAGTATGCAAGACTTATATCAAACCCGTTGCAAAGGTCGCTGAACAAATTGTTGGAACATTTTAAAGCTCCACAACGGGCCCCACTCCTGGCGCAATCTTATATCGTCAAGAGAGTCAGATACGCCCTAAGATGAGGGTGCTGCTGTAATATCTATGGAGGTTCCGTTCGAGGAACTTTTCCTGCTTTGACGGAGTACACAACTGACTTCACAATCGAGTGGGGGATGATCTACTCTTTTCCGTACAGTTTCTTTCACACAGACGAGATCTCGTTATGCTCATGGGAGACGAGTGAAAGTACACAAAAATATCGCCCATCTTTAAAACACTCAATGCAAAACCCGCTTTGCTACAACCAAAGCAAACAACTTTCCTTTCGATTTCTCTCTGTACCAACAGCGAAACAACAGATTCATTAACGAATGCATGTCCCTATAACATATTATTTGTGGAATAAAACGTCACTAAACTTCTTCCCCACCAACTACAACATGGTCATCTTCAATACTAACGTAATCAACTACTTTTTTTAGCCGTCCTGGGATAATCAATTCTTCTTAAGTAATCTTCTGCCCCATTGTTACCAATCCTCCTGTGATGGTAAACATCACCCAATAGACACTATCGTTTACCCCCATCCTTGACTGACCCCGGGGCTTTTATAAACGGTGACACATTAGTAAAAAATGTGTCAAAAGTTAGTAGAAAAAAAATCAACAAAGTAGGGGTTTATTTAACATTCTACAAGAGTTGAAATAAATGACCACATTTAAATAATATAGCTTAGCACTCGTCTGTCGTCTGCTGCTTTTCAGTGTCATTAGACGTAGCGTTGAGATTCAAAACACGGACGCCTGGTAACATCCAAATACGACTAGCAGTCAAACACCGTATGTCTATCGCTGAAAAACAAGTGCTTTTGTAGATGTTATAGTATTTTATATCTATCTATCTATCTATCTATCTATCTATCTATCTATCTATCTATCTATCTATCGTAGTCTATCTATCTATGTATTTATGTATCTATGTATCTATGTATCTATATATCTATCTATATCTATTTCTCTCTCTATGTATATATATACATATATATATATATATATATATATTTATATGAAACATGTGATTATTGCAATATTTTCATAGAATTTGTGATGTGTTTGCATTCTTCATCTAGAATGTGTGGTTTTGCGATGCAATTTAAATTATAGATTATTGGTAGATTTGATAATGTGTCTAGAAAGTCTATGGAGTTAGTTTTTCTCTGTTTCGTAAGAACACTTTATAGAGGGTTTTAGTGGGTTTATTGCGTATATGAGAGTCTTCATTTGTGTGTCTTCGAAAACAAGTAGAACACAATCTAACCCTCCATAGAGTTAACCTATGAAACAGAAAAGAATAAGTCGAGACCATTTCCAAAGACACTCATAACCAAATCTAACAATAATCTATCCTTTAAAGTACATCGTTAAACCACACACACAAATGCATCCATAGATTCGTATTCACACCATAAGAACAACATAAATATAGGCAGGATAATCAGTGTATTCGTACATTCTGTCAGGAATCTGTTGTCTACAATATATAGACTAAACATTCAAATACATCACAAATTAACTAAAAACATTACAGCACACAACATATTTCATATTAAATGCAAATAATGCATCTCTACAAATGTATAAATATATATATATATATATATATATATATATATATATATATATATATATGTATATGTGTGTGTGTGTGTAGGTGTGGGTGGGTGTGTAAAATGAAAATAAGGAAAGGCAAAAACTATATGATTTATCTATTTATTCCCGTTTCGTTTTTATGGAAATACCTTCTCAGTGTGAAGAAAAACAATGTAGAAATATTATACAGAATATTAATTTTTATTTGTCAGAAAGTGCCCAGACTTCGGCATGGTTGTTGACGTGAACAGGCAGAGAATAACAATCCCGAGTTTAGTTATAGCGTTATCAGCGGTGGCATGTCTCCTTCAAAATACGCGAAATGAAAATATAAATTAATACATATATATATATATATATATATATACATATATTGGAATTAAATAATGTACACACACACCCAGACCACACACATACACACACACGTATATATATATATATATATATATATATATATATATATATATATATATATATATATATATACATACATCTACAGCAGGGCCGGCAGGACAATTATAAATGTGGGGGGGGGCCTACTAAAAAGTCGGGGGGGGGCGGTTAAACACATGCATATCAACTTAATTACTAGTGACCGTAAAGGGGGGCGAGGCAAAAAGTGAGGCCCCCCCCGGCCGCCGTTCATGTACAGACAGAATGTCGTTGTATAACATATCTAAAATGTGACTAGACTAGTAACTAGCCTTAGCCAAGAATCGAGCCTTAAACCATCTAGTTGATAATCAACAGCTATCGTCACTGAGCTTTATTTTCTCTCTCTCTCTCTCTCTCTCTCTATATATATATATATATATATATATATATATATATATATATACATATACATATATATACATATATATATATATATATATACAAGTGTGTGCGACTTTGTGTTTAAAGATTAATGTAAATATACGAATAAACATCAGACATTTTATTTTTTTATAAATTCTAGGATATGAAGAGAGTCTTCTGTTTTAATTCATATGATTTGTGTACATATATGTGTGTATGTGTATGTGTATGTGTATGTGTATGTGTGTGCGAGCCTATGTATGAACATATGTGTTTTGTAACATCGTTTACTGTACTTTTTTCTCGCTTATAATGGTCATCTATCGACTTCAATAAAGCGCAACGAATACATCTAAGACCGAATGAACTTCCTGCTAGACAGTTTGGTAAATATTGAATGTCTGAAAGTGTCATATCATTTTTGATAAACAGATGCGAAGAGATAAAACAAAACAGAGGATTTAGTCGTTTGAGTTTCACTATACGACTGTGTAAACGGGGTACGACCTAAATAAAATATTCTGGTCAAAACTACTAAACGATCAATCAATCAAATATACGAAGTATCTAATGGCTTGGATATTTCTGTTATTATTAGATCTTAGATCTACATACCCAGCGTTATACAGGAGAGTGTTTGCAATATGTGTAATCTATTCAAGGTGGTTGACAAAATTAATAAGTTTATTTACTTTGATAGTTCGAAATACATTATTAAAATTTGGAAGCAGGTACACTGTCGAATTAAAAGTTATTTCTTCATGTTGAATTCAGCTTGCATAGAGCCTGAAAAAAATAATTGTTTGTAAGGTTTTATAAAGTGTTTGTAACATAAATAAATATTTTAAATACAACACTTAGTCTACAGCAAAAGTTATTGTAATAAATAAATTCAACTCTCTTAAACCTTTTTAGAAACAAAAACAATTGACTTATAAAAAAGTAATAAAATAAAATTAGAGAAACTCTTGGACAATACAGATTATAATTGCATAAATAAATATAATAAGTCTTTTAATTTCATTCGTCTTCTTTTCTTCATCATCTTCTTCTTATTATTATTATTATTAGTTGTAGTAGTAGTAGTAGTAGTAGTAGTAGTATGATCATGATTATTACCATTATTACTAGGACTATCGTGGACACGTCGGAATTCTAGGGTGACTTTCGTCATTTTTCCTGTATAAAATAAATGGTCTCGGCCTTTTGGCTAAGATCAAAATGTAGTATCTGTTCCGATGGATACTGCACGCCTGTTCTGTGCAGTTCTAGGAGGTCCACCCTCCCAGGCTTCGCCTCCCCTCTTTGGGGAGGAGTAAGTTTATTGCTTACTGTCTGAGGCGCCCCTACCGGGGAATGCCGACGGGGCTGTCCAGGCAATTTTTAAATGGCCAGAGTGCTCACCTCTCGAGCGCTGGCTTTTAACCCCACTTGCTCGACCCGATCTTGGGTCACATCTTACTTGTGGGAGTAAGATAAAACTGGCCTTGTGCCTAACTCCGCGAGGAGTAAATAAACATCAGCATGATAAAGCTGTTCGGCCAACAAAAATCTGTTGTTTCTTTTTTTTTTAAGAATAAAAAAAGAAACCACCACTTCATCAAGGCAAAGGCCACCCGTGGACAAGTGTTAATGTCATTTCTTTTTTATCCCCCTTCCAGGAGATTAGAAACAAGAGTCATGTGGGTTTGATGGAAACCTTTTTCAGTGGAATGACTTGGATTTGAACCTGGCATACCCAGGTTATCAGTCCGCGTCGATACTGTGTAAGTAATTAATTAATAAACTAATTAATTTGTGTGTGTTAACAAACAGTTAATCGATAACCTAAGGAATACGATTTGATCAAACGACTGTCTGTATGCCTGACACTTGTTCGTCTTATTGATATTATTAATATTATTTTGGTATTGTTATTATTAAAACATATATATATAAATAAAGGGTAAGGAAAATATATCTATAAATGAAGCGTAAAGAAAAATTCGACTTCAGCGTTACTGGCTTTGTCCTTTTCTTGTATTTGTTTTTTTTTTTAATTATTTCGCGTGAGAATTCGTAATTAAGTTGTAGAGTGTTACATTCGTACTGTTAGATAGTGAGGGATGTCGAGATTATATCGTCCAAATAATGTAAATAATAGAAATTAACAATTATTATATGAAAGAAAAAGTCATAAAATAAAGGAGAAGTATTTATCATTCCTTTCGTGACAAGAATTTAAAACCTAAATAGAACTTATCTGAGATATAATAGAACTATGATCTGAAGAATTAAAAAATTGCATTAACGATGTTCTAAATGTTGTCTGACACTTGATACATCTATAAGAGAATATATTCACAGAACACCTTGGAATCAGCAAATCGGTAAGAAAAAGTAACCTAATGTTTTACGGTGAATACATTTCTAAAAAAGAAAATTAGCATCTTTGTAAAGAAACAGCGATTCCACAAATGAGTTTCTACTCTTTTCGCCTTGTGCATTTTCTATTTATGAAACGAAGTAAGTCGACGTTGCTGTTTTCTTTAAAACTAAAAAAGAGAAAAGGAAACAAAAAAAAGCAGTTATTTATCTATTCCATCTTCCACTTTGTTCCAGGTGGGCTGTTCAAAGTTTCGTGTTTAAAAGAAAGACAAAATTATGTTAGCATATCATGTGATCGTTAAAGAACGGAACGGGAAAACTGCAGACAGACAAAAAAATGAGTAGGAAAATTAAAAGAAAAAGGCATGGAAAATATTAGATCTGGCAAAAGGTTAAATATTCTGGATAAAAATGGTTACATAACTTGCTTTCTACTAGATGTTTTCTACAGAATGGTGCTATTTATAATAATGATAGGGCAAACAGTTTAACAATAACTTCTACTTCTACTACGACTAATAATGATACTAATAATAGTAATAAAAATAAACATCATAGATCGATTATAAAGAGGTAGGTAGTTTTGTTTTACGGCATATCAAAACCCTTTTCGGGTTATTTAATGCCGAATCTGGTCATTTTGGTGAAGGTTTTTATGATTCAAGTTCTTTATATGTCAAAGTATTTATTCATGGTGTTTGGTTGAGTGAAATGGAAGGGAGAATAGGTGATAGGGAAAAGAAGTGGGGGAGGGAAATTGTTGTTTTTTGTTTTGGATTTTGCAGAACATGATTTACTTTTGCAAAGGAAACAAAGAATAAAACATCAATGTTTGGTACATTTTGAGTTATGAAGTCAATAACTTCAGACAGCCTGATTTGGTAGCGGCAGTACGTTCTATTTGACCCACAGATGGGGTCCTTACAGGTACTACCACTCCAGGCTAGAGTAGACCTAGGAGCAATGCCAACTAAAGGGGCAACTCCACATTCTCCACAGCTCCTAAATGGAGGCCTCACCACTGGATGTCTTTTGAGGGCATACCCAGGAAAGATTTTAAAGAGGATCAGTACCATATAAACTATGTCTCTGATTATAGTAAGAGGCTTATTGCCACTCGTTTCAGTGAAGGCCACCGGTATTCATCAGTCGTAATTCAATGGTAAAATACTGGTTTGAAAGCGCAAAGGAAGTCACAATGATGATCGAAAAAGCGAAAGAGTACAAAAGAAAATGACAGTTATCTCATCACCTAGAGTCTAGGAAAACACATACTTTTGTCCAGAGATAATCTGTATAAAAAGCTTTATGTTATTAATTTACTATGGAATTTTTTCTAATATTTATTCATAATAATTATACACCTACTACTACTACTACTACTACTACTACTACTACTACTACTACTAATACTACTACTTCTACTACTACTACTGCTACTATTACTACTACTCTACTAATATATTACTGATGAAGATTTGACATTTGTCTGTGTAGAGCCGCCACTTTTCTATTACTTCTATTAATGTACTATGCTACGTTATTTAAATGCTGAATTGAGTTTATTATATTATTTCAGAATAATGTATATCGTTAAATGCTTAATTTAGGCGCAAGTGTAGCATATGTTCTGTTGTCGTAGGCCAATCCTCCTTAGCATACCTTTCCCATTTTTCATTGTGCATTTGGTCTCTATGATCGTTCATCAAGATACTACCTACCTAGACATTACATCCTCAGTTTTTCTTGTTAGATATTGCCATGTATGGTTTGTAGTAATTGTATAATACCCCATGCATTACCTTTTCTTATGTATTATTTCGGGAAGAGTGGTAGTAATAGTGTAATATTTGTTGTCGTCCTGGGACTGTCAACCCAGGCATTACCATATCCTTTGGAGTAGTACAGTATATGTTCTGTAGTCATGAGGCCGCCCCCAGGAATTATCATCTATTTTGATGTTCAGTGAAGTATCTGTTCGGTTGTCTTGACACCGTGATAAGAGACATGACCTCCTACTTAGGGTTTTAAAGTACACCAGCATGTGATTGTCCTAATCAACCACTACTTAAAAACCTCGACACTTACAATATATTGATACTAGCAAAAATAGGTTTACTTTAGTCGCATATTTATACTAGTAAAATATAATGATAGATATGATTAACAATATTTATATTAGTAATATAATGATATATATGATTAAACAATATTTATGCTAGTAAAGTATAATGATAGATATGATTAACAATATTTATATTAGTAATATAATGATATATATGATTAAACAATATTTATACTAGTAAAATATAATGATAGATATGATTAACAATATTTATATTAGTAATATAATGATATATATGATTAAACAATATTTATACTAGTAAAATATAATGATAGATATGATTAACAATATTTATATTAGTAATATAATGATAGATATGATTAAGCAATATTTATGCTACACAAACGATTGAACTGATTTGACTTATTTCCCTTCAAAATACAAAGAATGACACCGATCGATTTAATTAATCATTCGATAATAACAGGCTGATGTGAAAAACACAAAGTAAGTTTCGATGCTGATCAAAAGAAGCTGCGAGTACTAGAGAATCGAGGAGACATTCTATTACTCAGAGTCCAGGGAACACCACATACTGTTATCGGTGAGCAAACACTGGTAATGGTTCGTGTTAAAAATTAAGTTTACAAACATCGGAAAGATGACATAAACTCTCAGTAATCAAAAAAAGGACTACGACCACAGAACCCCAGAATTTAAAATAAAGGTACCAATTGCCATGCTATAATATTATAGTATAAGTCATATATTTCATTGTACAATAATGGAATCCAATTTTTCCATAGTTTCCTGCAGTAAGAACAAATGAGAAATTAACCAAGCTTGCCACGAAGAATTCTAGAGTAGTGTTATTGCGCAACTGCAATAATATAAACAAAGGCACATAGCATTAGTTGTGAATCCGAGAAAAAGAAAAAAAAACAGGACAAATGCAAAATGGAAAGAAAATAACAAATTCTCCGTTGCATTTATAAAAATATTTTGTTTTGTAATAATTTTGTCTACCAAATAATTATTAAATGTTAGATCTGTTAATGAAAAATGTAACTGATCTGATTTTAAATAATAGTAACAGTTAGTTTAAAACAAAAAAAAATTCTAACTATAAACTATCTGAAATATTAACGTTTTAATGAATCCGTAGATTCAAAGTTAGACGAAAAAAAGAATTACTTCAATCCAGTACACACTGGTAAAATCTCAACCGAATATTTAAACTGGTCAATTTAACGAAAATTTATACTACGTTTGTAATAGTCTGATACATTTTCCTACAGAAACAAATATCTAATATTTAATAGATTAAACGAAAAATCTCCTGCTCTATATGGACAATCAGAATTGGTGAATCGGTAAGAAAAAAGAAACCTACTTTTTGCGCTGAATACATTTATACAAAACAAAATTAGCGTATTTAAAACGTAACGACGGCCCCACAAAGTATTTCCTCGCCATTTGCAGTTGCACCCTTTCTATTTAGAAAACAAAGGAGGGTGACGTTGCTGTTTTTTAAAAATAAAACTATAGGTTGTAGTAACAAAGATAATTGATGCCCGTCTCACCCCTTTTAGTAATAATGGAATGTTCTACATTCGTGTATATTAAGAGTGAATTTTAAAAAACACTATTTGTCTCAGTAAGCAACAAATTGTAAGTAAAGCTTATCCTTAAGTTATATTCGGCGTCCAGTTTTTATTACATAGGTAAACAAAAAAAAAACAGCAACAATAACAAATTTAACACGACCGCCATTTTTTATATGATTTCCAAACTCCCAATAATCAAAAAAAGAAAATGAGTTAGTATCTGTCATGTTTTCGTTTAGCACAAAGGAAGTTATGGAAATATAGGGTGGGCAAAAATAAGGGTCCTATTTTTAAAAATTCATAACTTTTTTATTTATTGATTTTTAAATTTTTTTTTTTTTAGAATAAGTAAAGGACCCCTTCCGAAGCAAGCATGAGCCGTATTAGCCCTAAGGAACGTACCCTCATTTAGAAAACATTATTTTTGCTAAAAAAAAACTCAAAACAGTGTAAAAAACAATACTTTAGTTTTTGTAAGTTTTAAGAAGTGTTTTTCGGCTAAAATTTGTTTTGTTTATTTCAAAAAATCTCGGAAGGGTCAGTCTACACACACATAAAGTTTGGTGAGTTTAACTTTTATTTTGTGGAAGTTATTCAAATTCAAGTTATTCAAATTTAAAGATAGGACCCTTATTTTGGCCCACCCTGTACGTTACTAAGAAACTTTTTTGTAGCATTAGGGCTCGGAAAAACGATAAAACAACACATTCTTGGTGTAATTGTTAGTCACAAACAAAACACGTTAATACTGAGCTGTGGCAGATTTATAGCAATGCCCGCAATAATGTAGTTTTCTTTTTATTTCAATGAATTAGTATCAGTTAAACGGCAGGTATTAACATTATGGAAAAAATAAACATGAGGTAAATGTATTATTTTCAAACGCGGGTCATTCTTTCTAAGTGTACCACTACTACTAATAGTAATAATTATAATAATAATTAAAGTAATACAACAGCACTACAAACGTATAAAAACGTAACCGTAACAAAAATAACGAAAATCCTACCTTACCGGAAACAGGCGTCTTGTTTATATAAAAAAAAACTTACTAAATAAAAAGAAAAATATAGGAAATAAGTTTAGAAAATGTATTTTATTGTTTTTCAGCTCAGTAAATCAGAACCGCTCGAAAATAGAATCTGAATGTATCTTAAAAAACTAATGTTAATCAACTTAATGTTACGGTTATATCTCGGTAATTTTGTTTTTACATTAAACGTATGATGTAAAGAATGAAAAAATAACGAAAAAAAAGAAACTAATGTTAATTAACTTAATGTTACTGTTATATCTCGGTAATTTTGTTTTTACATTAAACGTATGATGTAAAGAATGAAAAAATAACGAAAAAAAAGAAACTAATGTTAATTAACTTAATGTTACTGTTATATCTCGGTAATTTTGTTTTTACATTAAACGTATGATGTAAAGAATGAAAAAATAACGAAAAAAAAGAAACTAATGTTAATTAACTTAATGTTACTGTTATATCTCGGTAATTTTGTTTTTACATTAAACGTATGATGTAAAGAATGAAAAAATAACGAAAAAAAAGAAACTAATGTTAATTAACTTAATGTTACTGTTATATCTCGGTAATTTTGTTTTTACATTAAACGTATGATGTAAAGAATGAAAAAATAACGAAAAAAAAGAAACTAATGTTAATTAACTTAATGTTACTGTTATATCTCGGTAATGTTGTTTTTACATTAAACGTATGATGTAAAGAATGAAAAAATAACGAAAAAAAAGAAACTAATGTTAATTAACTTAATGTTACTGTTATATCTCGGTAATTTTGTTTTTACATTAAACGTATGATGTAAAGAATGAAAAAATAACGAAAAAAAAGAAACTAATGTTAATTAACTTAATGTTACTGTTATATCTCGGTAATTTTGTTTTTACATTAAACGTATGATGTAAAGAATGAAAAAATAACGAAAAAAAAGAAACTAATGTTAATTAACTTAATGTTACTGTTATATCTCGGTAATTTTGTTTTTACATTAAACGTATGATGTAAAGAATGAAAAAATAACGAAAAAAAAGAAACTAATGTTAATTAACTTAATGTTACTGTTATATCTCGGTAATTTTGTTTTTACATTAAACGTATGATGTAAAGAATGAAAAAATAACGAAAAAAAAGAAACTAATGTTAATTAACTTAATGTTACTGTTATATCTCGGTAATTTTGTTTTTACATTAAACGTATGATGTAAAGAATGAAAAAATAACGAAAAAAAAGAAACTAATGTTAATTAACTTAATGTTACTGTTATATCTCGGTAATTTTGTTTTTACATTAAACGTATGATGTAAAGAATGAAAAAATAACGAAAAAAAAGAAACTAATGTTAATTAACTTAATGTTACTGTTATATCTCGGTAATTTTGTTTTTACATTAAACGTATGATGTAAAGAATGAAAAAATAACGAAAAAAAAGAAACTAATGTTAATTAACTTAATGTTACTGTTATATCTCGGTAATTTTGTTTTTACATTAAACGTATGATGTAAAGAATGAAAAAATAACGAAAAAAAAGAAACTAATGTTAATTAACTTAATGTTACTGTTATATCTCGGTAATGTTGTTTTTACATTAAACGTATGATGTAAAGAATGAAAAAATAACGAAAAAAAAGAAACTAATGTTAATTAACTTAATGTTACTGTTATATCTCGGTAATTTTGTTTTTACATTAAACGTATGATGGAAAGAATGAAAAAATAACGAAAAAAAAGAAACTAATGTTAATTAACTTAATGTTACTGTTATATCTCGGTAATGTTGTTTTTACATTAAACGTATGATGGAAAGCATGAAAAATTAACGCAAAAAAAGAAACTAATATGTCTACGTATTAATAACAAATTCACCATGTTAGAATTGCAAAATCGCTAGTCTTATATCACATGAATACATCCGTCATTATTTTGACCGAAGATATACGTTAATTAATAGAGAAAGAGTAGCCTAACAAAATTAACATAACCGAGGGTCATAGTATTATTCTGCCATTAACATATAGGAACCGGTGTTACTGAAGCAATATGAGTATGTAAAACGGTGCGAGGAAAAATGGCTACCTTCTTCTTTGTAAAATACTTATTTTGGAGAAACAACTAAATGTAAGAAATTTCGATGGAAAACGAAATTAATGGATATTTTAATACGACACGCATGACAAAGTGACCTAATTGGCCGGCCAAACACATTAGAATATGTAGATTTTTGTTCTAAGCTTGCAATGTTGGAAAATATAGGGGCATCGCTTAACTTTATTATATAGATATATAGATATTTGGAAAATGTGACTCTCCTTCTCTCCCTCTCTCTCTCTCTCTCTCTCTCTCTCTCTCTCTCTCTATATATATATATATATATATATATATATATAATGTAACGTGAGGAGTATAAATCGGATTAAAGATGTTTTTAAAGGGAATTAAGTCAGAAACGTAATTCTTTAAATGCAACTATTTTATTGAAAATATATTTTCATGTTCTTCTTTAGAATGATAACAACAGAATAAACGAGGAAATAAAACGGAAGTAGAAAGGTTAGAAAACAAAAGAAACAAAACAAAACTGCGAAAAGGAAAACAACAAAAAGTTCGTTGAAACAATTAGTGTAACGATTTGCGTTCGGTTATTTGGTCCGAAATGTTCTCGTTTCTTTTTTCCGGCTAACAACAATGAATCTAATTACGCAGTTTTACGCTACATTTGCCGACGGTAACTCGCTATTTTCTTCCGTTTGGTTTTTATTTGGAGATTTCGTAAAAAAAGCAAAACAACACTCGTCCATTTATGTTTGATTGCTTCTAAGACTGCTCGTCGCAGGCAATTATATGTACACATATATATATATATATATATATATATATATATATATATATATATATATATATGTGTGTGTGTGTGTGTTGTGTGTTTGTGTGAAAAAGACAAATGCACAACAAACTTAAATACAGGAATATATCTAAAATAACAGAGATTTAACAAGTTTCGTTCAGATCAACGAACGGCTTTGAAAAAATACTTATTTTGTGGACGTTTTTTGATCTGAACGAAACCGGTAAAATCCTTCGTTTTGTATGATTTACTCTTGTATTTTAATTATTTTCCTTTGTCTTTTTCACGCAGCCTGTCTTTCACTCCGTTCTGTGTCATG
Source organism: Sepiola atlantica (assembly GCA_963556195.1). NCBI lineage: Eukaryota > Metazoa > Mollusca > Cephalopoda > Sepiida > Sepiolidae > Sepiola > Sepiola atlantica. The sequence goes on from OY744542.1 coordinate 57,845,364, forward strand.
ATACATCGTGCATGTTATCCTTATATATATATATATATATATATATATATATATATATATATATATATATATGAAGCAATCCAACAACAGATATAAGCGTCAACTAATATCTTATAATTAGTGAAACATCCGGATAAAAAACTGAAGCTCAATATACTGGATAGAGCATTAATATTATAATATAAAATGAAGTAATAAAATAAGGTGTCAATCAAATTTTATTAGAATTCAAAGTTCATGCAAAGCATCCTTAAGTCCTTAGCTCATGAGTTTTCAAAGATAATTCTTCTCTTCAGAGGACCATTACCGCAGTTATACTACTACAGGCAATAAAATTACGCTTTGAAAATATATAAAATTATATACACAAATATATAAAAATACATAACATACAAACATATCAATCCAAAAACATACTTTTGTTGAATCCATACAGTCCATCCAGGTCATACAAGTTGAGAAGCATAATCAGGAAGGACATTACTCCAAGATACAAACAGCAGTCCAAATACGTGAAATTGAAGGGACCGGCAAAGTTAACAAAAGTATGTTTTTGGATTGATATGTTTGATGTTATGTATTTTTATATATTTGTGTATATAATTTTATATATTTTCAAAGCGTAATTTTATTGCCTGTAGTAGTATAACTGCGGTTATGGTCCTCTGAAGAGAAGAATTATCTTTGAAAACTCATGAGCTAAGGACTTAAGGATGCTTTGCATGAACTTTGAATTCTAATAAAATTTGATTGACACCTTATTTTATTACTTCATTTTATATTATAATATATATATATATATATATATATATATATATATATATATATATATATATATATATATATATGTATTTATGTTGGTACAGAAAAAATAGTACAACATCCGTGCCATCGGTTTCAAGCACGGAAGGATTTAGCCACTCGGCTCTCTTCAGCTTCTGTTGTCATCTCAGAGATGACAACAGAAGCTGTACTAATTTTTCTGTACCAAAATAAATAAATATTACGCTCTTAATTTTTAATTTTTAATTTTAATTCTTAATTAATCGAGCACTATGCTGGGATTTTTCCTGCTATATTACAAAGAAGTTGTATATATATATATATATATATATATATATATATATATATATATATATATATATAGTGTGTAGATTTTGATTTTGTGTTGAGAATCCGAATAACAGAGCTCAATGTAATTTAAACAGAGCAAAACAGAATTATAAAAAGGAAAAACTATACACACATAAAGGTTGTATACATTATGAATTTTTTCGACCCCTTAATTAGGTCTCCTCAGACGTATAAACAACTACGTGGTTGTTTATACGTCTGAGAAGACCTAATTAAGGGGTCGAAATAATTTATAATGTATACAACCTTAATGTGCGTATAGTTGTTTCCTTTTTATAATTATATATATATATATATATATATATATATATATATATATATATATATATATATATATATATATATATACATAAATATATATATATACATATATCGATATGTGGGTGATACAATAAAACCGTCTCTCATATAGTTCAGATCGATTCTCATTAGAACCCATTGCCAAAAAAAGAAAATGTATCTCAATATTTTAACCTTCAAATAATTAAGCCAAAAGAGTTATACATAAATCAAATGACAGATCAGATTTATATAATATTAAGAGTGAATATCAATTTCGGAGAAGATTTAAGTTATCACAGGAATATATCGCTTTCATATTAAATTGTCAGATGAGAACACTAGAATATATATATATATATATATATATATATATGAATCCACATACACACACCCACACACACACACACATATATATATATATATATATATATATATATTTATCATTAACATTGAATATGGACACATTTCGCGACTGGATAACTTTGCCGGCCCCTTCAATTTCACGTATTTGGACTGCTGTTTGTATCTTTGAGTAATGTCCTTCCTGATTATGCTTCTCAACTTGTATGACCTGGATGGACTGTATGGATTCAACAAAAGTATGTTTTTGGATTGATATGTTTGATGTTATGTATTTTTATGTATTTGTGTATATAATTTTATATATTTTCAAAGCGTAATTTTATTGCCTGTAGTAGTATAACTGCGGTAATGGTCCTCTGAAGAGAAGAATTATCTTTGAAAACTCATGAGCTAAGGACTTAAGGATGCTTTGCATGAACTTTGAATTCTAATAAAATTTGATTGACACCTTATTTTATTACTTCATTTTATATTATAATATTAATGCTCTATCCAGTATATTGAGCTTCAGTTTTTTATCCGGATGTTTCACTAAGTATGAGATATTAGTTGACGCTTATATCTTTTGTTGGATTGCTTCATATATATATATATATATATATATATATATATATATATATATATATATATATATATATATATATATATATATGTATGTATATAAATCCACATACACACACATACATATATATATATATATATATATATATGTATAAATCTATTTTATTTTTCTGTACGTGTAAGTCTTGATCTGTCTATATGATGTTGTCTCTGATGTCAACATATATATCTATTACGATAAATTGTTAATATCTATCGGGTTATATGCGAATTTTATGAATGAAAACCATTTCAGAAAACTATAAATTTGCTACTTTGCTGTACGATGATCCCATCAACCCAGTCATTTATCAAGCCACAGACCAATATCGCCTCATATTCTTACAGCATAAACCATTTCCACGATGCGTTGTCCATGGAAAAAGACGAACTAAAATAGCTACAGCCCCAGACGTAATTGTTGAAAGTTGGGCGACGCCAAATCTAATTACATTTTCAAAAAAGCCATAACTCAAACATATTCTACTTTCGGATACAAGCTGATCCGTTTTGATAATTGGAATGAATTGCGGACGATCAGTCAGAATGATCAGTCATATTTTGAACTGTCATGCAACCCTATGGAACAAAAATAAATGTCTCCTCCGTTATATTTCAGTATAACCAGCGATTGGAGCACAGTCGAACACTTGTCATGAAAATCGCGATAGATTAGCTAAAAACTATCTAAGTCACGTGGGTTATTCGGGCTACTTTTCCTTACCTTAGATGTCATTCTTACTACGTTTCGGTTAATGTTTCCTCCGACATTCTTCAGGAGCCTCTTGCTTATCCCCGCAATATGTACGGAATTTCAAACGGAACCTTTATTAAATTTTAGAAGAGTAGAGAGTGGGCTTTTGGTTTACTTTCGATATCCTCTTAACTCTCGCTTCGCTGATCTTGTCCGTTTGTCCTCACATTCAATGATACATGTTTCTGACAAAGGGAGAAAAATTGCTGTTTTCTGGGTGGGAAGCTAATTGTAGGCTAGTTTTATTTTACCCTGAAGTAGTATTTTTTTAGGTCTTTTCATTTAGTGGATGCATGCCTTGTCTGGAGCGATTTCTATAGAAACATCTACAAGAGTAGCGTGTTGTAGTTCAATTAGCCATGACCCGGCAAAAGGCTTATTATTTACCACCTTGCCAGAAGGTTAAATACAAGGTAAGGTGTTGTTTTAAAAAGCCAGCAGAATCGGACTTACAGAAAATGCTTGAGCAGCCGCGGAAGCATTCCTGGATAGGGGTGCCTCAGGGTATTAGCAAAAACAAAAACTTACATTTTTTTAATTATAGGATAAATCTCGCTATAATGTACTTCCCACGGCTGAACAGAAGTATGCATCAACTCGTCAGCAGCTGATTTCTATCATGATTCTATGATACAACATAGAGTATGTGTGGCTGAACAAGTATGTGTTAACTTATAATCAGTTCAAGTGACTCTTCTAGAGGTTGAAAAGTCAATATTCAGGACGGGCGATACGTTGAATTACATTTCCAATTACCTAAGACTTCTATCCGGTCATGACTTACGTACCGTTCGAAATTTCGTCTAGATTCCAGAATTCGGCAAGACTGACTTGAAGAAGGTTGGAGGTTACATCGATCGAAATGTTGGGAGACTTGCATTCATAATGAACCAACTATTACGGAGAGCATTCTACTCAAATAGCTTCTTTCCTCGTGCTGCTGGCCTCGGGAACTCCCTCCCTGCCCCCTGTTTCCCCGACAGTACTGACATGCAGAAATTTAAAACTAATGTAAACAGACATCTCGCTGCCTAGATCCCAATTTAAGCTGAACCACCAATCCTTCTCCCCTTTTCCTTTTTCTCAGTAGCCCCTTACGTTTACAGTGGCGTCCTGCCTTGTTTAGGGGTGAATCATGTAAAAAAAAAAAAAAATTCAAATAACAAAAATTATCAATCCTTATTTTATTCCGAAACATAACAGAAACGCCACCGCTACGAGAAAGCGGCCATAGAGAAGATAAGAGCTAATTGTTCATTAGATTGCAAAGTCGAGTTTTACTCTCTCAATGCAAGACAGTTGCTGTCAGTTGCATTTTCACATATATAGCAGAAATACTTCATCAAAGATATGTATGACTTTTATACAAAAAGCGGATTATATCAGTGCCCAGGTATTTTCTATAGCTATAAAATGATCCAACATTTTTTTTCCACCGAATTAGCGACAAATATTATGCAAGTCTTTTATTTCAGGTTTGGAGTGAAATTCCGTCCACGAAGCTTATAAAAAAATGTGGTTTCTGAAAGTATGAGACCTTCATTTCAACAGGTGCAACACGAGGATCCTATAATACAAACGGATAAAGTATTAAGTAAAATTCGATTGTAGGTTCAGTCTTCTCAAGTATGAAGGTTCAATCTAAAGTGCCAGCGATAGTAGGAATTGCAAATCACTTAATACTTCTACACGGTCATGCTTGACGGAACGAATGTACGCTACACCTGTGGATAACAAAATAAAGAAATTCGTTTGAAATTGCGTGCAGATTTTAGATTTCGACAGAAAAATTCCCGAGTTCGTCAGGATAAACCCGTAGAAAACTGGAGGTTACATCAGCCGAAACGTACTGAAAATAAAACTCAAGATAAGAACTGGTCTGAATAATCCAAATTATACAAATTATCATTCCTCATCTTAAAAAGTCAGAAACATACATATGGAACAAACACCCGTTTCCTCAATTATACTCATACGTATAATTCATTTGGTGTTAATATTACTTTTGTTACTTTTTTGCTAACTCGATTGTTATTATTATAGAAAAGGGGTACCCCAATTATGTGTATATATAGTGCAGGAAAACAACAACTCCAAAAACAGTTAATATACTTATATTTATAAAAAACATATCAATGACTCTTTTGAGTAAGTGTGCTTAAAAAATTAGTCTATACTGAATACAGTCTTGCGAAATCGCCAACCGCCTTTAAACTTTACATGGATTGCATAAGTACAATGGCATTGTGATGTTCATGATAAATGGAAACAATGTTTGGATCTACAGATAATCATTGGATTTCTCCTCTACTAAGACGCGTTGCACTAACAAAACTTCAGAGTCTACTCTATACTGATATGTAATACATAGCTAGATAAAAGAATACATGCATTTATACTTTTCACAACTCCATATAGTTCTCTCTCTTTCTCTCTCTCTCTCTCTCTCTCTCTCTCTCTCTCTATATATATATATATATATATATATATATATATATATATATATATATATATATATGGAATTCAGCAACCAGGTTGAATCAAAAAATAATTTTCTGCCTGATGAGACCTCAGCTCTTGAGAGTTGTAGATCGATAACATCGACATGCCAGTGTAGCAGACCTTGTACATGTTTGAATAAAAGCATTCACTATATATATATATATATATATATATATATATATGAAGAGTTCGAACGCAAAACACGATAAATCCAATTAGTTTAAATTAAGACCTTAAACAATAAAAACACGAATATGTTAAATCTAGACTGTGAATAAAAGCTGATTTAATTGGAATCAAAAAGAAATTATTTCGGCATCATATTATGTAACACATAGTTTTGGGGTGTCGTCGAGTGTTGAAATGCAACACTTTATGTAGGGGCAGTTTCATGATTTGCAAAATGGCGTTTATCGCGTTTTGCATCTTAACTCTTCATATATATATATATATATATATATATATATATAGTTGCTTAATCTTACGCATATGGAAATAGAACAATCGTTGTCCTTCACCCTACTTCATGTTAGAAATTTCTCGCGCGTATCTTTGCAATATTCTACTTAGTTTCCAAATAGCTTTCAAAAAGAATAGAAATGTTTAAAAACCTCTCGATCATATATATTCGGACGTTGGTTTGAAAACGTAAAAGCGATGAGTTGAGCCGAATTCTCTACTTGGCTCCAATCCAGGACGGAAAAGGATGTGTGCTTTTGAAGGGAAGGAATAATTCAAATCGACATGCGGAAAAAAAGAGGTTTTGGACGCAATCGTCAGAGGAAAACTGAGCCGCAATCTCCAGGTCTGTGGAATCGGTGAAAAAGAGATTTGTTAATACAAGCGTGATATTCCTTTGTGCCGATTCGAGGCTGCCCGTCAAGTTGCGAACCGCTCAAAACTATTTATATAATGATGGAATCGATACAGACGTGTTCACATCATTAAGCGTTCAATTCGATGATTCTGCCTGAGTATGCACATACCTATCCATCTATGGGTATATCAATCAATCTCTCTCTTTGTATAGATTCCAGTTTTTGCATCAAATTGCGAATAATTCAAAACACGAACCTCTACTATTATACTAAATTTGAGTGTGTTTCGTAAAGGCATGGGTCTTATACGCTTTAATAACACATACTCTACGCTAAACTATTCATTAGTTCTGGAACTACGTTATGTCTGAAAGTTTTTTTTATAAATATATATTCTTATAACGAGCTCTGCTATTATATTATGTCTATCAATTTGGCTTTTGCCAGTCCCGTTCGATTTTTTTCACAGTTAAATAAAAAAATCATAAGTATGATTCCCAAGAAACGAAATTGTATCATTTATAAAAAAAATAAATATCACCTCAGGTAGTTGTACTACGACTGTGTCTTGAAATAAGCTGGAAGACATGAGACAACAATTTAGTAAACAATAGTTGGTTTTCAAATAAAGTACAGTAACAATGTGTTGCCAAATATTATTTTGGATGTATCATAGCAACTCTCTCTGTTATCAAATGTATCACTAACTATAGGGTGGAGAAGAGTCAATGTATTGACGCAATAGGATAGACCAGAACTATTACAACTGTACTTAAATAGTGAAAACAGAGATGAAACGGATAAGGGGCAGAAAGAGATTAATTCGGTATTTTTAAAAAATATTTTTATAATTTAACATACTTAAATCCTTCGTGATTTAGACGAGTGCAATGGCTGAATCAATCGCTAAAGATTTTGTCAAACACGTACTTATATATATATATACATACATATTTATATTTATATATATATATATATAATAATGACAATAATAATCCATGTAAAAAATCTGCGACACTGGCATTTCGATGTTATCGATTAACAGTTATTATAAACTGAGATCTCCTCAGGCAGAGTTAGAATCCGATCTTAACCTCAGATTATATTTCAGGAGAATGAAATGGAGGGAAAAAAGAAGAAAATAAATTTTAGATTTCAGAATTAAGGGAGTCACGTGGTTTAGGACCGTTAAAAATTTAAAAAAAAAGTTAAAATCTAAAATCTAAAGATAAAGTGAAAAGAGAGAGATATAATAACAAGGCAAGGATAAAGATAGATATATAGATAAATAGAAGGATAGATAGGTAGATACATAGAAAAATGAAATTAACATGTCTGATGTCCCCTCATCCTCCTTCGTTGGGTTAAATGAACTGAAGAGAGCCAATTATGCTAGAAACACGTGTTATGAGATGTACGCTTAAAAAAATTGAAAATATTACATAATAAACACATTAATATTGGTTGCTCTATTTCTCTCATTTTCTCTCACTATATATATATATATATATATATATATATATATATATATATATATATATATATATATATAAAGAGAAAATAGATAGAGATAGATAGATACATAGAGAGAGAGATGGAGAGATAGAGAGATAGAGAGAGGGGGGAAAAGTAAAGTAAAATTTTACGTTGGTTGTTATTCAAATAGACCAATAACAACGACACTTATAAGATATATGAAATAAAAGTTAAGTCAAACGAAATACTCAGACATACTGCAGGTATTTGTATTACTTTTCGTCAACTGGAGCAATTGTATGACATCATTAAATAAGTTAATATTAGTATGACAGTTCAACAATTAAAAACTAACGAAATGTTCTGTGTACAATCGTATGCACAAATACAACACCATAACAATGGTGTTTCTATTTCTTTTCTGTAAACAAATGTTTATATATATATATATATATATATATATATATATATATATATATATATATATGTATATATATATATATATATATATATATATATAAATGAAGGAGAATGGAAAGGAATTAGAGAAAGCAAAAGCCAAATCAAAATTCAATTCAAAAGTTCAAAGCAAGGTAAATTCCGCAAAAAGGCAATTTATTCAAGTTAAATTTTCCTTAAGCCAGGCTTTTCAAAGATCAAAATCTTATCATCAGAGGAAGTCGCTGGGATAGATAAGTTGGCAATGGCCAAGATTTAAAATTTGAAAAAATAAAATAAAAGTTGTAGGGAAAGAAACGCAGGGCAAAACTGTGCCAAGGTGCAAGCAAATGTCCGATTGCCAAAAAGTCCGGTGTCGAAGAGTCCAGCGGAGAGAATAAGATGTAGATAGGTAGGTCGTTAGAGGCACGAGAAGTAATGAGAGGGGTTTCAAAGTTAAATTCCAAGAAGCCACAACTTCAGGTACGGCGAAAATAGAAAATCCAAAAAAGGGTAAAAAGTCCAATAAGAGGTACATTCGATGATGCAGGCAGGCGTCAGAGGAGATTAAGATGGAAAATATTCGCCATTAAAGATACTTCCCGGGCAGAGATGACAAAGGAAAGTGTTTAAAAGTGGGAAAAAGGGGCAGCGAGAATATTTAAAGTCTGCCCAGTTGAGAAAGCCGGCTATAAATGAAGAAAAGCAAAGACAGTGAAAACAAGAATATAATATGCGACCAGTAGGCAAGGGAGGAAACGGGTATCTTAGACAGATCTTTTAAGCATCCCCACAGATATAGAACTATCCTTAACAGAAATTCTATTAAAATATCATACTCTACTATGCCCAATATTGAACAAACTATCACAACCTCTAACAATAGGAAAATCAAACATATCCAACAGCAACCACCCACCACCCACCACATCCCTCACCACTTGTAACTGCCGTAAACCTAGAGATTGTCCCCTTAACAACAACTGTGTACAGAAGGACGTAATATACGCTTGTACTGTTAAACAATTCCCCCGCTCCACCAATGTTGTGAGTAATCACAGTTCCCATACTCCACCCGAACTCCGGATCCCCCCGCAACCCCAATCCGCTTCTACTCTAAACTCCCGCTTATACAGCCATACCTCTAACCAAGCACCCCCAATAATAGATAGTGCTCATGGGCCAACTCACATTTCCCCCATATCCGCTCCACTCCACTTCTCCAAACAACTTTCCTCGCATAACTTGGATCTCCAAACCCAAATCTCTTCTAATACCATTAGCAATCTCAATGCAACTATAGCACCACCCTTCAAGATACACACATATATTGGGGCGTCCTCTTTCCCCATTAAGACCCGGATCTCTAACCATATATATTCCTTTAAAAATAGCAGCGATAACAGCACAGGCACTTCACTTTCCAATCTAATTAGAAACCTCAATCTTAAAAATACTCCCTATTCACTTCACTGGTCAATACTTAAAAAGTCCAAATCATATACCCCTGGAGCATCCCATTGCCAACTTTGTACTCTGGAAACCTTTATGATAGCTACTGCGACTAAATCTTAAAATATTATTAATTCTAAGAATGAACTTATCTCCAGTTGCAGGCATAAACGTAAATTCAGGTATAGCAACCATAATAATCCCCCAGACACCCCTCCCCCATTTGATTAAATACCCTCCCTTCATCTCGGATTTTCCCTCCTTACATCTCGAATCCCCTTTCTGATAGTTCAAATTCATGTTGTTCTATGGTCTCTACTTATATCTCCCTCATCTCTTTAACCTTCTCTTAACTTAATTAAATTACCCATAAACTCCGTTAGCTACACATTTCCCTTAGTTTTAACACCTTTCTTCCATTACCCCCCAAATATTTCCACTTAACCTCCTTAACTGTATAACTTTATTTGGCTTTCCATTTTCTTTCCCGTTTAACTTCTTTTAATGCATTCGTCCGCTTCCCTTCAACACTTCCATTCTTCATTCTATTCCCTTTCAACGTGATAACTAACCCACTCTATTCATATTATATCCTAGCCCTTTTATTTACTTGTTGATTAGCCTTAACTACTCCATATCCCCTTTGCACACCTCGATATCGAACTCCTTACTGTTTCCACTGTGCACTCTAATTATTCTTCCCCTCCTGTTTTTACTTCTAAATAATTCTTCTCACTCTTTTAATAGCCTCGATTATTCCCCCCTTGTTTCACTTCGCCCTTCGCACATCTCTCTCAAACTACTCAACCCCCAACCCGCCCTCGCTCTACATCTTTTAACCCCCATAGTATTTACTTTTAACTGCGATCTCCACTCTCCATCTGGCTTAATCCTTTGTCACTTCTTTAACCTTGTATATCTCTTACTTCTTCCGGCCTTCACTAACCTATTTAAACATTTTCTTATTAACCTCCTTATAACTCTTTTGAATAAAATTTCAAAGTTTATATTTTCCCATATCTATTTGAACTAGCATCCCGTAACTGCTTATTTACTTCAACCCATATTTTTTCCACCTTGGAGATTCCCATTCCGGATATCCTCTCGAGGTCTTGTTTTCCTTTTTCTTTTTCCTTATTCTAATTTTCATTCTTGAGCTCCAATCTTATCTACTTTTCCCTCATTCTATTATTAGTATCTTATTTTTATTATTTTTTTATTTTTTTATTTTTTATTTTTTATTTTTTATTCTTTCGGTCAATCCTTAATTTTCCCTGCGAGCTTAAGACTAATCTTATTATCTATTTTTCTTTCTTTATTCTTTTATTTTCTTATTTCTACTTTTTATACTATTTTTATCTTTATTTTTTATCTTTACTCTTTTAATTTTTAACTCATTTTTCTAGTCCTACCCTTCATATATATTTTGCCTCATTGTTTATATCTAAGGTCATTTGATTAAACATTTAAACCCCGAACTCTGTTCTTATACATATTCTGATATTTTAACATCTTATCCTAACATTCGTTAACGTACCCCCACTCCTTTCTTCCCCTTTTCTAGTTGAATCCTAATTCGACCTAACTACCTATTTCAACTTTATGTTTCACCCCCCCCCACTTTCACACTCTTAGTTTTATCCGCATTCCTTCACCGCATCGCTCCCCTTCTCCCCCCCTCTCTTTCCTCGTACCCGTCCCTCTCTCCTCCCACACACCCCTTACCCGTTTCCTCCCTTGCCTACTGGTCGCATATTATATTCTTGTTTTCACTGTCTTTGCTTTTCTTCATTTATAGCCGGCTTTCTCAACTGGGCAGACTTTAAATATTCTCGCTGCCCCTTTTTCCCACTTTTAAACACTTTCCTTTGTCATCTCTGCCCGGGAAGTATCTTTAATGGCGAATATTTTCCATCTTAATCTCCTCTGACGCCTGCCTGCATCATCGAATGTACCTCTTATTGGACTTTTTACCCTTTTTTGGATTTTCTATTTTCGCCGTACCTGAAGTTGTGGCTTCTTGGAATTTAACTTTGAAACCCCTCTCATTACTTCTCGTGCCTCTAACGACCTACCTATCTACATCTTATTCTCTCCGCTGGACTCTTCGACACCGGACATTTTGGCAATCGGACATTTGCTTGCACCATGGCACAGTTTTGCCCTGCGTTTCTTTCCCTACAACTTTTATTTTATTTTTTCAAATTTTAAATCTTGGCCATTGCCAACATATCTATCCCAGCGACTTCCTCTGATAATAAGATTTTGAAAAACTTTGAAAAGCCTGGCTTAAGGAAAATTTAACTTGAATAAATTGCCTTTTTGCGGAATTTACCTTGCTTTGAACTTTTGAATTGAATTTTGATTTGGCTTTTGCTTTCTCTAATTCCTTTCCATTCTCCTTCATTTCTACCTGCTCTATCCTGTATATTGAGCTGTATACTCTTCACAATAGGGTTTTACCTTTCCTAAAAGTTTGCTTTTAGTACACCTCTTTATATATATATATATATATATATATGTACGTATACGTTTCGTTTTTTTTTACTCGGGACTCATCAGCATAGTGATATGACTATTCACTACTGGTCGTGCGATTCGAAACCCCGGTCTGCAGATAATTTTACAACTCATATCCCGACATCTAGAACCACTCGGCCACCACGGAATAGCTGAATACACGGTGATAATGTTAACAGTTATTTCGGCGACTTGGCGTCAAGTGAGCGTTCTACTTAATGTAAGGATATATAAATACATATATATATATATATATATATATATATACATATATATTTGATTTATTATATTAACTTATAAGCTTTATTATCACGACGTCTTATCTTATTCTTTTTCTCAATATTCTATATGTACTAATTGCATTTAGTAGATTTATTTACAAATAAACACCAATTGTAATACTGGCTGTGCTCAACATAGCTTAACGTCTGTGATCAAACCAGAATTGATGTTTCAACGTAGTAATGGCGTATATAACTACGACAACAATTATTATGATATATATATATATATATATATATATATATATATATATACATATATATATATATATATATATATATATATATATATGCATAATGATATTGACTTATCACCTGTATTATTGCGACGTCTAATCTTATTTGTTTTCTTAATTTCATTTGAGTAGATTGTTGTTTTTATCATTGTATATCTTAAAGAAAATATATAATTCATACACATTTTAATTCATATATACATGCATATACGTAAATAACATAATCATGTTTATGCTTTCCATTATACTATTATAATTATGTATCATTATTGTTTTTTATTTACTTACTTTACTAATTCTATTAATGGTATAACATTTCTATTTTCCAAACACCAGATTAAATACTGTTTAGGCGTCTACATATCGATATAAGTTCGACTCTTCTGTTTATTACATTATTAATATCAGGGACTCGAAATATGGCAGATTACTTTTCTATGTATATATCTTGGCGTCAAGAGAGCGTTCTACTTAATGAAAGGATATATGTATATATATATATATATATATATATATATATATATATATATATACATTAAATATGAAATATAGTCAATCACAAACAACTGGTACGTTTTGTATGGCCATAAAAGATTACAAGACGCAGCTAGTAGGTTTGCGCATAGATTTGATCATAGAACAATAGATCACACACAAACAGTTCAAGAGACTCACTTCATTTGTTGTATCGATCCATTTACTTATACAATTAGTTATCCTGATCTGAAGAAACTAGAAATGAGATACATTATTGGAAATGAAATATTCCTTTGCGTCGATTCTAGTTTTCATGTCAAGGCGCGAACTATTCCCAATCATTTATCTACAGGTGTAATCTCATCAGACATGTTTACATGATTAGGCGTGCAATTCTTATTATGTTCCTCAGTCTTTTCATATCAATTCATTTGTCTATTAATTAAGATTACTATATTCATATTATCTATCTATCTTTATTATATATTATAGATAAATACTATATACATAATACATCTATATATATATGTATATATATATATATATATGTAGTATGTACATATAAATATATTATTTATATACATATGTTATATATATATATATTATATATAATACATATATACATATATAATATAATTTATTAATATATTATATATATGATACACATATATAAAAATCATATATATCAATTATATTTTGATACTATATGTATTATATACATATATACATACAGGGTGGGCAAAAATAAGGGTCCTATTTTTAAAAATTCATAACTTTTTTATTTATTGATTTATTTTTTGATTTTTTTTAAGAATAAATAAAGGACCCCTTCCGAAGCAAGCATGAGCCGTATTAGCCCTAAGGAACGTACCCTCATTTAGAAAACATTATTTTTGATTAAAAAACTCAAAACAGTGTAAAAAACAATACTTTAGTTTTTGTAAGTTTTAAGAAGTGTTTTTCGGCTAAAATTTGTTTTGTTTATTTCAAAAAATCTCGGAAGGGTCAGTCTACACACACATAAAGTTTGGTGAGTTTAACTTTTATTTTGTGGAAGTTATTCAAATTCAAATTATTCAAATTTAAAGATAGGACCCTTATTTTGGCCCACCCTGTATATAGATCATACACCCGAATGTCGTCTATCGTTATGAAATAACTGAAAAACCTATTTTCTTGTGTAAGATGTTTAAAAGTTTAGCAGGTTGTATCGATTCTTGTCTGAAAATCATATTGAATTATTACGAATTCTTACAATGTGCAAATTGGGTACTATATAAATCAATACGTGTTAACATATGGAAAGTTCTTGTTCTTATGTATCTTTTCATAAGAATCTATATTTAATTGTGATTTTCGTATTGTATAATTTCAATTTATTTTTATTTTTCATATTTATTTATGTATATATATTATATGTATATATATATATATATACATATATAAATGGATAATATAAAATCAATATATCGCGATACAGTGAAGCTACATATAGTAGATAGAGCATTAATATACTGATATTAAAGTGATGAAACATATCAATATCGCTTAGTTTACATATTTATTAACTCAGCAAGTCTTGAAACAAGGAATACAAATACAGAATTACCTTTAAGTCATGTTTTTTCAAAGATAATGCTGCTTTTATCGTCAGAAGTTCTGAGCAAACACAATTGAATATTAACTATTAGAGGCTACGACATGAAAATGCAAAAGTGAAAAATATTTTTTTGAAAAACATTATAGTGACAAATGTATAAATATCAGTCCTCAAACAGATAAAACACGATTCCAACTATGAGAAAAGGGTTGTATCAAATTAAAGTGATCCAACTGTTTATAACAGTCCAAACAAAGAAGCCGAAGATATATACGAAGCAAAAGCCACATCTTGTGTACACTCCTAGCAAGAACACATTTCGATCAAAAATACTCAAGGAACTTTCAAAAAGAGAGTGTACGCCCACACTCCTCCTTTCAAATATCTCGGAAAAAGACATAATGCCTTCATATAAACCACTATTGTGGAGGTCAATAAGTCAAGTACCTCCTATAAAAGTAAATGGAAGATCATCGATTATAAAATACTTAATAGCCTTACTTTCAGGAGTTGCTCACTATGCACAACTGAAAACTTAAGGATCCTACAGGCAATCAATAACCATTACATAATGTGGAAGAACATGAACACTGAGGTATTCTAACAATACTCCCTTACGGAACATATTTCGACAAGCCATATAGATGACTCCTTCCATACATATGTCTAACGAACTACACATCATATGTAAAATATAAGGCCTATTCCCCCACAAGACATTTTCAATTATTACAGTATATATAAATCAGATGATTCATCGAATAACAATGTGTGTATATATATATATATATACATATATATATATATATATATATATATATATATATATATAAATCAGATGATTCACCAGAGACAATTTCGTATTTTCTAGTATTCCACGAATAATTAATAGACCAAAGCTATTAGATTGCTCATCCAGGAAAAACTGTATTTAGACTAAAATGTAGATAATGTGTATAATATTGTAAGATAATAAAGAGTTGATAACTGTTAAAAGGGAGAAGGTTCCGCAGTGCAAGCGAGACTTGAAAGGCGGCGGTTTCAGAAACGCGACGAGCCGGAGCGCTTGGTGATCGGAGCATCGAAGTACCGGAAGAATGGGAGTTTACTGATGTTTATGGCACCGATGAAGCTTTATTGGCTATGATACGCAAGCCCGTCTTTCGTGTCCACTGACTAAAAATGTGACTGATAAGCAAGTTGGTAAGGTGAAGGAATCTCCTGACTTGTATTTAATCAAACAGACAATGGGAAGTGTTTGTGGAACAATTGTTTACGTTCACGCTCTGATAGACATTACAGAGAAAATTGCTTTCCAATCGGATCTATATATGAACAAGTTTCTAGCGGAAACCAGGTCTGTGCCATCAGCAAGAAAAAGAATTTCACGAGACAAAAGTATGTCAAAAGATTGTTTTATATATGTGTGTGCGTAGCCGGCGTAAACCATCCGGTTATGGGAAATCAAGAACAGCAATGTTCTTCATATACGTTCGTTTCTTTGTCATTCTTGTCGGATCTTATCGGGTACCCCGAACGAACAGGTAATGCAACAATATGAGTAATATCACGTCTTGATTTTTATCCGGTGAACCTATCTTCAGACATGATACAGATGTACTTACATTCTTGACGCAGTTTTCTGTTACTAATAACGTATGACCCCTTAAATAATGTTACGATTAGCGAACATTCTTGGAATCAAACTAATATAGTGACGGTAAAAATTTAATTGACTTAAAAGCAATGTAGTTTTTTTTTTTGGACTAAATGTGTGTTTTTTTCATGTAGATTTAATGGTAGAACACCTTCCAAAACTATATATATATATATATATATATATATATATATATATATGTGTGTGTGTGTGTGTGTGTGTGTGTGTGTTGTAACCCATTGTGTTATCAATTTAGTGTTATGTTGTGTCTATGCGTACATTGTTTTCTTTTATCTTACATGACAGATAGTACTATCTTAACTATATAATATATATACATATATATGCATATATACATATATATATTTATACTGTTAAATGCACACATGGTGTGCATATATATATATATATATATATATATATACATATATATATATATATATATATATATATATACATATATTGTATTAAGTATATATGTATTGTTAAGGATATATTGATATATGTATATATATATATATATATATATACATATATATATATATATATATATATATATATATATATACACATACATATATATATATATACATTGTTATAGTTCGCTACCCATCCCCTTTTCTTCATTAATTGTACAACCTTCCCACTTTGTATTGAAGTTCACCCTCCTTGAGGAGCTTACAAACCGCAACCATCTATATTCTATCTTAGATTTTAATTTCTTCTGCCAAAAACAGCCGTAGTTTCAACCAGCGGCCAACACATTATGTACCTGTCATGATGTTTTCTTCAAAATAATCACCCCTAGGAAGTTATACAATAAAGATGTTACTTGATGAATTCATAATTAATATTCTATGGTTTTCCTTTTTCAGTTCATATATATATATATATATATATATATATATATATATATATATAGAGAGAGAGAGAGAGAGAGAGAGATAGAGATAGAGAGAGAGAGACTAAGTTAGTTAGTTATGAACATATATTTATAGCAATTAAGTCATAATTAATTGTAATTGTAATACATATATTTTAATAAATGAATACATATCTCTACTCACGGTTAAAGTAAATACTAAAATCATACATGAACATATATCTCCTAATAACATTTCATCTGGATACATGAAATAATTATATATATATATATATATATATATATATATAGGTGTATTAGAAAGGGGTAGGGTTAGGGTGTTAGGATTATATTTAGGGTTATATATATATATATATACAGGGTCGGGCAGCTAAATTGGTACTTTTTTTATTTTTACAAAATTCATAATTTAAAGGATTAAATATGAAAAGATATCATTTTAACATTTATTTATTTAATTATTACAGTCTATTGAACAAAATTATTCAATATGAGCACCCTTTGCATCAATTATTTTGGAGATTCTTTGACGAAACCGTGAACAGCTCCTCTTTATTTTATTGGAATCGAGATTGCGAAATGCTCGTTGAATGGCTGTCTTCAATGAGTTTGTATTTGGTTGTGGATTGATATTAGTCTGTCCCTCGACGACGCCGAATAGATAATAGTCGCAAACATTTGGATCTGGAGAGCTGCTGGGCCAAATATCCTTCGGAACAAACAAGGGAAGATTCTCCTTCATGAAATCTTGGACTTTCCTGTATCCATGCACTGGTGCCGAGTCTTGGATGAGCATGACTTTCGTAGGGTTGTAGTTTCTACGGATCCAAGGCAATAAAACATTATTAAGAATGTTTAAATACTCCGCTGTGTTGATTTTAAGACCCGCTTCGATGGAATGAGGAGGCTTCACCTTTCCATCACTTGTCACGGCGGTAAAAACCATCACAGAAGCAGGATTTTTGCTCTGCATCACAGGAGGAACTTCCGAAGGGTCACGGGCAATAACTCGAGTGTTCTGGCGATTTGGAACCTCATCCACGATGAACTTTTTCTCATCAATAAAAATGCGCACATGTCCTCCTTTGTGTTTCAGATGGTTGATAAGCTTGGGGCATCTTTCAACTCTGATAGCTTTTGAACGGGCAGTGATAAGATTATGGCGTCTCCTAACGTAGGACTTCATCCCAAGGTCTTCGTTGATTGCTCTCCTGATAGTTCTGCGACTCACATTGCGTTTTTTTGCCAGTTTCGACATCGACTGACTTGAGTCTGCCTTTATCGACCTTTTTAGCCCCACCAGGAAAGTGTTTGCACGCTTTCGATCACTACGAGTACTGTGCCGACTTCTCTCAACCTTACACTCGACATCGAAATTAGCCACAACCCGATAGACAGTCGTTTTTTCATAGCCAGTGCTCTTAACAATGTCCGAAGGAGAACTCCCGGCGCGTCTCATTTCGCATATAGTTATTCTTCGTGCTAATTCCGCCATATTAAAACAAATTTGAGTAAATATAATTATGCTATCTTGCAATAAAGTGTTTAAGGATCCTTAGTAAAAAAAACCGTAATCATATGATCAAAAATAAAAAAGATATTAGCAATTTAAATTAGTTCCAGTTTATCTGCCCGACCCTGTATACATATATATATATGTATATTATAGCAAGCATGAAGGGAAGACGAATTCTATCGTTCATGATTAAAAGTTAGTAAAGAGAGCAAAAAATGCCAGCCGACCGGTTTCGCCCTCTCTTAACAAAGGCTTATCGAGGGATGAAGAAAACGAGGGATTTTTTTAAAAAAACGGGGTGAAAAGAGAGAGTACAGAAAATTAAATAGCGTTATGTTATGTGTACAATTAAGGATGAATCTTAGAGACTGATCACATCTAGTCCCAATAGACATTTCCTTTGCAAGCAAAGGGAGGGGCGTTTAAGACGAACCTGGACCGTCTCCAAGATTCTTAGATGATATAACGAGTGAGCATGACTGAGAATGGTGAAGGAGTCCATGCTAAAATTCCTAGCGCACGGCGGGTTTGTAAGTAAACCGGCGAGTTTTAAAATCGTTCCTTTTTTATTCCTTCGATACAGCCTTCGTTAAGAAAGGGCGAAACCGGTCGGCTGGCATTTTTTCTCTCTCTTTATCAACTTTTAACCATGAACGATAGAATTCGTCTTTTCTTCATGCTTGCTATAATAACATTTTGTACTCCCCCAAAAATTATAGTATATATATATATATATATATATATATATATATATATATATATATATATTTAATTAGAAGGCAATGGCAGTTTGAATCATATGTCGGTTGATATGATCATTAATATGTGCTACTATTTACAGAGTCTAACAGATAGTTATTTTTAATCGCGAAAAAAATCACGATCCCTGAAACGGGGTACTCAAGATTAGTATAAAAATAAACATTGCCTCAATCAAGAATAAGTTCTCTCCCACTAACCGAGGTCAGAAAAGTGTCGCGTCTTTCAATAATCTATAGTGAAGTGATCAAAAAATGCCGCATAATTCTCAGTCGAGCAAGGCAGTTGCGTTCGTTTAATACACACGATAGCCGGGGAATTGGGCGAAAATAGTACACGAATGATGATTATATCGCTCTGCTGGCAGCTGTTTCTGGAATCAGGAAACGCTCCAAGAGTTCAGTGCTTTTCAAAAATAACGGATTTTCAAAAGAGTACTTTCCTTTGCACGAAACTTTTAGCCGCTTTGAGTAAATTTACTTACTTTCGGAGATCGAAGTTCACGAAGCGAACTTTGCGCTCAGAAAAGGATACGCATCGGTGAAAAGGAAGGAGAAAATCAGCTGTAAAATTACAAAATGTACAGCATATATATATATATATATATATATATATATATATATATATATACATATAAATAGAAATGATAATTTATTTCATTTTGACTACAAAATTGATTTTGTTTCACGAGAGCGGTTTGTGTGGCTCCCGTTCTTCAGGTCTTAAAATAAAATTTTATTTAAAGACCTGAAGATCGGGAGCCACACAAACCGCTCTCGTTAAACAAAATCAATTTTGTAGTCAAAATGAAATATTTATCATTTATATTTATATTTCTGCTCTATATTCTTATTGAGCACTCTCATAAACCCGGTTCAACTCCCCTGGATGTATACCCTGTGGATCTATACCATACTCGGATTATATATATATATATATATATATATATATATATATATATATATATATATATATATATATATAAATATACATATAAATATATATATATAAATATACATATAAATATATATATATATATATTCATATATATATATATATATAAATATACATATAAATATATATATATATATAACTATACATATAAATATATGAATATATATATATATATTCATATATATATAAATATACATATAAATATATATATCCATATATATATATATATATATATATATATTCATATATATATATATATATATGAATATATATATATATATATATGAATAAACATATAAATATATATATATATATATAAATATACATATAAATATATATATATATATATATTCATATATATATATCTAAATATATATATATATATATATATATATATATATGTATATATATACACATATATATGTATATATACATTTTCAACTGACACGTTTTTTTCTGCATGAGGCCTGTTTAGCTCCGATCAATGAAGTGGTCGCCATCTTCTGCTTTTACAAAAACTGGCGCGGATATCTTGTCCCCAACTTTGTGTCAGTCAAAATCTGATAAGATACCCAGTCTCGTTGCACGAATTAGAGCGTTTACGGATCATCTGCCCCTTCGGTACACAGTCACTCGCGAAATGATAAGGGCAATCCTAGTCATAACATTTATAATCAAATCGGCCTATGCCCACAAGTAAATTAGTGATCATAAAGGGTGCGGTTAAGCTACGACTTATTCCCCTGCTTCAACATTGCATTTCATTAATGCTCGGGCTCTTACCAACACCTTTTCTAAGGGCAGATAATCCACTCTGGAGTAGGATGGAAGCAATCTTTTCACAGAGTAAGGAAGCCCCCGTAAAAACACGCTTAACATACACTTATCTGGTGTTCCACTATATAGAGCTGACAGCTTCCACAAATCCGCCAAATACACATCTACGGTCTCGACCCGACGCAGCAAACGTGCCACGAACCTCTCATATGCTGTAAATCTGTCATCGGTAAAGGCAGTAATTAACGCTTCTTTAATTCGCGCTTCATCGGATTTCTCTTCTTTAGTCATGTGTTTGTTAACTGCAACGGCCCCTCTTGTAAATGTGATGAACTGATGAAGCCGCTTCACTCTATTTAACGACTGCTCCTATCCTATCAATGTTAGAAATAAACTTTTAGTAGAAACAGCTGTCAATGTTAGGCTGAAATAGTTTATTGTTGTCTAACCGTAACCCACCCAAAAAATTCTTACAATCTGACAGCTATCCAGCATCACCACTTTCTCTCTGCTCTCTGAAAAGCTACTACCTGTTTTCAATAAGTACGTTAAGTTATCTTAGTTGGTCTCCGTATATACTAATCAGTTATTAACATAAGCAGATCAGTCCTAACTATGAAAGGCTATAATTGGGAAAGGAATCCCTGTTTTACTTTAGCAGATGGACAATCACGATAGGCGAAGCATCGCATTCTCTTTTCAGCTGGTAAGTATTCCGATTTGTTTGCGATACTGTTATTATAATTTCATCTATTTTTTAATTACGAGCTGTCTCTCGCTGTTTATAACACAGGTTAAACAATAAATTAGATTGAGGTATGGTTTGGTAGTTTTGTTTTACGGCATATCAACCCTTTTTGGGTTATTTAATGCCGAATCTGGTCATTATAGTAAAAGTTTTTATGCTTCAAGTTCTTTATATCTTCAAATGTTTAATCATCGTTTTTGGTTTGGTTGTTTTGTTTTACGGCATATCAACCCTTTTTGGGTTATTTAATGCCGAATCTGGTCATTATAGTAAAAGTTTTTATGCTTCAAGTTCTTTATATCTTCAAATGTTTAATCATCGTTTTTGGTTTGGTAGTTTTGTTTTACGGCATATCAACCCTTTTTGGGTTATTTAATGCCGAATCTGGTCATTATAGTAAAAGATTTATGCTTCAAGTTCTAAAAATAAAATAAAAAAGGGGAGGGAGAAAGGGAGAGGGGCTGTTGTTTTTGTTTTTGGTTTTGTAGAACATAATTAAGTTTTACAAAAAAAAAAAAAAAAAAAAAAAAACGTCAATGTAGGTGAATTTCGTCTCAGGAAGCCACAGGGCAACCTAATCTGGTATCACCAGAAATTAGATTGAAAACGTTGAGAAAAATTGTAATGTCTAACTTTGTGCATCGTTTATTGTTTGTCTTAACGTTCAAGTCAGTTAAAGCGAAATACATTTACCGATCGGCAAGGAAAACCGTTGTTTTTTTTTTAATGAACGTGTGCACGTTCATCCTGTCGTTAATTACCGTAAAGAGCAACGCATTTTTTCATTCAACAAAACCAAAGTTCTTCATAATCTCTAAACTATATTCAACGTATTCAAGACTCCCATATCAGAGTTTAGACAAGTGTTGTGTGACTTCAGTTATTAAATCTATTTCTTTTCTTTCTTTCTGTTTGCGTTGATTTGAGAACGGGAACTAAGTCTCTATTAAAGTGTATTCTGCTATTTTGGAAGTCTCGTGTATTTTGTCTACTAACAAGTTTGTAGTTGTAAAGCTTGAAACAAATGTGGTCTCGCATATGTATCGGCCATTTTTTTTATACAATGTAATATATTACATTGTGACATTCAGGTAAGGTGTGGTGCTTGTAGAAGGATAAGTAGTAATCTCTGACAAAATGCTGACAAACTAGACATATTTATTGTAGGTACAGTTACCATGTTCTGTGGCGTTATGTAACTGTTTGTGTTATGTATGAAACTGTGTTCATACATTTGATAGTTCTCTATGAGAACTTATGAGTGGTTCCTTAAAAATGGAATTATTTGTTGATGGTAATCCATGTGTAAAAACATCAGTAGTAAGACAACGTGTAAGTTGGTCTGTATGTTCGCTATGAGTGAACACTATACAAATGCGGTGCTGTTCGTTTTTCTTATAATTAAGCAGATTTTTCTGTCTATTGATGATGTCTTTTTACGGTTGATTAAAAAAGTGTTATGAAGAATGTGGAGCTAGTTGAATCGTCGTGTTAATTCAAGTGTTTATATATATATATATATATATATATATATATATATATATATATATATATATATATATATATATATATAAGGATGAAAAGGAATTAGAACAGCGACGGAGGCAGATCTTTTTTTTAATTCAGTTGCTCAATGCAAATTATATTCCGCAAAAAGACAATTTATTCAATTAATTGTTTCCTTAAGCCAGGCTTTTCAAATATCAAAATCTTATCTTCTGAAGTAAATGTCTGGGATAGATAAGTTGACAAAGACCAATATTTAAAATTTGAAAAAGTAAAATAAAGATTGTGGGGGAAAAAACAAGGCAAAATTCTACCTATCTATCTGCTCTATCCTGTATATTGAGCTGTACACATTTCACAATAGGTTTTCTCTTTTCTAAAAGTTCGCTTTTACTTCTCCACTTTATAAATATATATACACATAATATTTAATTATATATATATATATATATATATATATATATATATATAGTAGTAAATTGGCAACATCTTTGAAGCACGAAAAAAAACTACGAGACAGTCTCGCCTGACAAGTTTTTTCTACAACAAAAACTTGCAAAAGAAAATTAAATAAATTAATTTTTCATTTAAATTGCACGATTGTTGTTTTTAAAAATATTTCACTTTAATACTTTCTAATCCGTTCTTCAAAGATGTTGCCAATTTCCTTACTAAAAATGCGCCAATCTGCGCATATCATCACCAGGACTACACTTATCCTAACGTCTTGGGAACTTAACATCTCTTTCTGCTCATATCGTGATTCGACCCCTCGGGGTTAATACAATCACAATGAAGAGGAAGAAAAGAAGAAGAAAAAACTATAAGACAGTCTCGCCTGACAAGGTTGTTCTACAACGAAAGCTTGTAAAAAAAAATTAAATACATTCATTTATCATTTAAATTGCACGATTGTGGATTTTCAAAATGTTTCACTTTAATATGTTTTTTAAATTTAATTTTATTTTTTATATTATATATATATACTATATGTGTTATATATATATACTATATGTGTTATATATATATATATATATATATATATATATATATATATATACGTTTATACGTATTCTACAGTATTTCTTAGATAGTTTTGGATTTGCTTTATGAATTTACTTTGATTAATTTGATATGACTTTTTATATATATATATATATATATATATATATATATATATATATATATATATATATATATATATATATATATATATGTTTATACTAGCATGACAAGTTTCTCGACGTTGGCGAGGAGATTAGAAACTATTTTCAAAATAAAATATGAACCAGTGCTGCAACTAATAAACCGTTGAGAATGAATCAATTCTAAAGGTCTACAAGAAAGCTATTCTAGAGGTTATAGATTCAATCCTCATTACTAATACAGAATACACATTCGCGAGTAAGAAAATCACATCCTCCGAAAAGATGTGAAAATAACAAGTAAGATGATAATAGTAGTTTTACTAATAGAATCATCAACCCTCATCTATCAATTGTCACGGTGTCGTTTTATAAATATTATTACTACTACAACACTATTCATACTACCAATGAGTATTACATTAAGAACACTCAGCAGTAAGAATTACCAAGTATTAATCATAATCTAAAAAAATTGTTAGATCCGATTGTTTTTTTCAAAACTACTTGTCAATTGATCCTACGCGAGGCAACAATTCTGCTGTATTTCAGTTTGTTCTCTTTTGCCTTAGTAGCGTGGTTCTTTTTGTTTTAGCTTCGCCGTCGTTACTTTCCCTTGCGTTGTGGCGGTGTAGTTTTTCGTTGTTTCTTTTTTTGTCTGTGTTGTCCGTGGCCGGCACCCGCGAAGCTCGTCCCATTGTACATAAGATCTTCCTTGTTTTATATGAAGAAAACATTAAGATAAGAAATACATTCGAAATGGAGTTTATTTAGAGATAAATATCAAGTCAACACGAGTACAATTACACTTCTTCATAAAGAAGAAAGACAGTTAGATTACTAAATATCTAGTTGATAGATAGACAAATAGATTGAATGAGAGACAGATATCAAGATAGACAAAGAGACTGATCAGCTATCACCTCGTGCGATTCTCAGTAGTTTTTTTCTCGTCGTAAAGTCATTTTTCCGCAACCGTTCGCATCGCGCTCCCATTACGATTTACGTTAAAATCTCTCCGTTGTTCTTTATTTTTCCTACGTGACACTGGGGGATCTCAACTGCATATCGCTTTGAGCCTGGCACTTATGACCCTACCTCGTCAAATCTCACCCTGGTATATTATCACTCCAGAGTACACTCTAAAAACGTTATTGTTCTACGCACGGCAAGGTCACTGTGACAGTACCCATTCACATGTGTTAAGATCTATATTAGCATATCTACCACCAATTATGTACACTAACATAAATATATTGTAGAGCTATCAAAATAGTATCACATTTTAACAACATTTTAAACATATTTTAACCACATTTTAAACATATATATATATATCAAATTGTAAGTACATTTTAAACACCTTTTAACCACATTTTAATCGCATTTTAACCACATTTTAACATTTCCCCCACATTTTAAACAAATTTTAAATACATTCAATCAAATTTTAAAACATTTTAAACACATTTTAACCACATTTTAACAACATTTTAATAATATTTAACCATATTTTAACCACTTTGTAACCACATTTTAAATACATTTAAAACACATTTTAACCACATTGTAACTACATTTAAAACACATTTTAAACACATTTAAACCACATTTTAACCACATTTTAACCGTTTTTAATCATATTTTAACCACTTTTAATCACATTTTAACCACATTTTAATCACATTTTGCTCAATTTATTAATGGGGTTGAGCAGCACGAGTTTTACATCCAAATATCCTATATCAGGAAATAGGTATTGCAGAGTATCAAACATTACCACATATAGTAGCCAGCGTAATTTCCGAAATCACTTGTTCCTAAATTAGCTAACATGCCATCATAGTGTTTCGCTAATTGTTACAGTTGTGAGGGATTACATGAATTTATATTTATATATTTATCAACCCGCACCGTTTACAACCACACAACCACTTCTCTCCCTATTTCTAATACAAACAAAAACAAAAACAAAAATAGCCAGTGACGGGCCATTTCTCCCTCTTTCTGGCATCTTGTGTCGATTTCCGCTATTTATTGGCAATCGATACATTTGATTTCGGAACGTATCGAATCCATCCAAGTGTTAATCTGAGTTCTATATTTTCGATTCGATATCCGGCTTTAGGGGAATGTCTTGGAAAACCTATTTCCATTTTTCGGGTTTACTACTTTACCGACATATTGGATTAACGACTTTCGAGAAATGAAAGCAGGTGTTCGCTCGGACAGTGGCTGAACGAGTAATGCGCGGACGCAAAATTGATTCAACTCACGTGTCCGATATCATCGTTGGGTGGATGAATAATTTGAAGCAGATGGACAAATACATAAGATAGACATATAATGATTATATATATATATATACGCACATTTATATATATATATATATATATATATATATATATATATAAATTCCCGAAACAGTTTTTCATGGTAAACAACTGATGATCCCTTAAAATAGTGTTAGAAACTAACTAATATAATAACTGTAAAAAATAAATTGACTTACATGAGTGATTTTCCACTGGAAGACTTGAGACTATAAGTTTGTTTTTGTTGTTTTTTTTATATATATTTTTTATATAGTTTTAATGGTTGAGAAACTTCCGAGACTATATATATATAAACACACACATATATATGTATCATATATCTATCTCTCTCTCTCTATATATATGTACACGCACATTTATATATATATATATATATATATATATATATATATATATATATATAGATAGAGAGAGAGAGAGAGAGGGAGTGAGAGTGAGATAGAGGAAGGTAGAGATAGCAAAAGGCACACTACGAAAGAGGAAATAATTCAGAATAAATCCGATAAATATTGTGAAAGTAAGTAGAAAAAGTTAGTATCGCTACGGATATAAATTAAATTCAATCGTATTCACATTCCATCTATCTAAATACTATTAAAAAGTTATGGTGTTTTGGGAGTTTTTCTATTCGGACTCAAATGCAAACACGTGATAGGTTGACAACAACGGAATAGGCAGAGTGCACATAGCATAGGCAGTTCTTTTCCTGCATAGCACTAATCGAGTTCAAGACTCACGTAAGTTACACCGTTGTAAAAATGTATTCAAATATTTCAGATTCATTTTGAATTTCATCCATATTCATTAGAAACTCATTTATCAAGATTCATTGACTTTCAGTTCCTTCTAAAGTGCCATTAAAATTAAGCGTTGAATTTTAGACAGTTTCTATCAAAATTGGAACAAGTATCATTCTATCTTAATTTTTGAATTTGCAAGTAGCGTAACAGTTGTGTTAAACTGGTCTCTACGTGGAATTAATTTTACACGTCCTATATTCATTTAATTAGTTATACAAAAGATTAAAAAGAAATGCATATGTAGAAATGTACATGAATTTGAATGAATCCAGTAAGAGTTTTAGCCTTATCCATAAAAATAACTTTTCTACAGAGTTGGGCGTAAAGTAACAAAAAGAAAAAAAAACACATCCGGATTAAATATTAAATTTAAAAGTAATTATGAAATGCAATGAAAAAACAATACATCTAATAAAAAGTATTAAATATACGAATCAAACACAAATAAAACATTTAAAGATTAAACAATTAACTCAAATGATAGTTACCCATTGGGATAATAATTGACAACCTCCTTTTACTATCTGCAATGTTGTTCGGTAACAACCGGAGATTAACAAAGCAGTCATGAGATTGCGATTCATGTTGTATTTGTAATCCGTCGGAAGATACCAAAGACCTTTAAACACACTTCGTAATGTGCTAGTAAAATACGATTTTACAATATATAAAGGGAAGCCTAAAACGATTTATTTACCCTTTGCAACGAACACTTTTTCATTTCTTTACTATATATATATATATATATATATATATATATATATATATATATATATATGTGTATATATATTTAAGAAAACAATAGGAATTTTTAATTTCAATGTCCAAGTTTGTATTCATATTTTTACTTGCCGAATAAATAAAATCAATATAACTCTTGTCAATTTTTCGTTTAATATATATTCGTTTAATATATATATATATATATATATATATATATATATATATATATATATATTTGTCTAAAGCTTTGGCGAGGCTTGTTATATCAAGCGAAATATTAGATAAAAAGTCAAGATGAATAAGAAACAAAGTATTGTTTTTATTTTAATTTTTATTTTAATAAAAACATATCTGCATCAAACACATGGTTTTTGAAGGCATTTTGCCTCTTTCTTTGACTTTAATATATATATATATATATATATATATATATATATATATATATATATATATATATATATATTAACGGATAGACACAATCATCATATTAAAGATAACTTTGATCTTCGTAATGTATGATTCTTCGCATTTCATTATTCGTTTACCGAACATTCTGAGCCAGATTAGAACCACATTCCCTCCCGAAACAGAGTCCAATTCTTTTGCAGTCCTCATTCGACAATACCATGTGATCATCTTTACAAGCGTGTTTCTTCTATCCCAGCCACACACTTGCGGGACCAGCATTTCATTTTGAAGATGCAGACGAAAATAAACTTTCGAAATCTTGATAAACGCGTGGCCAATGCGTCTGGTGGTCATAATTTATATACGCTCAACTGAATTGCCACTTCATACGGAAGATAGTTTATAAATAGGGACATCTGAAGCTAAAAGAAGATGTAGACTCGGTGCGGCTCTATGCCCGATTGCATGCTGCATAAGAAACACGAATAGAAGAAGACACAAACTTATCGGATTTCATTCGTGCAGTATATTATCTCAAAATCTCTATCTCCCTTCTCTATCGCTCTCTCTGCCTCTCTTTATCATTTCACACACACACACACATATATAAATATATATATACATATGTGTATATATATATATATATATATATATATATATATATATATATATATATATATATATATATATAGTAAGCAATGAAAATATATATGGCAATCAAGCTACACAGAGGCTCCCGTGTTTCATCCCCGGGGGGAATCGTCAGGCTAAATGCCTTTTAGTCTGACGATTCCCCCCGGGGATGAAACACGGGAGCCTCTGTGTAGCTTGATTGCCATATATATTTTCATTGCTTACTACCTAGCTCTACTTACGTATCGAGCACTGTTGAAGTAAATACTCAAAACTGATACATAACAAATTATATCTCCTTATAATATTTATGTGGATACATGAAGTACTAATATATATATATATATATATATATATATATATATATATATATATATATATATATATAGATAGATAGATAGATAGATAGATAGATAGAGAGAGCGAGAGATAAATATATAAATTGATAGATAGATAAAAGAGACATACCATGCGCACATCACCGCATTTAGATCTTGCACATACATTATATCAACTTGCATACATCTCTTACTCATTTTACTTAGATCAAAGTATAGTATCGGTTCTAATACTGCAATTCATATTTTCTATACTCACTCATAGAAGGGGATAGCACTTTTTATTTTTTTATCTATCAAGTACCCATTTTTAAAGAAGCTGGATTTTCCCCACGTAAAAATCCAACCGTGTTTTTAACAAATACTAAAAATAGAACAAGGTTGAGTGTGTATCTTTTATTCAATTTATCTTGTTAATAAACACAGAGTTACATTAATAAAATTTAGAAAAGTAAACTATAAAAAATACTAATTTGTGTATATTCGGAATATGTTGTTTTAATTAGAATATAACACATTATTTTAATTCTTTGAATTGTTGAATTTTGGATTGATACTTTTTTATGTGATTAGGATTATTTAGAATACTGGCCTCATTTTTTAATTTTATTCTCACAATTTGTTGGTTGATACAACATTCGACTTTCTTCAGATGTGTCTTGTTGAACTCAGAAATGCAGTATAACGCTATTAAAGACACACCCATATTTCAATTACCTACTAGACACAATCACCGAGTGTCTTCGGTCTCTCTGTACAACGGTTTTTCAGGATCACCTGACATGAGGATACTTCCCATACAAGTAAACCCTGACAAAATATTACAAAATAACATAGTATTCGAAGCGAAAAATCAGATCCCTTTCGACACGGCCATAAAATGGCTTATACCAGCAATGGTGTACCTTCTCTTACTGATGTTACCTCAAATAAAAAAACCCTTAGCTAGATACTGCTTTAGACTAGATAAATTGTTGTCCTGGAATCCGGTAAGACCAAGAGACCACACTTAATATATACTATAAAATAAATATCTGCTCAATCGAGGAGATAGAAATTAATGTTCTTAACTTCTTTACTTACTCAAATTTTGGCTAAGATCAAAGTGTAGTATCTGTTCCGATGGATACTGCATCCCATAGACTGGTATCGTCTTGGCCTTCGGAACTTGATTTACGCCGATCTATGGGTCGGTCCTGTGCAGTTCTAGGAGGTCCACCCACCCAGGCTTCGCCTCCCCTCTTTGGGGAGGAATAAGTTTATTGCTTACTGCCAGAGGCGCCCCTACCGGGGAATGTCGACGGGGCTGCCCAGGATATTTTTAAACCCCACTTTCCCGACCCGACCTTAGGTCACATCTTACTTGTGGGAGTAAGATAAAAACTGGCCTTGTGCCTAACTCCCGGAGAGGAGTAAATCAATACTCAACGTTTTACAAATAAAGGAGACCTTTAATAGAATATTCGAATATCAATATATCTCATATATAGATGAAGTGTTAGCCTCAGCAGGAACTAGCTCCTATATTTACGAAGCGGTCCAATCGTTATTTAATGAGTCAATGCTTGAAATCATCTTGGAAAATAAGTAAGCTTCATTCCAGTACAGACCAAACCAAAAGAGACATCGATTAACAAAATTAATTTCAACGATAGTACACACATTGTTAAATGCTTATAATAATAATAATAGTATAGCTTATTAATGGTTCCTGACAACACTATTAATAAATATATAAGAAGTACATGCTTTTACTTGATAACCACCCCGTAAAGGGGATCTAAATGAATATAACAGGCTTAGGTTCCAAAACTGCAAATATATTCGCCATTTCCGGTTCAAAAGTTAATAAAGAAGCCCAGAACAAATGAAAATAGGCAAGCCGCCACTGTAGACGTAAGAGGCTACAGAGAAAAAGGGTTATAGTTTTTTTGGGGAGGGGGGAGCTGTGCAGCGAAATGTATGTTTACATTAGTTTTACATTTCTGTATGTCAGTACCGTCAGGAAAACAGGTAGCAGGGAGGGAGTTCCAGAGTCCAGCATCACGAGGAAAGAAGATTTTGGAGTAGAAAGCTCTTCGGCATCTGGGGGCCTCCACAGTAGATGGATGGGATTTGGCAAATTCTTGTGTTGGTCTAGTGAATTTGCGTCGTGGGGGTACCAGAGCAGCAAGTTCATCAGAGCACAGTCCATTGAAGTACTTGTAAAACAGGCACAAGGAAGCAACATTGCGGCGGTGGGATAGGGGCTGGAGCTTGATAGATAATGATGGTCCTATTAAGTTGGTGACCCTTTTTTGTACCTTTTTTGTCCATACTATATATTATAATAGGTCTCAAAGAAAAATATGCTGCCCAGTACACGCACACACAAACACACACATTATATATATATATATATATATATATATATATATATATATATATATATATTTATGTAATTTTTTAAATATATATATATATATATATATATATATATATATATATATGAAGAAGAATGGAAAGGAATTAGAGAAGCAAAAGCCAAATCATAATTCAATTCAATTGCTCAGAGCAAAGTATATTCCGCAAAAAAGGCAATTTATTCAAGTTAAATTTTCCTTAAGCCAGGCTTTTTAAAGATCAAAATCTTATCATCAGAGGAAGTCGCTGGGATAGATAAGTTGGAAAAGGCCAAGATTTAAAATTTGAAAAAATAAAATAAAAGTTGTAAGGGAAGAAACACAGGGCAAAATTCTGCCCGAATGCAAGCAAATGTCCGATTGCTAAAAAGTCCGGTGTCG
>OY744542.1:57883262-58095762 GCA_963556195.1 Sepiola atlantica
ATATATATATATATATTAATATATATATATATATATATGTATATATGCGGGTGTGTGTGTTTGTGTATGTGTGTATTCAATTCACTTTTAAACTTAAGAATTGACAATTAAGTATCATAGAATATATACCCTAGGAAACACGTTAAATCTCTCTGTCTCTCTCTCTCTCTCGCTCTCTCTCTCTCTCTCTATATATATATATATATGTATATATATATATATATGTGTATATATATATATATATATATATTTAAATATATATATGCTAGCAGATTACCCTCCCTATGTAAGGTATACTTTTCGTCTTAAGAATACGTAGATATTTATTTTTCTTTTTACGTTTCCACACTAAAAGTAATGTATATCTGTTTGCTTTCATAATTAAATACAATTTATATTTTCGGTACGTAAGTAAACCCAATAAAAACATGTTTGCGTCTGACAAATCTCCTGTGAAAAAAGTGCATGTTCTGTATGCTAGTACAGTAAGAGAAACAGGACACAGGAATGGAATTCCAAAATCTAGCAGTTCTGGAGAAGAAGGTATTTGAGTTGAATTGTCTCGACATCTGGGGAACCTCTACATTTAAAGATGGGATATTGCTGCTTGTCGGTTTGATCCGGTGTATTTACCTCGAGGGGGGCACAAAAGAAACGAGTTTGTCAGAGTGCATTCTATTGATGTACTTGTTAAATAAGCACAAAGATGCAATATTGCGGCAATGAGAGTGGAATTGTAGCAGGGTTAACAGTACGGGACTTATTTGATTGGAGACTCTTTTTTGGACTCTGTCTAATAGGCAGAGACGAGTAGTTGATGCCCCAATTTTCAAAATATTAAGAGTCAAAGCTCGATTCTCCTGTTAAGCGAGTTTTAATTATGTTCGCGTCCAAGTTTTTAGTTACTTTGTTTACTGTCATCGAGTCAGTATAATTGTTTAGATTTGTTTGTACGAAATATTGAAATTAATCTCGTGTAATATAGAACCTAAACATCGAATGCTCATACGAGTTAGCTATACTTGTATTCAGCCGCCATTAAGACAACAAGATGTGATGTTACTCAAGTATTTCCAATGTTTTTATGTGGCTTTCATGTCATGTAGAGAACACTATCACGTAATATATTTTTCATGTCAAGTAGAGAACACCATCACTTAATATATTTTTCATGTCATGTAGAGAACACCATCACTTAATATATTTTTCATGTCATGTAGAGAACACTATCACTTAATATATTTTTCATGTCATGTAGAGAACACCATCACTTAATATATTTTTCATGTCAAGTAGAGAACACCATCACTTAATATATTTTTCATGTCATGTAGAGAACACCATCACTTAATATATTTTTCATGTCATGTAGAGAACACTATCACTTAATATATTTTTCATGTCATGTAGAGAACACCATCACTTAATATATTTTTCATGTCATGTAGAGAACACCATCACTTAATATATGTTTCATGTCATGTAGAGAACACCATCACTTAATATATTTTTCATGTCAAGTAGAGAACACCATCACTTAATATATTTTTCATGTCATGTAGAGAACACCATCACTTAATATATTTTTCATGTCATGTAGAGAACACCATCACTTAATATATTTTTCATGTCATGTAGAGAACACCATCACTTAATATATTTTTCATGTCATGTAGAGAACACTATCACTTAATATATTTTTCATGTCATGTAGAGAACACCATCACTTAATATATTTTTCATGTCATGTAGAGAACACTATCACTTAATATATTTTTCATGTCATGTAGAGAACACTATCACTTAATATATTTTTCATGTCATGTAGAGAACACCATCACTTAATATATTTTTCATGTCATGTAGAGAACACTATCACTTAATATATTTTTCATGTCATGTAGAGACCACTATCACATAATATATTTTTCATGTCATGTAGAGAACACTATCACTTAATATATTTTTCACGTCATGTAGAGAACACTATCACTTAATATATGTGTCATGTCATGTGGAGAACACTATCACTTAATATATTTGTCATGTCATGTAGAGAACACTATCACTTAATATATTTTTCATGTCATGTAGAGAACACCATCACTTAATATATTTTTCATGTCATGTAGAGAACACCATCACTTAATATATTTGTCATGTCATGTAGAGAACACTATCACATAATATATTTTTCATGTCATGTAGAGAACACCATCACTTAATATATTTGTCATGTCATGTAGAGAACACTATCACGTAATATATTTTTCATGTCAAGTAGAGAACACTATCACTTAATATATTTGTCATGTCATGTAGAGAACACTATCACTTAATATATTTTTCATGTCAAGTAGAGAACACTATCACTTAATATATTTGTCATGTCATGTAGAGAACACTATCACTTAATATATTTTTCATGTCATGTAGAGAACACCATCACTTAATATATTTTTCATGTCATGTAGAGAACACCATCACTTAATATATTTGTCATGTCATGTAGAGAACACTATCACTTAATATATTTTTCATGTCATGTAGAGAACACCATCACTTAATATATTTTTCATGTCATGTAGAGAACACTATCACATAATATATTTTTCATGTCATGTAGAGAACACCATCACTTAATATATTTTTAAAATGGCGTGTTAATTACACCCGTTAACGTATGTTAAAAATAAACGAGATGATGAAATCTAATACGCCACAAAGACGCTGAATGTGTGCATTTTAACCGTGAAAAATTATGCCTACCTCTGAAAACAGTTCGACAACCATGAGATACATGTATTCACATAAATTGCTTTAAACAGTTTTGATTATTAATTCTACTCAATTTTAAAACCTAATGACACCTGATAGTTTACTACTAGGTATTTGTAAATGATGTTTTATATATTAAAAAAAAAAACAACATGTAAAATGTTTAAGCTTTTAGTCATCATGCGTTAAACAATGCAGATGAGATAATCTATGCTCAGAACAACCGGAAGTTAATTTAACACCAAGATGACGAAATCCGACTATCGTAAAGTTTAGTATTTTTAAAAATAATACGAATTAGGGGTGACATAACAAACATACACACACACACACGCACACACACACACAGTAAACTTCAGTATAAAAAAAAATAATACGAATTCGGGCGGGCATAACACACAGACACACATATATATATATATATATATATATATATATATATATATATATATATATATATATATATAAGGATAACATCCATAATATATCATAACAATGAAATCTGTTTTCCATTTTATCTTTTTCATGCAGATATATATATATATATATATATATATATATATATATACATATGTATATACATGATACTAATAATAATAAAAGTAAAACATCCAAAGGGTTGTAATCCAAATAATTTAAACCGGGTTTATAAAAAGTGCTCAATATCAAATAGAGCTTTTTTATATGATTATTTTTATTTACAGAGTCATGTACAAATTCTGCGACACTGGCATAATACTGAGATCTCATCAGGCAAAGTTAGAATCCGATCTTAACCTTAGATCATATTTTCCAAATATGATCTAAGGTTAAGATCGGATTCTAACTCTGCCTGATGAGATCTCAGTTTATAATAACTGTTGATCGATAACATCGACATGCCAGTGTCGCAGATTTTCTACATGTCTGTGTAAATAAAATAATCATATATATATATATATATATATATATATAAAATTCTGTATATCATAGTAATGTAAGCGAATATTTCGACTGAATATTATTTTGATACGAATTGAGGAATAATAAAATAATATATGCCGAAGAAGAAAATCACAGTTTCGTAAAGTTTTATTCTGGTGTAAAATACAGATTTTGTGAAACGTGTGTAAATATGGAATGATATTGAAGAGTAGTTTTTAGAAGCACTTTTTAAAAAATATTGATTATGTCGTAAAGTTGGTATTCTACTGATTCAAATACGTAAGCTTGGTTTTATATAACGTATTTACAATTAAGCCTAATTTGATCTGCAGTAGAAACATATCCTAATGATGTATGATATCCGATTAATGAATACTGATGAATAAGTGATGCAATTTTCTTGAAATAGAAAAATATTTTCAGTTGTTTAACTTTACCCTTTCCTTAAATATATATATATATATATATATATATATATATATATATATATATATATATATATATATATAGGTTAGCGACGTTTATTTGGGTTGAAAAATAATTGTAATCCAGGGTTTCGAATCGTGTGACCGGTAGTGAATAGTCATATCTCTATGCTGAAGAGTCCCGATTGAAAAAGGACGAAACGTATACGTATATAGATAATAAACAATAACAAATATTTATATATATATATATATATATATATATATATATATGTATATATACATATATATTTATCTCTCTATATATACATGCAAAATATATGCGAGATATACACATATACTCAACATATATATATATATATATATATATATATATATATATATATATGTAAATATATATATGAGATGTACATACAAGTATATGTATTCTGTATGAATTAGATATACATGATACATATATACATATATGCTATACATGTATACATTAACATATTTATATGCATATATATATACTTATGTGTATTTCACTGCTGTGTGTTTATATATTTATATATATATATATATATATATATACATATGCATACATATATATTAATATATATATATACATATATATTAATATATATATACATATAATTGTAATATTAAACAATTTCGATAGTACGATAAGATAGAGATATAACTTTAAAAATATATTTTCTATATAACTCATATATATATATATATATAATGTATATATGCATGTTTGTGTGTAATATATATTTACTAGCGGGGCTACCCGGCGTTGCTCGGGGTCATAAAAACATATATTTGAAGAAAGATCGTGTGTGTAACATCTTTATATTCAAACTTCTATGTCCGCCCCCTCTCTCTATAGCCGTCTCTTTATATGCTACCTTTCTCTTCCCTGGTCGCCCCATTTCGCCGCTACTTTCTAATTTTGCCTTTTGCAAAAGCTGTTTCTTCCCCACCATTTCTCCTATTGCCCAGGGTAATAGTATGACATATTTCTATAAAAAGTAACACCTCTATCTGCGCCTTCTATATAGGTACTTATCTCCACCCCGGTGCGCATACTATATACGTACCTATCGCCGCCCCAGTGCACATACTATATACGTACCTATCGCCGCCCCGGTGCAGATACTATTTAAGTACCTATCGCCGCCCCGTTGCGAATGCTAAATAGTACCTATCGCTGCCCCGGTGTGAATGCTAAAGACATACCAATTGCGCCCCGGTGTGCATGCTACATAAGTACCTATCGCTGCCCTAGTGCGAATAATAAATATGTACATATTGCCGCTTTGGTGTGAATGCTAAATACGTACCTATCGCCGGCCCAGTGCGAATGCTAAATACGTACCTATAGCCGCCCTGGTGCGAATGCTAAATACGTACCTATAGCCGCCCCAGTGCGAATGCTAAATACGTACCTATCACCACTATGGTGCGAATGCGAAATACATACCTTTCGCCGCCCCGGTGCGCGTGCAATATATGTACTGATCGCCACCGCAGAGCGCATGCTATGTACGTACTTATTGCTGCCCATGTGTACATGCTATATACGTAGCTATCGCCACCCCTGAATTCTGAATACGTACTTATCGCCGCCCTGGTGTGGAAGCTAAATACGTACATATCGCCGCCCCGGTGCGAATGCTAAATACATACCTATCGCCGCCCCGGTGTGAATTCTAAATACGTACCTATTGCCGCCCCGGTGTGAATTCTAAATACGTACCTATCGCCGCCCCGGTGCGTAAGCTAAATACGTACATATCGCCACCCTGGTGCGAATGCTAAATACATACCTATCGCTGCCCCGGTGTGAATGCTAAATACATACCTATCGCCGCCCCGGTGTGAATGCTAAATACGTACCTATCGCCGCCCCGGTGTGAATTTTAAATATGTACCTTTCGCCGCCCGGTGTGAATTTTAAATATGTACCTTTCGCCGCCCCTGTGTGCGTGCTATATACGTACCTATCGCCGCCCCGGTGCGCGTGCTATATATGAACCGATCGCTGCCTCAGTGCGCATGCTAATTACATACCTATCACTGCCCCGGTGTGCATACTATATACGTACTTATTACCGCCCATGTGCACATGCTATACAAGTACCTATCACCACCGCTGAATGCTCGGGGTCATTAAAACATATATTTGAAGAAAAATCGTGTGTGTAACATCTTTATATACAAACTTCTATTTCTCCCCCCCCCCCTTCTCTATAGCCGTCTCTTTATCTTTCTACCTTTCTCTTCCCTGGTCGCCGCATTTCACCGCTACTTTCTAATTTTGCCTTTTGCGAAAGTTTTCTTTCCCCACCATTTCTCCTACGTTGCCCAGGGCAATAGTATGATATATTTCTATAAAAAGTAACACCTCTATCTGCGCCTTCTATATAGGTACTTATCTCCACCCCGGTGTTCATACTATATACGTATCTATCATCACCCCGGTGCGCATACTATATACGTACCTATCGCCGCCCCAGTGCACATACTATATACGTACCTATCGCCGCCCCAGTTCAGATACTATTTAAGTACCTATCGCCGCCCCGGTGCGAATGCTAAATAGTACATATCGCCGCCCCAGGTATGCATGCTATATAAGTACCTAGCGCTGCCCTAGTGGGAATAATTAATATGTACATATTGCCGCATTGGTGCGAATTTCTAAATACGTACCTATCACCACTTTGGTGCGAATGCTAAATACGTACCTATCGCCGGCCCGATGCGAATGTTAAATACGTACCTATAGCCGCCCTGGTGTGAATGCTAAATACGTACCTATAGCCGCCCCTGTGCGAATGCTAAATACGTACCTATCACCACCCTGGTGCGAATGCGAAATACATACCTTTCGCCGTTCTGGTGCACGTGCTATATACGTACCTATTGCCGCCCCGGTGCACGTGATATATATGTACTGATCGCCACCCCGGTGCGCATGCTATGTACATACTTATTGCTGCCCATGTGTACATGCTATATATGTAGCTATCGCCACCCCTGAAGTCTTAATATGTACCTATCGCCGCCCCGGTGTGGAAGCTAAATACGTACATATCGCCGCCCCGGTACGAATGCTAAATACATACATATCGCCGCCCCAGTGTGAATTCTAAATACGTACCTATCGCCGCCCCGGTGCGGAAGCTAAATACGTACATATCGCCACCCCGATGCGAATGCTAAATACATACCTATCGCCGCCCCAGTGCGAATGCTAAATACATACCTATCGCCGCCCCGGTGCGAATGCTAAATACATACGTATCGCCGCCCCGGTGTGAATGCTAAATACATACCTATCGCCGCCCCGGTGTGAATGCTAAATACATACCTATCGCCGCCCCGGTGTGAATGCTAAATACATACCTATCGCCGCCCCGGTGTGAATGCTAAATACGTACCTTTCGCCGCCCTGGTGTGAATGCTAAATACGTACCTTTCGCCGCCCTGGTGTGAATGCTAAATACGTACCTTTCGCCGCCCCGGTGCGCGTGCTATATACGTACCTATCGCTTACCCGGTGCGCGTGCATAATACATACCTATCACTTACTTATTGCCGCCCATGTGCACATGCTATATACGTACCTATCGCCACCGCTGAATGCTAAATAAGTACCTATCTCCGCCCAGGGATGAATGCTAAATACGTACATATTGCCGCCCAGGTGTTCATACACCATATGTACCTATCACTGCCCCAGTGCGAATACTAAATATGTACATATCGCCACCCCGGTGCGATTGCTGAATACGTAGCTATAGCCACCCCTATGCACTACTATATAGTACCTATTGCCACCCCGGTACACATACTATATATAAACCTATCGCCGGCCCGGTGTGCATACTATATTCGTACCTATCGCGGCTCTGGTGCGCATACTACATACTTACCTATCTCTGCAAGGGTACACATACTATATATGTACCAATCTCCAGCCCAGTTCGCATACGTAAGAACTTATATTTATTCGGCCCTGTCGTGTTAGAAAAACAAAATAGTGTTCATTTATGTATTGTCACTATCATAAATATAAATATTTTTAGTTACAAACAGCAAAAAAATACATTTTTTTGCCTCCCCACAAGAAAATTTTTTTTCTATCCTTCCACATACTTAGAAATATTTTTAATTTAAAGGAAAAAAAAAAGAAAATTTTTTGACCACCCTTACACCCTAAAAATGTTATGTTCCCCCCATACATAGAAATATTTTTATTTTAAAAAAGAAAAAAAAAAAAAATGTTTAGCCCCCCCCCCCCGAAAATTTTTTTTTTTCATTCTCCCCCATACACATAAATATTTTCAATGAAAAAGATAAAAGACAAAATAAATGTTTTGCCTTCCCCCCCAATTTTTTTTATACTCCCGATGCGCATGCTATATACGTATTTATTGCCGCCCATGTGCACATGCTATATACTTCCTATCGCCACCGCTGAATGCTAAATACGTACCTATTGCTGTCGCGGTGCGAATGCTAAATAGGTTTTCAGCGTAGATGCTCTTAAAATATTATCCAAACCTATCACTACAGTAGCTCTATCTAGGACATTGAACAATTTTCTCCCGGACAACGCCGAGTACTTTAAAAATAAAAGAGGCCTCATGAGCACTACTGAAATAACTTAGGTATCCTCTCTCCTTCTGATCTGCCAAATAGTTCAAAGGGGAACGAAGATGGCATTAAAATATTTTCCAAACTTATCACTACAGTAGCTCTATCTAGGATATTGAGCACTTTTCTGCCGGACAACGCCGAGTACTTTGAAAATCAAGGAGGCCTCCTGAGCACTACTGAAATCACTCTTATCGATTCCCCCATCCTTTTCAGCGTAGATGCTGTTAAAATATTATCCAAACCTATCACTACAGTAGCTCGATCAAGGACATTGAACACTTTTCTCCCGGACAACGCCAAATACTTTGAAAATCAAGGAGGCCTCCTGAGCACTACTGAAATCACTTAGGTATCCCTCCTTTTGATCTGCAAAATAGTCCAAAGGGGAACGAAGATGGCGTTAAAATATTTTCAAAACCTATCACTACAGTAGCTCTATCTAGGATATTGAGCACTTTTCTCCCGGACAACACCGAGTAATTTTTAAATCAAGGAGGCCTCATGAGCACTTCTTAAATAACTCTTATCGATCCCCCCATCCTTTTCAGCGTAGATGCTGTTAAAATATTATCCTAACCTATCACTACAGTAGCTCTATCTAGGACATTCAGCAATTTTCTCCCGGACAACGCCGAGTACTTTGAAAATCAAGGAGGCCTCCTGAGCACTACTGAAATCACTTAGGTATCCTCTCTCCTTCTGATCTACCAAATAGTCCAAAGGGGAACGAAGATAGCGTTAAAATATTTTCCAAACCTATCACTACAGTAGCTCTATCTAGGATATTGAGCACTTTTCTCCCGGACAACGCCGAGTACTTTGATAATCAAAGACGCCTCCTGAGAACTACTGTAATAACTTATATCGATTCCCCCATCCTTTTCAGCGTAGATGCTGTTAAAATATTATCCAAACCTATCACTACAGTAGCTCTATCTAGGACATTGAGCAATTTTCTCCCGGACAACGCCGAGTACTTTGAAAATCAAAGAGGCCTCCTGAGGACTACTGAAATCACTTAGGTATCCTCTCTCCTTCTGATCTGCCAAATAGTCCAAAGGGGAACGAAGATGGCGTTAAAATGTTTTCAAAACCTATCACTACAGTATCTCTATCTAGGACATTGAGCACTTTTCTCCCAGACAACGCCGAGTATTTGAAAATCAAAGAGGCCTCCTGAGCACTACTGAAATAACTCTTATCGATTCCCCCATCCTTTTCAGCGTAGATGCTGTTAAGATATTATGCAAACCTATCTCTACAGTAGCTCTATCTAGGACATTATGCACTTTTTCCCGGACAACGCCGAGTACTATGACCTGATATAACCGGACACAATATAGGGCAAGACCGGGTACATCCAGCAAGGGATTATTGGACAGGTGCGGATGTGATTGAGCAACCCTTGTTTCACTACACACTTATAACGTAGGATTTCTATGTTGTTATTGATTTATCCGGACAGAAGTTATTGGATGATCTGATACAACCGGGCTGAATGTCGGGCAAGACCGGGTACATCCGGCAAGGGATTATGGGATGTTTACAGTGACTCTGCATTTTTATCGGATTAGTACATAAATACATTAGATTATTTCGAATTTACTACATATTAACGTTGAAAAAGTAGTGTAAAATACGAAAAAACTGCTACCTTTTGTCGGAAAGTGGTCCGGTTGACTGTCAGCGAGTGAATCGTTTTTCCATAGACCGGCGGAATGAAGCCAAGACGATTATGGAGTGCATAATCCAAACAGATACTACACTAAACAAAATTAGAGAAAAACGGCCTAGGGAGTCTAAAATTCATTGTTGCTCATCAAAACTCATTAAAGAACTTGTTAAATAGTATTATACAATGTTTGTTCAAAGAAAATCATAGTTATTATTACTCGTTAATTTATTAATGTAATTTGAACAGTGTCTAGTGGATAGACCGCTGTTCAGGTGTAGATTGGTTATAAATAGTCCCTTTAAATCACATTAAATTTTTGAATTTCGGATCTTTCTCGGCCTTTTGGCTAAGATCAAAGTGTAGTATCTGTTCTCGGCATTATTGCCTTGAGATCAAGTGTAAATCTAGTCCTATCCGATAGGTGTCGATCTTACACTGTCGAATCAAAAATCAGATTATCTTTTTATTTTTTAATCCCTTTTCCTTTAGCTCACTTCCTCTCCCCTAAAGTACCGGTTGATATACACCCAAGGTCGGGATCTGTCTCACCGACGACTCCCCCCAAATTTCGCCTGTGGCGCTGACACCGGCGAATACTGACACCCCCCTCCCCCAAATTTCGCCTTCCTCACCGGCGTATGCCAATACGCCCCATCCCCAAATTTCGCCTGAGGCGCCCCACAGGCGATCGCTCATACCGCCGAATGCCGACATTTCCCTCCTCCCCTCCCCAGATTTGGCCTGAGGCGCTCACACCGGCGAATGCCGACACTCCCCCTCCCCCAAATTTTCCCTTAGGCGTCCCACCGGTGTATGCTGATACCAGCCCCCCACCCCTCCCCCAAATTTCACCTGAAGCGCTCACACCGGCGAATGCCGACACCACCCCGAAAGGAGGAGGGA
This sequence comes from Sepiola atlantica, assembly GCA_963556195.1. Classification (NCBI taxonomy): domain Eukaryota; kingdom Metazoa; phylum Mollusca; class Cephalopoda; order Sepiida; family Sepiolidae; genus Sepiola; species Sepiola atlantica. The sequence continues at coordinate 57,894,624 of OY744542.1, forward strand.
ATGCCTATCATGATAACAGAACGGCCATAGGGAGGGGGGAATATTAGCGTCTATTAATAATTAAGAAAGAAAGTGTGGGAGGGAGCGGGAAAAAGAAAGAAAGAAAAAAATGGTTGTAGTGTGAGTGAATTTCTTCCTGCCACTCTCTGACGTCAGGGTACCAACACATACTTCGTCCGGTGGCAGGGTACCCACACATACTTCGTCCGGTTGCAGGGTACTCACACATACTTCGTCATGTCGAAGTGTACCCACACATACTTCGTCAGGTCGCATGGTACCCAGACATACTTCGTCCGGTCGCAGGGTACCCACACATACTTCGTCCGGTCGCAGGGTACCCACACATACCTCGTCCGGTCGCAGGGTACCAACACATACTTTGTTAGGTCGCAGGGTACCCACACATACTTCGTCCGGTCGCAGGGTACCCACACATACTTCGTCCGGTCGCAGGGTACCAACACATACTTCGTCCGGTCGCAAGGTACCCACACATACTTCGTCCGGTCGCAAGGTACCCACACATACTTCGTCCGGTCGCAAGGTACCCACACATACTTCGTCCGGTCGCAGGGTACCCACACATACTTCGTGCGGTCGCAGGGTACCCACACATACTTCGTGCGGTCGCAGGGTACCCACACATATTCGTGCGGTCGCCGGGTACCCACAAATATTTCGTGCGGTCGCAGGGTACCCACACATATTTCGTGCGGTCGCAAGGTACCTATACATCCTACGTGCGGTCGCAGGGTACCCACACATACTTCGTTCGGTCGCAGGGTACCCACACATACTTCGTCAGGTCGCACAGTACCCACACATACTTTTTCCGGTCGCAGGGTACCCACACATACTTCGTCAGGTCGCAGGGTACCCACACATCCTTCGTCAGGTCGCATGGTACCCACACATACTTCGTCCGGTCGCAGGGTACCCACACATATTTCGTCCAGTCGCAGGGTACCAACACATACTTTGTTAGGTCGCAGGGTACCCACACATACTTCGTCCGGTCGTAGGGTACCCACAAATACTTCGTGCGGTCGCAGGGTACCTATAGATACTTCGTTTGGTCGCAGGGTACCTATACATACTTCGTTTGGTCGCAGGGTACCCACACATACTTCGTCCGGTCGCAGGGAACCCACACATACTTCGTGCGGTCGCAGTGTACCCACACATACTTCGTCCGGTCGCAGGGTACCCACACATACTTCGTCCGGTCGTAGAGTACCCACACATACTTCGTCCGGTCGCAGGGTACCCACACATACTTCGTCCGGTCGCAGGGTACACACACATACTTCGTGCGGTCGCAGGGTACCCACACATATTTCGTCAGGCAGCAGGGTACCCACACATACTTCGTGCGGTCGCCGGGTACCTACACATACTTCGTACGGTCACAGGGTTCCTACACATACTTCGTGCGGTCGCAGGGTACCCACAAATACTTCGTGCGGTCGCAGGGTACCTATACATACTTCGTCCGGTCGCAGGGTACCTATACATACTTCGTCCGGTCGCAGGGTACCCACACATACTTCGTGCGGTCGCAGGGTACCCACACATACTTCGTCAGGCAGCAGGGTACCCACACATACTTCGTGCGGTCGCAGGGTACCCACACATACTTCGTGCGGTCGCAGGGTACCCACACATACTTCGTTCGGTCGCAGGGTACCCACCCATACTTCGTGCGGTCGCAGGGTACCTATACATACTTCGTCCGGTTGCAGGGTACCCACACATACTTCGTCCGGTCGCAGGGTACCCACACATACTTCGTGCGGTCGCAGGGTACCTATACATACTTCGTCCGGTTGCAGGGTACCCACACATACTTCGTGCGGTCGCAGGGTACCCACACATACTTCGTCAGGCAGCAGGGTACCCACACATACTTCGTGCGGTCGCAGGGTACCTACACATACTTCGTACAGTCACAGGGTACCTACACATACTTTGTGCGGTCACAGGGTACCTACACATACTTTGTGCGGTCGCAGGGTACCTACACATACTTCGTGCGGTCGCAGGGTACCCACACATACTTCGTCCGGTCGCAGGGTACCCACACATACTTCGTGCGGTCGCAGGGTACCTATACATACTTCGTCCGGTCGCAGGGTACTCACACATACTTCGTGCGGTCGCAGGGTACCCACACATACTTCGTCAGGCAGCAGGGTACCCACACATACTTCGTGCGGTCGCAGGGTACCTACACATACTTCGTACGGTCACAGGGTACTTACACATACTTCGTGCGGTCGCAGGGTACCCACACATACTTCGGTCGGTCGCAGGGTACCTATACATACTTCGTCCGGTCGCAGGGTACCCACACATACTTCGTGCGGTCGCAGGGTACCCACACATACTTCGTCAGGCAGCAGGGTACCCACACATACTTCGTGCGGTCGCAGGGTACCCACACATACTTCGTCTGGTCGCAGGGTACCCACACATACTTCGTGCGGTCGCAGGGTACCTATACATACTTCGTCCGGTTGCAGGGTACCCACACATACTTCGTCCGGTCGCAGGGTACCCACACATACTTCGTGCGGTCGCAGGGTACCTATACATACTTCGTCCGGTCGCAGGGTACCCACACATACTTCGTGCGGTCGCAGGGTACCCACACATACTTCGTGCGGTCGCAGGGTACCCACACATACTTCGTCAGGCAGCAGGGTACCCACACATACTTCGTGCGGTCGCAGGGTACTTACACATACTTCGTACGGTTACAGGGTACCTACACATACTTCGTGCGGTCGCAGGGTACCCACACATACTTCGTGCGGTCGCAGGGTACCCACACATACTTCGTCAGGCAGCAGGGTACCCACACATACTTCGTCCGGTCGCAGTGTACTTACACATACTTCGTACAGTCACAGGGTACCTACACATACTTCGTGCGGTCGCAGGGTACCCACACATACTTCGTGGGGTCGCAGGGTACCCACACATACTTCGTCAGGTCGCAGGGTACCCACACATACTCTACCTCTACACTGCTCAAAAAAGGAGGAGGTAATGCATGGGAATAGTGCATCATGACAACGGAACCGATACGACCCTACCTCAACACTTCTAAAAAAAGGAGGACATAATGCATGGGAATAGTGCATCATGACAACGAAACCGATACGACCCTACCTCAACACTTCTCAAAAAAGGAGGAGATAATGCATGGGAATAGTGCATCATGACAACGGAACCGATACGACCCTACCTCAACACTTCTAAAAAAAGGAGGAGATAATGCATGGGATGAGTGCATCATGACAACGGAACCGATACGACCCTACCTCAACACTTCTCAAAAAAGAAGGAGATAATGCATGGGAATAGTGCATCATGACAACGGAAAAAAAGGAGGAGATAATGCATGGGATGAGTGCATCATGACAACGGAACCGATACGACCCTACCTCAACACTCCTCAAAAAAGGAGGAGATAATGCATGGGATGAGTGCATCATGACAACGGACCCGATACGACCCTACCTCAACACTTCTCAAAAAAGGAGGAGATAATGCATGGGAATAGTGCATCATGACAACGGAACCGATACGACCCTACCTCAACACTTCTAAAAAAAGGAGGAGATAATGCATGGGATGAGTGCATCATGACAACGGAACCGATACGACCCTACCTCAACACTTCTCAAAAAAGGAGGAGATAATGCATGGGATGAGTGCATCATGACAACGGAACCGATACGACCCTACCTCAACACTTCTCAAAAAAGGAGGAGATAATTCATGGGATGAGAGCATCATGACAACGGAACCGATACGACCCTACCTCAACACTTCTCAAAAAAGGAGGAGATAATGCATGGGAATAGTGCATCATGACAACGGAAAAAAAGGAGGAGATAATGCATGGGATGAGTGCATCATGACAACGGAACCGATACGACCCTACCTCAACACTTCTCAAAAAAGGAGGAGATAATGCATGGGATGAGTGCATCATGACAACGGAACCGATACGACCCTACCTCAACACTTCTCAAAAAAGGAGGAGATAATTCATGGGATGAGAGCATCATGACAACGGAACCGATACGACCCTACCTCAACACTTCTCAAAAAAGGAGGAGATAATGCATGGGAATAGTGCATCATGACAACGGAACCGATACGACCCTACCTCAACACTTCTAAAAAAAGGAGGAGATAATGCATGGGAATAGTGCATCATGACAACGGAACCGATACGACCCTACCTCAACACTTCTCAAAAAAGGAGGAGATAATGCATGGGAATAGTGCATCATGACAACGGAACCGATACGACCCTACCTCAACACTTCTCAAAAAAGGAGGAGATAATGCATGGGATGAGTGCATCATGACAACGGAACCGATACGACCCTACCTCAACACTTCTCAAAAAAGGAGGAGATAATGCATGGGAATAGTGCATCATGACAACGGAACCGATACGACCCTACCTCAACACTTCTAAAAAAAGGAGGAGATAATGCATGGGAATAGTGCATCATGACAACGGAACCGATACGACCCTACCTCAACATTTCTCAGAAAAGGAGGAGATAATGCATGGGATGAGTGCATCATGACAACGGAACCGATACGACCCTACCTCAACACTTCTCAAAAAAGGAGGAGATAATGCATGGGATGAGGGCATCATGACAACGGAACCGATACGACCCTACCTCAACATTTCTCAAATTAGGAGGAGGTAATGCATGGGATCAGTGCATCATGACAACGGAACCGATGCTACCCTACCTCAACACTTCTCAAGAAAGGAGGAGGTAATGCTCACACCAGCGAATACGGTACCCCCCCCCCCAATTTGGCCTGAAAGGAGGAGGTAATTCCTATCATGATAACAGAACGGGCACAGGGAGGGAGGGGGGAGGAAAATATTAGCGTCTATTAATAATTATGAAAGAAAGTGTAAGAGGGAAAAAAAACTGCCACTCTCTGACGTCATGATGACCTGATATAACCGGACACAATTTAGAGCAAGACCGGGTACATCCGGCAAGGGATTATGGGACAGGTGCGGATGTGATTGAGCAACCCTTGTTTCACTACACACTCTTAACGTAGGATTCCTATGTTGTTATTCATGCAACCGGACAGAAGTTATTGGATGATCTGATACAACCGGACACAATTTAGGGCAAGACCGGGTACATCCGGCAAGGGATTATGGGATGTTTACAATGACTCGGCATTTTTATCGGATTAGTACATAAATACATTAGATAATTTCGAATTTACTACATATTAACGTTGAAATTTCGTGAAAAATACGAAAAAAACTGCTACCTTTTGTCGGAAAGTGGTCCGGTTGAGTGTCAGCGAGTGAATCGATTTTCGCGATTTTTAGATATTTTACATCCGGGATTTGTGCGGTCCTGTAGATGTCAACTTTTTGACATGTCGTCGGGTAGTTTTTGAGGAGATACTGGACATACAAACAAACATACAAACAGACAACTGCCCTTTATATAAGAGACTAGCGGGGCTACCCGGCGTTGCTCGGGGTCATAAAAACATATATTTGAAGAAAGATCGTGTGTGTAACATCTTTATATTCAAACTTCTATGTCCGCCCCCTCTCTCTATAGCCGTCTCTTTATCTGCTACCTTTCTCTTCCCTGGTCGTCCCATTTCGCCGCTACTTTCTAATTTTGCCTTTAGCAAAAGCTGTTTCTTCCCCATCATTTCTCCTATTGCCCAGGGTAATAGTATGACATATTTCTATCTGCGCCTTCTATATAGGTACTTATCTCCACCCCGGTGTTCATACTATATACGTATCTATCATCACCCCGGTGCGCATACTATATACATACCTATCGCCGCCCCACTGCACATACTATATACGTACCTATCGCCGCCCCGGTGCAGATACTATTTAAGTACCTATCGCCGCCCCGTTGCGAATGCTAAATAGTACCTATCGTTGCCCCGGTGTGAATACTAAATACATACCTATTGCGCCCCGGTGTGCATGCTACATAAGTACCTATCGCTGCCCTAGTGCGAATACTAAAGACATACCAATTGCGCCCCGGTGTGCATGCTGCATAAGTACCTATCGCTGCCCTAGTGCGAATAATTAATATGTACATATTGCCGCTTTGGTGTGAATGCTAAATACGTACCTATCGCCGGCCCAGTGCGAATGCTAAATACGTACCTATAGCCGCCCTGGTGCGAATGCTAAATACGTACCTATAGCCGCCCTGGTGCGAATGCTAAATACGTACCTATAGCCGCCCCAGTGCGAATGCTAAATACGTACCTATCACTACTACGGTGCGAATGCGAAATACATACCTTTCGCCGCCCCAGTGCGCGTGCAATATATGTACTGATCGCCGCCGCAGAGCGCATGCTATGTACGTACTTATTGCTGCCCATGTGTACATGCTATATACGTAGCTATCGCCACCCCTGAATTCTGAATACGTACCTATCGCCGCCCTGGTGTGGAAACTAAATACGTACATATCGCCGCCCCGGTGCGAATGCTAAATACATACCTATCGCCGCCCCGGTGTGAATGCTAAATACGTACCTATTTCCGCCCCGGTGTGAATTCTAAATACGTACCTATCGCCGCCCCGGTGCGGAAGCTAAATACGTACATATCGCTGCCCCGGTGTGAATGCTAAATACCTACCTATCGCTGCCCCGGTGTGAATGCTAAATACATACCTATCGCCGCCCCGGCGTGAATGCTAAATACGTACCTATCGCCGCCCCGGTGTGAATTTTAAATATGTACTTTTCGCCGCCCAGTGTGAATTTTAAATATGTACCTTTCGCCGCCCCTGTGCGCGTGCTATATACGTACCTATCGCCGCCCCGGTGCGCGTGCTACATATGAACCGATCGCTGCCTCAGTGCGCATGCTAAATACATACCTATCACTGCCCCGGTGTGCATACTATATACGTACTTATTACCGCCCATGTGCACATGCTATATAAGTACCTATCGCCGCCCCGGTGTGGAAGCTAAATACGTACATATCGCCACCCCTAAATTTGGGCAGACCCTAAAAAGTTCGGCCTGACCCCTAAAATTTTCCCCGACCCCTAAATCTCTCCAGCCCCCTAATTTTTCACTCTCCCCCAACCATGAGAAATATTTTCAGTTCAAAACAAAAAAAAACAAAAAAATTTGGCCTGACCCCTTAAAAGTTCGTCCTGACCCCTAAAATTTTCCCCGACCCCTAAATCTCTCCAGCCCCTAATTTTTCACTCTCCCCCAACCCTGAGAAATATTTTGAGTTCAAAACCAAAAAAAAAGAAAAAAATTTGGCCTGACCCCTAAAAAGTTCGTCCTGACCCCTAAAATTTTCCCCGACCCCTAAATCTCTCCAGCCCCCTAATTTTTCACTCTCCCCCAACCATGAAAAATATTTTGTGTTCAAAACAAAAAAAAAAAAATTTGGCCTGACCCCTAAAAAGTTCCGTCTGACCCCTAAAATTTTCCCCGACCCCTAAATCTCCCCAGCCCCCTAATTTTTCACTCTCCCCCAACCATGAGAAATATTTTCAGTTCAAAACAAAAAAAAACAAAAAAATTTGGCCTGACCCCTAAAAAGTTCGTCCTGACCCCTAAAATTTTCCCCGACCCCTAAATCTCTCCAGATCCCCTAATTTTTCACTCTCCCCCAACCATGAGAAATATTTTGAGTTCAAAACAAAAAAAAAGAAAAAAATTTGGCCTGACCCCTAAAAAGTTCGTCCTGACCCCTAAAATTTTCCCCGACCCCTAAATCTCTCCAGCCCCCTAATTTTTCACTCTCCCCCAACCCTGAGAAATATTTTCAGTTCAAAAAAAAAAAAAAAAAAAAAAAAATTTGGCCTGACCCCTAAAAAGTTCGTCCTGACCCCTAAAATTTTCCCCGACCCCTAAATCTCTCCAGCCCCTTAATTTTTCACTCTCCCCCAACCCTGAGAAATATTTTCAGTTCAAAACCAAAAAAAACAAAAAAATTTGGCCTGACCCCTAAAAAGTTCGTCCTGACCCCTAAAATTTTCCCCGACCCCTAAATCTCTCCAGCCCCCTAATTTTTCACTCTCCCCCAACCATGAGAAATATTTTGACTTCAAAAAAAAAAAAAAAAAAAAATTTGGCCTGACCCCTAAAAAGTTCGTCCTGACCCCTAAAATTTTCCCCGACCCCTAAATCTCTCCAGCCCCCTAATTTTTCACTCTCCCCCAACCCTGAGAAATATTTTGACTTCAAAACAAAAAAAAACAAAAAAATTTGGCCTGACCCTTAAAAAGTTCGTCCTGACCCCATAAATTTTCCCCGACCCCTAAATCTCTCCAGCCCCCTAATTTTTCACTCTCCCCCAACCATGAGAAATATTTTGACTTCAAAACAAAAAAAAACAAAAAAATTTGGCCTGACCCTTAAAAAGTTCGTCCTGACCCCATAAATTTTCCCCGACCCCTAAATCTCTCCAGCCCCCTAATTTTTCACTCTCCCCCAACCCTGAGAAATATTTTGACTTCAAAACAAAAAAAACAAAAAAATTTGGCCTGACCCCTAAAAAGTTCGTCCTGACCCCTAAAATTTTCCCCGACCCCTAAATCTCTCCAGCCCCCTAATTTTTCACTCTCCTCCAACTCTGAGAAATATTTTGACTTCAAAACAAAAAATTGGCGTGACCACTAAAAAGTGCGGCCTGACCCCTAAATCTCTCCAGCCCCTCATCCCAACTAATTTTTCACTCTCACATAACCCTGAGAAATATTTTGAGTTAAAAAAAAAATAAAAAAGAACAAATTTTGCCTGACCCCTAAAAAGTTCGGATTGACCCCTAAAATTTTCTCGACCCCTCAATGTCTCCAGCGAAATATTTTGAGTTCAAAAAAAAATTTTATTTAACATGTATACAAATATTAGTGAAAACAGTGGCGGAGCATAATTATTTCTATTCTTACTTTATTTATTGAGATGTTTTTTAATATGTATACAAATATTAGTGAAAACAATGGCGGAGCATAATTATTTCTCTTCTTACTGTACTTATTGAGACGTTATTTAATATGTATACAAATATTAGTGAAAACAATGGTGGAGCATAATTATTTCTCTTCTTACTTTACTTATTGAGACGTTATTTAATATGTATACAAATATTAGTAAAAACAGTGGCGGAGCATAATTATTTCTATTTTTAGTTTATTTATTGAGACGTTTTTTTAATATGTATACAAATATTAGTGAAAACAATGGCGGAGCATAATTTTTTCTTCCTTTAAATTTACTGATTGAGACGTTATTTAATATGTATACAAATATTTGTGAAAACAATGGTGGAGCATAATTATATCTCTTCTTACTTTACTTATTTAGACGTTATTTAATATGTATACAAATATAAGTGAAAACAATGGAGGAGCATAATAATTTCTCTTCTTACCTTACTTCTTGAGACGTTATTTAATATGTATACAAATATTAGTGAAAACAATGGTGGAGCATAATTATTTATTACACTAACTTCACACCTCTCAAAAAGAAGGAGGTAATACCTGGGAGGATGGTATCATGTCAACAGAAGAAATGCGGTTAGGATTAAGCAACCCTTGCTTCACTATAAACTCGTGTTGCAAAAAGTTCCGTTAGGGATCCACTTTGACGTCATTTCCTGTTAAAATCGTGACTTTGCATTATGCCGACAATCCCCCATCTCCAAATTTGGCATGAGGCGCTTCACCGGCGAATGCCGACACTCCCCCCCCCACCTAATTTGACCTGAAGCAGTCACACCGCCGCTCTATCTTTACAACTCTCAAAAATGAGGAGGTAATGCCTAGGAGGGTGGTATCATAACAACAGAACGGGCGTAGGGGATGAAAGGAAGGTAGAAGGGGTGGGAGTGAGAGGGAAAGAAGAGTTTTAGTGTGAGGGATTTTCTTCCCTACACTCTTTTCCTCTGACGTCATTTCCTGTTAAAAGCATGACGGTGCATTATTTCTCAAATTCTACATCATGTCATTGTTTTTTTCTCAAATTAGTACTAAACAACGTTGAAAATCGAGGAAAAAGGCAGTCGAGCCTCGAAGAGTCCATTTTTTTTCCGGTTCTGAGATAGTATACGTCCCGGGGCTGGCCGGTCATAATGACGTCAACCGTGTGACTGTTTGTTGGGTACTCTCGGAGGAGTATCTGGACATACAAACAGACAAACAGACAGACATACAGACAACTGGCCTTTATATAATAGAAGATACAAATAAATGCACATTGGCCTTTATTATAGATACAAATAAATGCACATTGGTCTTTATTATAGATTTGCTTAATACCCCCCCCCCCCAAGAAAAGATTTGGCCTGATGCGCTCACACCGGCGAACGCTGACACTCTCTCCTCGCAACAGATACTACACTGTCTCCACCCTCTCAAAAAGGTGTGAGCGCCGGCGAATGCCGACACTCCCCCTCCCCAAATTTGGTCTGAGGGACTCACACCGGCGAATGCCGTCACCCCCCCCCCCAATTTGACATGAAAGGAGGAGGTAATGCCTATCATGATAACGGAAGGGAGGGGGAGGAATATTAGCGTCTATTAAAAGGTTGTAGTGTGAGTGAATTTCTTCCCGCCACTTTGCATTATTTTTCAAATTATCTGCCACTCTCTGACGTCATGATATAACCGGACACAATTTAGAGCAAGACCGGGTACATCCGGCAAGGGATTATGGGACAGGTGCGGATGTGATTGAGCAACCCTTGTTTCACTACACACTCTTAACGTAGGATTACTATGTTGTTATTGATGCATCCGGACAGAAGTTATTGGATGATCTGATACAACCGGACACAATTTAGGACAAGACCGGGTACATCCGGCAAAGGAATTATGGGATGTTTACAGTGACTCTGCATTTTTATCGGATTAGTACATAAATACATTAGATTATTTCGAATTTACTATCGAATTTGACCTCCTAGAACTGCACAGGACAAACCCATAGACCGACGGAATGAAGCCCCGAAGGCCAAGACGATACCAGTCTATGGGGTGCAGTATCCATCGAAACAGATACTACACTTTGATGTTAGCCAAAAGAAGTGAATTAATGTCATTTTCGGTAATGGCGTATGAAAGCTATGTTGAATTAGAGAAAAACGGCCTAGGGGAGTCTAAAATTCATTCTTGATATTCCAAACTTATATAAGAATTTGTTAAATAGTAGTATACAATGTTTTATGAAAGAAAATCCTAGTTATTATTACTTGTTAATTTAATAATGTAATTTAAACAGTGTCTAGTGGATAGACCGATGTTCAGGTGTAGATTTTTGCCTTGAGATAAAGTGTATTATCTAGTCCTATCCGATAGGTGTCGATCTTACACTCTCGAATCAAAAATCAGATTATCATTTTATTTTTGAATCCCTTTTCCTTTTGTTCACTTCCTCTCCCCTAAAGTACGGGCTGATACGAGACCACGGTCACTCCTCCAAAGTTCGCCTTAGGCGCTGCCCTCCCCAAATTTTGCCTGAGTCGCTCATAATTGCCTGAGGCGCACCACCGCCGAATGCCGACTCTCCCCATATTTGGCCTGAGGCGCTCACACCGGCTAATGCCGCAACTCCCCCTCCCCCAAATTCGGCCTCCCCATGCCGACACTACTCCCCAAATTCGGCCTGAGGCTCCTCCCCGAATTTCGCCTGAGGCGCACCACCGCCGAATGCCGACACTCACCCTCCCCATATTTGGCCTGAGGCGCTCACACCGGCGAATGCCGCAACTCCCCCTCCACCAAATTCGGCCTTCCCAAATTTCGCCTGAGGCGCTCATACTGGCGAATGCCGTCCTTCCCAAATTCTGCGCCCACCGGCGAATGCTGACACTCCTCTTCCCCAAATTTTGCCGACATTCCCCCTCCCCAAATATGTATACAAAAAAGAGGAGGTAATACCTAGGAGGATGTTATCATGTCAACAGAAAAAAACTCATGTTAAAAAAAGTGCCGTTATTGATTAAACAACACTTGCGTCACTAAAAACGCATGTATCAAAAAGTGCCGTTAGTAATTCAGCAACCCTTCCTTCACTATGAACTCGTGTTCAAAAAAAGTGCCGACACTCCTCCCCAAATTCGACCTGAGGCGCTCATACTGACGAATGCCGACACTCCTCCCCAAATTTCGCCTGAGGCGACCATACTTGCGTAACTCCTCCCCGAATTTTGCCTGAGGCGCCCCACCGGCAAATGCTGACCCTCCCCCAAATTTCGCCTGATGCGCCCCACCGCCGAATGTCGATACCCCCCCCCCCCCTCCCCCAAATTTCTCCTAAGGCGCTCACACCGGCGAATGCCGACACCCCCCACACCCACCCCAATTTTTCAATATGTATACAATATGTATACAAATATTAGTGAAAACAATGGTGGAGCATACAAATATTATTGAAAACAGTGGGGGAGCTAATTATTTATTACTTTAATTTTACTGATACTACACTAACTACACTAACTTCACACCTCTCAAAAAGGAGGAGGTAATACCTAGGAGGATGTTATCATGTCAACAGAAAAAATGTGGTTAGGATTAAGCAACCCTTGCTTCACTATGAACTCATGTTAAAAAAAGTGCCGTTATTGATTAAACAACACTTGCGTCACTATAAACGCATGTATCAAAAAGTGCCGTTAGGAGTTAAGCAACCCTTGCATCACTATGGACTCATGTTCAAAAAAGTGCCGTTAGTAAGTAAGCAACCCATGCTTGACTATGGACTCGTGTTCAAAAAAAGTGCCGTTTGTGATTAAGCAACACTTGCTTCACTATAAACTCATGTTCAAAAAAGAGCCGTTAGGGATTTCCTCTGACGTCATTTCCTGTTAAAATCATGACGGTGCATTATTTCATTGTTTTTTTCTCAAATTAGTACTAAACAACGTTGAAAATCGAGGAAAAAGGCACCCCCCCATTGGAGAAAAGTGCTCAGTCGACCCTGGAAGAGTCCATTTTTTTTTCCGGTTCTGAGATATTATACGTCCCGGTGCTGGCCGGTCATAATGACGTCAACCGTGTGACTGTTTGTTGGGTCCTGTCGGAGGAGTATCTGGCCATACAAACAAACAAACAAACAGACAGACAGACATACAGACAACTGGCCTTTATATAATAGACTAGCGGGGCTACCCGGCGTTGCTCGGGGTCGTAAAAACATATATTTGAAGAAAGATCGTGTGTGTAACATCTTTATATTCAAACTTCTATGTCCGCCCCCTCTCTCTATAGCCGTCTCATTATCTGCTACCTTTCTCTTTCCTGGTCGCCCCATTTCGCCGCTACTTTCTAATTTTGCCTTTTGCAAAAGCTGTTTCTTCCCCACCATTTCTCCTATTGCCCAGGGTAATAGTATGACATATTTCTATAAAAAGTAACACCTCTATCTGCGCCTTCTATATAGGTACTTATCTCCACCCCGGTGTTCATACTATATACGTATCTATCATCACCCCGGTGCGCATACTATATACGTACCTATCGCCGCCCTAGTGCACATACTATATACGTACCTATCGCCGCCCCGGTGCAGATACTATTTAAGTACCTATCGCCGCCCCGTTGCGAATGCTAAATAGTACCTATCGTTGCCCCGGTGTGAATGCTAAATACATACCTATTGCGCCCCGGTGTGCATGCTACATAAGTACCTATCGCTGCCCTAGTGCGAATACTAAAGACATACCAATTGCGCCCCGGTGTGCATGCTACATAAGTACCTATCGCTGCCCTAGTGCGAATAATTAATATGTACATATTGCCGCTTTGGTGTGAATGCTAAATACGTACCTATCGCCGGCCCAGTGCGAATGCTAAATACGTACCTATAGCCGCCCTGGTGCGAATGCTAAATACGTACCTATAGCCGCCCCAGTGCGAATGCTAAATACGTACCTATCACCACTACGGTGCGAATGCGAAATACATACCTTTCGCCGCCCCGGTGCGCATGCAATATATGTACTGATCGCCGCCGCAGAGCGCATGCTATGTACGTACTTATTGCTGCCCATGTGTACATGCTATATACGTAGCTATCGCCACCCCTGAATTCTGAATACGTACCTATCGCCGCCCTGGTGTGGAAGCTAAATACGTACATATCGCCGCCCCAGAGCGAATGCTAAATACATACCTATCGCCGCCCCGGTGTGAATTCTAAATACGTACCTATCGCCGCCCCGGTGTGAATTCTAAATACGTACCTATCGCCGCCCCGGTGCAGAAGCTAAATACGTACATATCGCTGCCCCGGTGCGAATGCTAAATACATACCTATCGCTGCCCTGGTGTGAATGCTAAATACGTACCTATCGCCGCTTCGGTGTGAATTTTAAATATGTACCTTTCGCCGCCCGGTGTGAATTTTAAATATGTACCTTTCGCCGCCCCTGTGCGCGTGCTATATACGTACCTATCGCCGCCCCGGTGCACGTGCTATACATGAACCGATCGCTGCCTCAGTGCGTATGCTAAATACATACCTATCACTGCCCCGGTGTGCATACTATATACGTACTTATTACCGCCCATGTGCACATGCTATATAAGTACCTATCACCACCGCTGAATGCTAAATAAGTACCTATCGCCGCCCCGGTGTGGAAGCTAAATACGTACATATCGCCGCCCCTAAATTTGGGCAACCACTAAAAAATTTGGCCTGACCCCTAAAATTTTCCCCTGTCCCCTAAATCTCTCCAGCCTCTAATTTTTCACTCTCCCCCAAACATGAGAAATATTTTGACTTCAAAACAAAATAAAAAAAAAAAAAATTTGGCCTGACCCCTAAAAAGTTCCGCCTGACCCCTAAAATTTTCCCGACCCTAAATGTCTCCAGCCCCCTAATTTTTCACTCTCCCCCAACCATGAGAAATATTTTGACTTCAAAACAAAAATAAACAAAAAAATTTGGCCTGACCCCTAAAAAGTTCCGCCTGACCCCTAAAATTTTCCCCGACCCCTAAATCTCTCCAGCCCCCTAATTGTTCACTCTCCCCCAACCATGAGAAATATTTTGAGTTCAAAACCAAAAAAAAAAAAAAAGATTTGGCCTGAACCCTAAAAAGTTCGTCCTGACCCCTAAAATTTTCCCCGACCCCTGAATCTCTCCAGCCCCCTAATTTTTCACTCTCCCCCAACCATGAGAAATATTTTTACTCCAAAACAAAAAAAAACAAAAAAATTTGGCCTGACCCCTAAAAAGTTCGTCCTGACCCCTAAAATTTTCCCCGACCCCTCAATCTCTCCAGCCCCCTAATTGTTCACTCTCCTCCATCCCTGAGAAATATTTTGAGTTCAAAACCAAAAAAAACAAAAAAATTTGGCCTGACCCCTAAAAAGTTCGTCCTGACCCCTAAAATTTTCCCCGACCCCTAAATCTCTCCAGCCCCCTAATTTTTCACTCTCCCCCAACCCTGAGATATATTTTGACTTCAAAACAAAAAAAACAAAAAAAAAAGAAAAAAATTTGGCCTGACCCCTAAAAAGTTCGTCCTGACCCCTAAAATTTTCCCCGACCCCTGAATCTCTCCAGCCCCCTTTATTTTTCACTCTCCTCCAACCCTGAGAAATATTTTGACTTCAAAACAAAAAAAAAGAAAAAAATTTGGCCTGACCCCTAAAAAGTTCGTCCTGACCCCTAAAATTTTCCCCGACCCCTAAATCTCTCCAGCCCCCTAATGTTTCACTTTCCCCCAACCCTGAGAAATATTTTGACTTCAAAACAAAAAAAAAACAAAAAAAAACAAAAAATTTGGCCTGACCTCTAAAAAGTTCGTCCTGACCCCTAAAATTTTCCCCGACCCCTAAATCTCTCCAGCCCCCGTAATTTTAGACTCTCCTCCAACCCTGAGAAATATTTTGACTTCAAAACAAAAAAAAAGAAAAAAATTTGGCCTGACCCCTAAAAAGTTCGTCCTGACCCCTAAAATTTTCCCCGACCCCTAAATCTCTCCAGCCCCCTAATTTTTCACTCTCCCCCAACCTTGAGAAATATTTTGACTTCAAAACAAAAAAAAAAAAAAAAAAAAAAAAAAAAATTTGGCCTGACCCCTAAAAAGTTCGTCCTGACCCCTAAAATTTTCCCCGACCCCTAAATCTCTCCAGCCCCCTAATTTTTCACTCTCCTCCAACCCTGAGAAATATTTTGACTTCAAAACAAAAAAAAACAAAAAAATTTGGCCTGACCCCTAAAAAGTTCGTCCTGACCCCTAAAATTTTCCCCGACCCCTAAATCTCTCCAGCCCCCTAATTTTTCACTCTCCCCCAATCCTGAGAAATATTTTGACTTCAAAACAAAAAAAAACAAAAAAATTTGGCCTGACCCCTAAAAAGTTCGTCCTGACCCCTAAAATTTTCCCCGACCCCTAAATCTCTCCAGCCTCCTAATTTTTAACTCTCCTCCAACCCTGAGAAATATTTTGACTTCAAAACAAAAAAAAACAAAAAAATTTGGCCTGACCCCTAAAAAGTTCGTCCTGACCCCTAAAATATTCCCCGACCCCATAATATCTCCAGCCCCCTAATTTTTCACTCTCCCCCAACCCTGAGAAATATTTTGACTTAAAAAAAAAAAAAAAAAAAAATTTGGCCTGACCCCTAAAAAGTTCGTCCTGACCCCTAAAATTTTCCCCGACCCCTAAATCTCTCCAGCCCCTAATTTTTCACTCTCCTCCAACTCTGAGAAATATTTTGACTTCAAAACAAAAAATTGGCGTGACCACTAAAAAGTTCGGCCTGACCCCTAAAAAGTTCGGCCTGACCCCTAAATCTCTCCAGCCCCTCATCCCAACTAATTTTTCACTCTCACATAACCCTGAGAAATATTTTGAGTTAAAAACAAAATAAAAAAGAACAAATTTTGCTGACCCCTAAAAAGTTCGGATTGACCCCTAAAATTGTCTCCGACCCAGCGAAATATTTTGAGTTCAAAAAAAAATGTTATTTAACATGTATACAAATATTAGTGAAAACAGTGGCGGAGCATAATTATTTCTATTCTTACTTTATTTATTGAGATGTTTTTTAATATGTATACAAATATTAGTGAAAACAATGGCGGAGCATAATTTTTTCTTCCTTTTAATTTACTGATTGAGACGTTATTTAATATGTATACAAATATTTGTGAAAACAATGGTGGAGCATAATTATATCTCTTCTTACTTTACTTATTGAGACGTTATTTAATATGTATACAAATATAAGTGAAAACAATGGAGGAGCATAATAATTTCTCTTCTTACCTTACTTCTTGAGACGTTATTTAATATGTATACAAATATTAGTGAAAACAATGGTGGAGCATAATTATTTCTCTTTTTACTTTACTTCTTGAAACGTTATTTAATATGTATACAAATATTAGTGAAGACAATGGTGGAGCATAATTATTTATTACACTAACTTCACACCTCTCAAAAAGAAGGAGGTAATACCTGGGAGGATGGTATCATGTCAACAGAAGAAATGCGGTTAGGATTAAGCAACCCTTGCTTCACTATAAACTCGTGTTCAAAAAAGTGCCGTTAGGGATCCACTTTGACGTCATTTCCTGTTAAAATCGTGACTTTGCATTATGCCGACAATCCCCCATCTCCAAATTTGGCATGAGGCGCTTCACCGGCGAATGCCGACACCCCCCCCCTAATTTGACCTGAAGCAGTCACACCGCCGCTCTATCTCTACAACTCTCAAAAAGGAGGAGGTAATGCCTAGGAGGGTGGTATCATAACAACAGAACGGGCGTAGGGGAGGAAAGGAAGGTAGAAGGGGTGGGAGTGAGAGGGAAAGAAGAGTTTTAGTGTGAGGGATTTTCTACCCTACACTCTTTTCCTCTGACGTCATTTCCTGTTAAAAGCATGACGGTGCATTATTTCTCAAATTCTACATGATGTCATTGTTTTTTTCTCAAATTAGTACTAAACAACGTTGAAAATCGAGGAAAAAGGCAGTCGACCCTCGAAGAGTCCATTTTTTTTCCGGTACTGAGATAGTATACGTCCCGGGGCTGGCCGGTCATAATGACGTCAACCGTGTGACTGTTTGTTGGGTACTCTCGGAGGAGTATCTGGACATACAAACAGACAAACAGACAGACATACAGACAACTGGCCTTTATATAATAGAAGATACAAATAAATGCACATTGGCCTTTATTATAGATACAAATAAATGCACATTGGTCTTTATTATAGATTTGCTTAATACCCCCCCCCCCCAAGAAAAGATTTGGCCTGATGCGCTCACACCGGCGAATGCTGACACTCTCTCCTCGCAACAGATACTACACTGTCTCCACCCTCTCAAAAAGGTGTGAGCGCCGGCGAATGCCGACACTCCCCCTCCCCAAATTTGGCCTGAGGGACTCACACCGGCGAATGCCGTCACCCCCCCCCCCAATTTGACATGAAAGGAGGAGGTAATGCCTATCATGATAACGGAAGGGAGGGGGAGGAATATTAGCGTCTATTAAAAGGTTGTAGTGTGAGTGAATTTCTTCCCGCCACTTTGCATTATTTTTCAAATTATCTGCCACTCTCTGACGTCATGATATAACCGGACACAATTTAGAGCAAGACCGGGTACATCCGGCAAGGGATTATGGGACAGGTGCGGATGTGATTGAGCAACCCTTGTTTCACTACACACTCTTAACGTAGGATTACTATGTTGTTATTGATGCATCCGGACAGAAGTTATTGGATGATCTGATACAACCGGACACAATTTAGGACAAGACCGGGTACATCCGGCAAGGGATTATGGGATGTTTACAGTGACTCTGCATTTTTATCGGATTAGTACATAAATACATTAGATTATTTCGAATTTACTATCGAATTTGACCTGCTAGAACTGCACAGGACAAACCCATAGACCGACGGAATGAAGCCCCGAAGGCCAAGACGATACCAGTCTATGGGGTGCAGTATCCATCGAAACAGATACTACACTTTGATGTTAGCCAAAAGAAGTGAATTAATTGTCATTTTCGGTAATGGCGTATGAAAGCTATGTTGAATTAGAGAAAAACGGCCTAGGGGAGTCTAAAATTCATTCTTGATATTCCAAACTTATATAAGAATTTGTTAAATAGTAGTATACAATGTTTTTTGAAAGAAAATCTTAGTTATCATTACTTGTTAATTTAATAATGTAATTTAAACAGTGTCTAGTGGATAGACCGCTGTTCAGGTGTAGATTGGTTATAAATACCCCAGTAAATAACCGCAGATTTTGATTTTCTCCCGCCTGTTAAAATCATTGACTTGTCTTCGATTTTTTCAGGCAACTCTTAGGCAATCACCCGTGATTGCCTAAGAGGAGACCAGCTACTTGGGCCCCGCCCAGTTTAAAGCTAAATCATCAGGGGACTCTCTCTGTCCCCTTAGACTAGCCCCTGTTGGGCAATTTGTCTCTTCACACCCCTCTTGGGTGGCCGCCCCTGTTGGGCGGTTCCATTGTATTAATCTTTTTGTTCCCTTCTCTTGCAGGTGTCCAACCCCCAGGCTTGACTTAAGCAGCTGGCAGGTTTCGGGTCTGACTTACGTACCTTTTGGCGACGGTCTTCCTGAATCCGAATCGGCGGGTCTCTAGCCGGGAGTTGGATGGAAGAGGGGAGGAGTGGTCCGGGCTCTGCTGCAGAGTCTTTGTCTAGCCCGGGCTCCTTTTCCGAACTGAGGCGACGGTCTCAGGTCGGGGAGGGAGCAGACCTCAAACAGCAGGACGGTCACGCCGCCATAGGCGTCGTGCCCAGTACGTCCGCCAGTGCCGCTCCCAGCACTGAAAGTAGATCAGGGTCTGCCGCCTTAGGCGGGAGCCCTGTTAGCTTGCACGCTGCTGTCCCCGGCAGCTCCACCCAGGATAGCTCAGATCCTAGAGGTGATCTGGGTCGGTGGGAACGACTCCCCACTGTACCAATCGCTCGCCGGGCTTCAACCGTCAGCCCGCCTGGTAGTAGGCGAAAAGGCCGCCTGCCTCCAGGAGTAAGAGCGACCCGGTCGGTGGAGTCCCACAAAGAAGGGGCCACCGACCCAGATCAGCCGCCAGCCCACATTGACAGGGACTCTGCTCAATGCCGCAACCTCACCCAAGAACTCTTTGGAAGTGACAGCAGCATTTGCAGCGACAGCAGTGTCTGCAGCGACCACAGCCCTGTGAGCAGTCGTGGCAGTAGCAGAGACAGCAGCATGGAAGTTCTGCAGCTGACTCCAGACGTTCCGGCCCAGACTAACATGCGGCAGTCCAGGCCGAGGAAGATGAGGGCGGCACATACTGTACCAAAGAAAGGAGCAGCGGATGTCGCTGGCAAGAGAGGAACCAAGGCGGCCACTCCGCCGGCAACAACGCCGGAAACAGCTCCAAAGGAGTGGCCGTCCCTCTCATCAACACCAGCGGAGACACCCAATTCATGGGCGATACCTCCCGGGCAGAAGACGCCGTCGCCGACGAAGGCTGTAACACCTACAACTCCGGCGCAGACCAACTCTCCTGCCCAATCACCTAAAGACCAGTGGGGACCCCAGTCGCAAAGAAGCCCGTCAGAATACCGTCGGTTGTTCGAGTCTAAGTACAAGGAACTAACCGACGGTAGCGTTATCAAAGCAGCGCCAGGAGCGGTGGAACGGCTAGCGAAGCGAATTGTTTCGCTAGTCACCATCGACTCCAGAACCAAAGGGCTGGCTGGGCTCCAGATCGAAACGGTAGGGGAGATTTTATGGTCCCTGAAAGTCCCGGCGACATATATTTGCCGTCGAGGTTTCGCAACCTGGGACCTTTTACTCCCCTCTGAACAGGAAGCAGAGAAGTTGGCCAGGGCCGACCTGAGGCATAAACATCTGATCCTCAGGCCGGAGTACTTGAGCAGGAGGAGGACACTAGTCACTGTCCTCGGCGTCCCCTGCTATATTGACTCGGAGCAACTAGGTGCAGTGATGAGTCAATATGGGGACGTCGAAGCCATAATCCCGGTCCGCGGTCCCCATAACCTAATGGTAGGGGACTACAAAATTAAAATGCGTTTGGACCGGGATGGCTTCAACAAGATACCGCCACTGCTCAAGTGCGACTCCTGGTCGATGTCTATCATCGTCGAGGGCAGGAGGCCACATTGCTGGCACTGCGAGCAGAAGGGGCATATGGCGAAAGACTGCCCAAAAAAGGCGCCAATCAAGAAGACCCCTTCTGCCGCAGCCCCGGGAGGTCCAGCGGCATCAGCAGCTCCTAAAACCGGAAAAGACGAGGAGGGTTTCACCCCAGTGGTACGAAAGAACAAACCACAGAAGCCCTCCTCCAAAGTGCAGCCCTCTGATGTAAAAGGGATGCGGGGTCCCGCTAAGTCAATGAGCGAGGATATGCCCACCGATAAGGAGCAGCAGCAAACATCTGGCACGGCAGCGGCCACCAAACGGAAAACCGAGGTTCCCCTGTCACTACCTTCATCAACATCATCATCGTCCGACTCGGAAGGGGAGAAGATGGAGGGTGACGCTTGCCCGGCCCCGGCTCGAGAGACAGAGAAAAAGTTCACCCGGGACAGAAAAGTGGCCAAACGTGCCGTTTCACTATCAAAAGAGGCTGGGCCCCAATCCCCCGCCCCAATGTCCGTAGAGATGACTATCTCTCCTGCTCAGTCCCCCGAATCCCCAAAACCTAAACCCACCACTGAGCAGAAATCCCCTTCCCCCACTGAAACTCCCCCAGCTAGTTCCCGCTCTCTGTCTCGAAAGGAAGAGTCGGGGTCCAAAACTCCCAATGTGGCCAAACAGGCCAAGAAACAAAAAGCGTCGCCCTCTCCTACAAGAAAGGAGAAGACGAGAAAGCTCCCCTTCCTGCCAGGGGACCTCATCTGCAATGCAGATCTGCACCACGCCGCTGCCGAGCTTACGCCGCAGCAGAGAGGTGCCATCAAACCGCTGCAGCTCCTTACGAAGACCCAGGGTCTGGACACTACCAACCCGTCCAACTTCCCCGATGCTCCTTTGCTGATCACGTTCGTCAGGAAGACGAAAATTCGCCGCACGAAATCCATGTGGCGAATGATAGAAGCAGCAAAGGATGCGATCCTGGGTCTAACGTTGGTGGAAGAAGGGCACGACTCCCTCGACGATCTGAGGGATAAATGTGAAGGGAGGATCCCCATTTACGTCCACCCTTGTTTTTATAGAGCGTTAAAGTTAACCTTCCCCCTGGATGTCGGGGGCATCTCCCGAGACGGCCGCGCGTCGTCAGAATTGCTCACTGGCAATATCGGGCATGCCGTCGGCATCCTCACTGACAAAGACTTTAGGCCGCTGATTGACACTGACTAGTGCAATGGCTACGACCTTGAAACTAGGAAGCTTGAACGCGAGAGGCTTGAGATCCTTAAGCAAGGCAGCCCGCATACTGGGGGATCTCAGGGCTCTTGAATTAGATGTGGCTGCGGTACAGGAAACTCACTATGTTTCGATGGACGATCACCGACTGCTGTCGGAACATTTCGATGTTTTTTCAGCTTTTGGTGACCGTTCTGCTCGGGGAGTTTCGCTGTTAGTTAGACGCACTCTGTTAGCAAGGGTAAACGTTGTTCACGCGGATGCTGATGGCAGACTGGTCGTGGCTGATGTTGCCGTGAATAGTGCCATGTTTCGAATCGTCGCGGTTTATGCGCCCAATTCCATTCGTGAGAGGGTTTCCTTTTTCCGAGGGTTGGAGGGGTTTCTCGGTGGTTCGGAGCGGCTAATCCTAGTGGGAGATTGGAATGCCATCCTTGATCCCAGGATAGATAAGGTGGGGGGACCTAGTGGGTCGGATAGGTGTGAGACAAGTCTGTCTGATCTGATGGCACAATGCGATCTGGTCGACAGATTTCGTATCGATCACCCAGGGCGGGAGATGTGGACGTGGCTCGCTAGCGGCACTTTCCTTTCAAGTACTTACTTGGATAGATTGCTAATTAGAAGAGGCAACGTAGATTATATCTCTTGTCCCACGTTCCACTGGTTAGGCCATTCTGACCACAAGCTACTTGTGGCCAGTCTGGAGTTAGGCCCTAAGACACACAAGGTAGCTAGCTACTGGAAGTTAAATACCTCCTTACTGGAGATACGTGACTTCCGGGAGCAGCTATCTCTTAACTTTCAAAAGGGATTAGTGGGGGCGGTAACCGGGAGTAAGTGGTGGGTTAACGCCAAAGTTGGCATTAGGCGCTTTTCTGTTCAATATAGCCAACGCCTCGCCTTAAATAAGGCAGAAACAGAAAAGCGTTTAGAAACTAAGCTGGCCCGGGCGGTGGCTGGGGGGGATTCCCTAGGCATAGAACTAGCTAAGGGGGACCTGAAACGTGCGGCTAACGTGCGGTATGAAGGTCAAGTAGTTAGAGCTAGGCTAGATAGAGTGTCCAACGAAGCCGTGAATGTGGACGCGCAAGAGCGTAGAACTCCACTTCGTCGCAGCTCGGTCGGTCTCATTCGTCAAGTCAAACACCCGGAAGGACACACCCTTGTGTCGGCTCGGGAGATTTGCCGGGGATTTCGTGAGCATTTCATGGAACGGTTCACCCAACTGCCCGGACTCCGCGTCGAGGAGTTTGGCAGCTATTTAGCTGGCTCGCCCCGCCTGGAGGCGGCCCGAGCGGCTAGCTGTGATGGGCGCGTTACAGAGTGTGAGGTCTTGGCTGCACTGAAGCAGGTCGGCTACGACAAATCGCCGGGACTCGATGGTTTGCCCTATGAATTGTTCTTGAGGCTGTCGCACATCTTCGTACCTATTCTGGTCAATGTTTTCAATCACTGGTTTGAACAGGGTTCCATCCCCGGTCAAGTCACCAAGGGAGTGATCACATTGCTTCAGAAAAAGGGCCAAGATGGTGGGGAATTAGACGATTACAGGCCCATAACTCTGCTAAACACAGATTTAAAGATTTTGGCCAAAGTTCTTGCAAATCGGTTGCAGCTTGTTATCGCTGAGTTGGTCGAACCTGATCAGAATTATGCTGTGAAGGGGAGATCGATTCAAAACAACTTGCATCTGATGCGCACGATCATAGAGGGATTAGAAGACGACACCGAAGCCGCGCTGATCAATTTAGATCAGTCCAAAGCTTTTGACAGGGTCGACCATCGGTTCCTGGGATCTGTTTTAGAGGCCTCCGGTTTTACACCGGACTTCCGCAGATGGATCTCCATTTTGTATCGCGGGCCGACGGCAGTGGTGCAAGTGAATGGAATGCGATCGGAGTCTTTTGCCGTCTCTCGGTCGGTACGTCAGGGATGTCCGCTGTCTCCCCTGCTTTACGTCCTTGCCTTGGAGCCTTTTCTCCGCAGGCTTAGGATCGGGGAGCCTGGACTGGCCCTACGCGGTATTGCTCTTCCTGGCGGTGCGCGAGCCAGGGTATCCGCGTATGCCGATGATGTCACCGTGTTTGTGTCGTGCTTTCGAGACATTCTCGCGGTGACTAAGGCACTCAGAAGGTACGAAAAAGTGACAGGGGCCAAAGTCAACCTTAGCAAATCCAATGGCCTAAGGTTGGCTGCCTGGAGTGGCGCGGCTGCGCTCCCGGGCCTTTTCAACTGGACTGACGGCCCGGTTCGGATCCTCGGCGTATGGTTCGGACCCGGTCTCCAGCTTGATAAGAACTGGTCGGAAGTACAGTCTAAGGTCGAAGCGTCTGTAAGGATTTGGCTTCGAAGGGGGCTTTCCCTTAAAGGTCGGGCTGAGGCGTGCGTCACGTACGTCTTTCCGCTCATCCTTTACCGATTGGCTGTACTACCTCTGCCTGCGGACCGCCGAGCGGTTTTAACGCGTCTCCTTTTCTCGCTTTTGTGGGCAAAGGGGAAGCCGCTAGTCCGTAGACAGGTCTGTACTCAACGTCCTGATGTGGGAGGCTTGGGAATGCCCGACTTGGCGAGCCATTTGTATGCCGAGCGGTTATCATTCCTGAGCCGAACCTTGACAGAGGAGTCTGCGTGGGGCCCTGCGGTTGGAAGCGCTTTTCCTAACCTCATCCCTGACCACTTGGCCGAATGCCGACGTAAGCCAAGGAGTCAATCGCAGTTCTTCAACGAATGCCGAGCTGCGCTCAGAGTGCTGCCGGGGTCCAGTGACCTCGCCCGGTCTAGAAGGACATTCTATCGGGAGTTAGTGGTGGGGACCGCTTCGGATCCTCTTGGGGAGCGACTTGGATTGTCGGAGGAGGAGGCTCGCTCTCAGTGGAATTGGGCGCCAGGCAGGAGCTATCTCAATAATTCTGAGTTCTCTCTGACCTGGCGATTGGTTCGAAATGTGTTACCCCTCAATGACATACGATTCAAAATTGGTATGGCTATCAGCCCCTTTTGCCCACGTTGCGAGGAAGATGAAATTGAAACGGCGGAACATGCCTTTTTCACCTGCTCCAAACTTCGTGAATTTTGGACGTATGTCGGCGAGGTGACGGCTCGCATCACCCCCGATCGGGTGACGTGCTTGGATTTAGCATCCGTTGTCTTCAACATGGACCCCTTGTGGCCCAGGGAGAAACGTATGGTTTTGCTCGCGATCTTAGCCGTAGCTAGACTCGTGGTGTATACTTCTCGCTTAGAGATAGGGCGTGGGGGGGTGCCGCCTTCTTATTATGATTTGATTTCGTATTTTAAACACCAGCTTAAAATCAAAATCAAATCTGATAGAAGGAGGTTGCCTTCTTCACTTTTCAAAAGTAGGTGGATACACACCGCTAGTTTATGCGTGTTCACGCGGAATAGATTCGAGTTCGTGTTCCCTGCCTAGGCATGGCACACAGCGACCTTAAAGCATCTTTGTCGAAAAACAAAAATCCCCTTAAAAACTGACCAGTAAATTTTGGGCGCAGTCCCTATTAGCTAGTAGCGTAAATGAGCTCTTTGCCCCCAGCTTTATTTTAGGTGTCAGAACTCCTTCAGGATGCCCGCTCCCTAATTTATTTTATATCCCCGACCCGCCATAATAGTTCTTATCCTGAAGGACACCGCACATCCCGACAAACCCATCCCTCCATTTCTTTTGCCCCCATAGAAACGCCCACTCCCAATTAGGAGCTTACTCTCTTGCTTTCGGTCTGTACCAGAAGACAGCGAGCAGCTCATACTCTAGATAGGATGGGGGGTACCTTACTAACACACCTTAATTAGCATTTTCTTTGGTTCTTTATTTTTATCATCACTTTTATTTTTATTTATTTTTGGGGGATTATTTAAGGCTTAGTTTTTTGTTCTCCCACTCCCATCATCACACATGTAATTATCTATTGTAAATAAAATTCATTGAAACACCTGGGGATATTTTAAGTAGCTTAAGTCCATAGAGTGAATGTGGTATTGTGGTGACTGAAACTAGTTTTTAGGGTATTCATAGACCAAGTGGACGACCCCCGACCCCCATCTTCCCCCCCATACCCCTTTTTGGCCTTGTGCCACATCTGATTATTTATGTACAAATTTTTGGATAAATAAATTGATTTTCTCCCGCCTGTTAAAATCATTGACTTGTCTTCGATTTTTTCAGGCAACTCTTAGGCAATCACCCGTGATTGCCTAAGAGGAGACCAGCTACTTGGGCCCCGCCCAGTTTAAAGCTAAATCATCAGGGGACTCTCTCTGTCCCCTTAGACTAGCCCCTGTTGGGCAATTTGTCTCTTCACACCCCTCTTGGGTGGCCGCCCCTGTTGGGCGGTTCCATTGTATTAATCTTTTTGTTCCCTTCTCTTGCAGGTGTCCAACCCCCAGGCTTGACTTAAGCAGCTGGCAGGTTTCGGGTCTGACTTACGTACCTTTTGGCGACGGTCTTCCTGAATCCGAATCGGCGGGTCTCTAGCCGGGAGTTGGATGGAAGAGGGGAGGAGTGGTCCGGGCTCTGCTGCAGAGTCTTTGTCTAGCCCGGGCTCCTTTTCCGAACTGAGGCGACGGTCTCAGGTCGGGGAGGGAGCAGACCTCAAACAGCAGGACGGTCACGCCGCCATAGGCGTCGTGCCCAGTACGTCCGCCAGTGCCGCTCCCAGCACTGAAAGTAGATCAGGGTCTGCCGCCTTAGGCGGGAGCCCTGTTAGCTTGCACGCTGCTGTCCCCGGCAGCTCCACCCAGGATAGCTCAGATCCTAGAGGTGATCTGGGTCGGTGGGAACGACTCCCCACTGTACCAATCGCTCGCCGGGCTTCAACCGTCAGCCCGCCTGGTAGTAGGCGAAAAGGCCGCCTGCCTCCAGGAGTAAGAGCGACCCGGTCGGTGGAGTCCCACAAAGAAGGGGCCACCGACCCAGATCAGCCGCCAGCCCACATTGACAGGGACTCTGCTCAATGCCGCAACCTCACCCAAGAACTCTTTGGAAGTGACAGCAGCATTTGCAGCGACAGCAGTGTCTGCAGCGACCACAGCCCTGTGAGCAGTCGTGGCAGTAGCAGAGACAGCAGCATGGAAGTTCTGCAGCTGACTCCAGACGTTCCGGCCCAGACTAACATGCGGCAGTCCAGGCCGAGGAAGATGAGGGCGGCACATACTGTACCAAAGAAAGGAGCAGCGGATGTCGCTGGCAAGAGAGGAACCAAGGCGGCCACTCCGCCGGCAACAACGCCGGAAACAGCTCCAAAGGAGTGGCCGTCCCTCTCATCAACACCAGCGGAGACACCCAATTCATGGGCGATACCTCCCGGGCAGAAGACGCCGTCGCCGACGAAGGCTGTAACACCTACAACTCCGGCGCAGACCAACTCTCCTGCCCAATCACCTAAAGACCAGTGGGGACCCCAGTCGCAAAGAAGCCCGTCAGAATACCGTCGGTTGTTCGAGTCTAAGTACAAGGAACTAACCGACGGTAGCGTTATCAAAGCAGCGCCAGGAGCGGTGGAACGGCTAGCGAAGCGAATTGTTTCGCTAGTCACCATCGACTCCAGAACCAAAGGGCTGGCTGGGCTCCAGATCGAAACGGTAGGGGAGATTTTATGGTCCCTGAAAGTCCCGGCGACATATATTTGCCGTCGTGGTTTCGCGACCTGGGACTTACTACTCCCCTCAGAACAAGAAGCGGAAAAGTTGGCCAGGGCCGACCTGAGGCATAAACATCTGATCCTCAGGCCGGAGTACTTGAGCAGGAGGAGGACACTAGTCACTGTCCTCGGCGTCCCCTGCTATATTGACTCGGAGCAACTAGGTGCAGTGATGAGTCAATATGGGGACGTCGAAGCCATAATCCCGGTCCGCGGTCCCCATAACCTAATGGTAGGGGACTACAAAATTAAAATGCGTTTAGACCGGGATGGCTTCAACAAGATACCGCCACTGCTCAAGTGCGACTCCTGGTCGATGTCTATCATCGTCGAGGGCAGGAGGCCACATTGCTGGCACTGCGAGCAGAAGGGGCATATGGCGAAAGACTGCCCAAAAAAGGCGCCAATCAAGAAGACCCCTTCTGCCGCAGCCCCGGGAGGTCCAGCGGCATCAGCAGCTCCTAAAACCGGAAAAGACGAGGAGGGTTTCACCCCAGTGGTCCGAAAGAACAAACCACAGAAGCCCTCCTCCAAAGTGCAGCCCTCTGAAGTAAAAGGGATGCGGGGTCCCGCTAAGTCAATGAGCGTGGATATGCCCACCGATAAGGAGCCGCAGCAAACATCTAGCACGGCAGCGGCCACGAAACGAAAAACCGAGGTTCCCCTGTCACTACCTTCGTCAACATCTTCATCGTCCGAATCGGAAGGGGAGAAGATGGAGGGTGACGCTGGCCCGGCCCCGGCTCGAGAGACAGTGAAAAAGTTCACCCGGGATAGAAAGGTGGCCAAACGTGCCGTTTCACAAGAAAAAGAGGCTGGGCCCCAATCCCCCGCCCCGATGTCCGTAGAGATGACTATCTCTCCTGCTCAGTCCCCCGAATCCCCAAAACCTAAACCCACCACTGAGCAGAAATCCCCTTCCCCCACTGAAACTCCCCCAGCTAGTTCCCGCTCTCTGTCTCAAAAGGAAGAGTCGGGGTCCAAAACTCCCAATGTGGCCAAACAGGCCAAGAAACAAAAAGCGTCGCCCTCTCCTACAAGAAAGGAGAAGACGAGAAAGCTCCCCTTCCTGCCAGGGGACCTCATCTGCAATGCAGATCTGCACCACGCCGCTGCCGAGCTTACGCCGCAGCAGAGAGGTGCCATCAAACCGCTGCAGCTCCTTACGAAGACCCAGGGTCTGGACACTACCAACCCGTCCAACTTCCCCGATGCTCCTTTGCTGATCACGTTCGTCAGGAAGACGAAAATTCGCCGCACGAAATCCATGTGGCGAATGATAGAAGCAGCAAAGGATGCGATCCTGGGTCTAACGTTGGTGGAAGAGGGGCACGACTCCCTCGACGATCTGAGGGATAAATGTGAAGGGAGGATCCCCATTTACGTCCACCCTTGTTTTTATAGAGCGTTAAAGTTAACCTTCCCCCTGGATGTCGGGGGCATCTCCCGAGACGGCCGCGCGTCGTCGGAATTGCTCACTGGCAATATCGGGCATGCCGTCGGCATCCTGAATGACAAAGACTTTAGGCCGCTGATTGACACTGACTAGTGCAATGGCTACGACCTTGAAACTAGGAAGCTTGAACGCGAGAGGCTTGAGATCCTTAAGCAAGGCAGCCCGCATACTGGGGGATCTCAAGGCTCTTGAATTAGATGTGGCTGCGGTACAGGAAACTCACTATGTTTCGATGGACGATCACCGACTGCTGTCGGAACATTTCGATGTTTTTTCAGCTTTTGGTGACCGTTCTGCTCGGGGAGTTTCGCTGTTAGTTAGACGCACTCTGTTAGCAAGGGTAAACGTTGTTCACGCGGATGCTGATGGCAGACTGGTCGTGGCTGATGTTGCCGTGAATAGTGCCATGTTTCGAATCGTCGCGGTTTATGCGCCCAATTCCATTCGTGAGAGGGTTTCCTTTTTCCGGGGGTTGGAGGGGTTTCTCGGTGGTTCGGAGCGGCTAATCCTAGTGGGAGATTGGAATGCCATCCTTGATCCCAGGATAGATAAGGTGGGGGGACCTAGTGGGTCGGATAGGTGTGAGACAAGTCTGTCTGATCTGATGGCACAATGCGATCTGGTCGACAGATTTCGTATCGATCACCCAGGGCGGGAGATGTGGACGTGGCTCGCTAGCGGCACTTTCCATTCAAGTTCTTACTTGGATAGATTGCTAATTAGAAGAGGCAACGTAGATTATATCTCTTGTCCCACGTTCCACTGGTTAGGCCATTCTGACCACAAGTTACTTGTGGCCAGTCTGGAGTTAGCCCCTAAGACACACAAGGTAGCTAGCTACTGGAAGTTAAATACCTCCTTACTGGAGATACGTGACTTCCGGGAGCAGCTATCTCTTAACTTTCAAAAGGGATTAGTGGGGGCGGTAACCGGGAGTAAGTGGTGGGTTAACGCCAAAGTTGGCATTAGGCGCTTTTCTGTTCAATATAGCCAACGCCTCGCCCTAAATAAGGCAGAAACAGAAAAGCGTTTAGAAAATAAGCTGGCCCGGGCGGTGGCTGGGGGGGATTCCCTAGGCATAGAGCTAGCTAAGGGGGACCTGAAACGTGCGGCTAACGTGCGGTATGAGGGTCAAGTAGTTAGAGCTAGGCTAGATAGAGTGTCCAACGAAGCCGTGAATGTGGACGCGCAAGAGCGTAGAACTCCACTTCGTCGCAGCTCGGTCGGTCTCATTCGTCAAGTCAAACACCCGGAAGGACACACCCTTGTGTCGGCTCGGGAGATTTGCCGGGGATTTCGTGAGCATTTCATGGAACGTTTCACCCAACTGCCCGGACTCCGCGTCGAGGAGTTTGGCAGCTATTTAGCTGGCTCGCCCCGCCTGGAGGCGGCCCGAGCGGCTAGCTGTGATGGGCGCGTTACAGAGTGTGAGGTCTTGGCTGCACTGAAGCAGGTCGGCTACGACAAATCGCCGGGACTCGATGGTTTGCCCTATGAATTGTTCTTGAGGCTGTCGCACATCTTCGTACCTATTCTGGTCAATGTTTTCAATCACTGGTTTGAACAGGGTTCCATCCCCGGTCAAGTCACCAAGGGAGTGATCACATTGCTTCAGAAAAAGGGCCAAGATGGTGGGGAATTAGACGATTACAGGCCCATAACTCTGCTAAACACAGATTTAAAGATTTTGGCCAAAGTTCTTGCAAATCGGTTGCAGCTTGTTATCGCTGAGTTGGTCGAACCTGATCAGAATTATGCTGTGAAGGGGAGATCGATTCAAAACAACTTGCATCTGATGCGCACGATCATAGAGGGATTAGAAGACGACACCGAAGCCGCGCTGATCAATTTAGATCAGTCCAAAGCTTTTGACAGGGTCGACCATCGTTTCCTGGGATCTGTTTTAGAGGCCTCCGGTTTTACACCGGACTTCCGCAGATGGATCTCCATTTTGTATCGCGGGCCGACGGCAGTGGTGCAAGTGAATGGAATGCGATCGGAGTCTTTTGCCGTCTCTCGGTCGGTACGTCAGGGATGTCCGCTGTCTCCCCTGCTTTACGTCCTTGCCTTGGAGCCTTTTCTCCGCAGGCTTAGGATCGGGGAGCCTGGACTGGCCCTACGCGGTATTGCTCTTCCTGGCGGTGCGCGAGCCAGGGTATCCGCGTATGCCGATGATGTCACCGTGTTTGTGTCGTGCTTTCGAGACATTCTCGCGGTGACTAAGGCACTCAGAAGGTACGAAAAAGTGACAGGGGCCAAAGTCAACCTTAGCAAATCCAATGGCCTAAGGTTGGCTGCCTGGAGTGGCGCGGCTGCGCTCCCGGGCCTTTTCAACTGGACTGACGGCCCGGTTCGGATCCTCGGCGTATGGTTCGGACCCGGTCTCCAGCTTGATAAGAACTGGTCGGAAGTACAGTCTAAGGTCGAAGCGTCTGTAAGGATTTGGCTTCGAAGGGGGCTTTCCCTTAAAGGTCGGGCTGAGGCGTGCGTCACGTACGTCTTTCCGCTCATCCTTTACCGATTGGCTGTACTACCTCTGCCTGCGGACCGCCGAGCGGTTTTAACGCGTCTCCTTTTCTCGCTTTTGTGGGCAAAGGGGAAGCCGCTAGTCCGTAGACAGGTCTGTACTCAACGTCCTGATGTGGGAGGCTTGGGAATGCCCGACTTGGCGAGCCATTTGTATGCCGAGCGGTTATCATTCCTGAGCCGAACCTTGACAGAGGAGTCTGCGTGGGGCCCTGCGGTTGGAAGCGCTTTTCCTAACCTCATCCCTGACCACTTGGCCGAATGCCGACGTAAGCCAAGGAGTCAATCGCAGTTCTTCAACGAATGCCGAGCTGCGCTCAGAGTGCTGCCGGGGTCCAGTGACCTCGCCCGGTCTAGAAGGACATTCTATCGGGAGTTAGTGGTGGGGACCGCTTCGGATCCTCTTGGGGAGCGACTTGGATTGTCGGAGGAGGAGGCTCGCTCTCAGTGGAATTGGGCGCCAGGCAGGAGCTATCTCAATAATTCTGAGTTCTCTCTGACCTGGCGATTGGTTCGAAATGTGTTACCCCTCAATGACATACGATTCAAAATTGGTATGGCTATCAGCCCCTTTTGCCCACGTTGCGAGGAAGATGAAATTGAAACGGCGGAACATGCCTTTTTCACCTGCTCCAAACTTCGTGAATTTTGGACGTATGTCGGCGAGGTGACGGCTCGCATCACCCCCGATCGGGTGACGTGCTTGGATTTAGCATCCGTTGTCTTCAACATGGACCCCTTGTGGCCCAGGGAGAAACGTATGGTTTTGCTCGCGATCTTAGCCGTAGCTAGACTCGTGGTGTATACTTCTCGCTTAGAGATAGGGCGTGGGGGGGTGCCGCCTTCTTATTATGATTTGATTTCGTATTTTAAACACCAGCTTAAAATCAAAATCAAGTCTGATAGAAGGAGGTTGCCTTCTTCACTTTTCAAAAGTAGGTGGATACACACCGCTAGTTTATGCGTGTTCACGCGGAATAGATTCGAGTTCGTGTTCCCTGCCTAGGCATGGCACACAGCGACCTTAAAGCATCTTTGTCGAAAAACAAAAATCCCCTTAAAAACTGACCAGTAAATTTTTGGCGCAGTCCCTATTAGCTAGTAGTGTAAATGAGCTCTTTGCCCCCAGCTTTATTTTAGGTGTCAGAACTCCTTCAGGATGCCCGCTCCCTAATTTATTTTATATCCCCGACCCGCCATAATAGTTCTTATCCTGAAGGACACCGCACATCCCGACAAACCCATCCCTCCATTTCTTTTGCCCCCATAGAAACGCCCACTCCCAATTAGGAGCTTACTCTCTTGCTTTCGGTCTGCACCAGAAGACAGCGAGCAGCTCATACTCTAGATAGGATGGGGGGTACCTTACTAACACACCTTAATTAGCATTTTCTTTGGTTCTTTATTTTTATCATCACTTTTATTTTTATTTATTTTTGGGGGATTATTTAAGGCTTAGTTTTTTGTTCTCCCACTCCCATCATCACACATGTAAATATCTATTGTAAATAAAATTCATTTGAAACACCTGGGGATATTTTAAGTAGCTTAAGTCCATAGAGTGAATGTGGTATTGTGGTGACTGAAACTAGTTTTTAGGGTATTCATAGACCAAGTGGACGACCCCCGACCCCCACCTTCCCCCCCATACCCCTTTTTGGCCTTGTGCCACATCTGATTATTTATGTACAAATTTTTGGATAAATAAATTGATTTTCTCCCGCCTGTTAAAATCATTGACTTGTCTTCGATTTTTTCAGGCAACTCTTAGGCAATCACCCGTGATTGCCTAAGAGGAGACCAGCTACTTGGGCCCCGCCCAGTTTAAAGCTAAATCATCAGGGGACTCTCTCTGTCCCCTTAGACTAGCCCCTGTTGGGCAATTTGTCTCTTCACACCCCTCTTGGGTGGCCGCCCCTGTTGGGCGGTTCCATTGTATTAATCTTTTTGTTCCCTTCTCTTGCAGGTGTCCAACCCCCAGGCTTGACTTAAGCAGCTGGCAGGTTTCGGGTCTGACTTACGTACCTTTTGGCGACGGTCTTCCTGAATCCGAATCGGCGGGTCTCTAGCCGGGAGTTGGATG
Source organism: Sepiola atlantica (assembly GCA_963556195.1). Classification (NCBI taxonomy): domain Eukaryota; kingdom Metazoa; phylum Mollusca; class Cephalopoda; order Sepiida; family Sepiolidae; genus Sepiola; species Sepiola atlantica. The sequence continues at coordinate 57,928,742 of OY744542.1, forward strand.
GAAGAGGGGAGGAGTGGTCCGGGCTCTGCTGCAGAGTCTTTGTCTAGCCCGGGCTCCTTTTCCGAACTGAGGCGACGGTCTCAGGTCGGGGAGGGAGCAGACCTCAAACAGCAGGACGGTCACGCCGCCATAGGCGTCGTGCCCAGTACGTCCGCCAGTGCCGCTCCCAGCACTGAAAGTAGATCAGGGTCTGCCGCCTTAGGCGGGAGCCCTGTTAGCTTGCACGCTGCTGTCCCCGGCAGCTCCACCCAGGATAGCTCAGATCCTAGAGGTGATCTGGGTCGGTGGGAACGACTCCCCACTGTACCAATCGCTCGCCGGGCTTCAACCGTCAGCCCGCCTGGTAGTAGGCGAAAAGGCCGCCTGCCTCCAGGAGTAAGAGCGACCCGGTCGGTGGAGTCCCACAAAGAAGGGGCCACCGACCCAGATCAGCCGCCAGCCCACATTGACAGGGACTCTGCTCAATGCCGCAACCTCACCCAAGAACTCTTTGGAAGTGACAGCAGCATTTGCAGCGACAGCAGTGTCTGCAGCGACCACAGCCCTGTGAGCAGTCGTGGCAGTAGCAGAGACAGCAGCATGGAAGTTCTGCAGCTGACTCCAGATGGCCCGGCCAAGGCTAGCATGCGGCAGTCCAGGCCGAGGAAGATGGGGGCTGCTCGCACTGTTTTGAAGAAAGGGGCAGCGGATGTCGCTGGCAAGAGAGGAACCAAGGCGGCCACTCCGCCGGCAACAACGCCGGAAACAGCTCCAAAGGAGTGGCCGTCCCTCTCATCAACACCAGCGGAGACACCCAATTCATGGGCGATACCTCCCGGGCAGAAGACGCCGTCGCCGACGAAGGCTGTAACACCTACAACTCCGGCGCAAACCAACTCTCCTGCCCAATCACCTAAAGACCAGTGGGGACCCCAGTCGCAAAGAAGCCCGTCAGAATACCGTCGGCTGTTCGAGTCTAAGTACAAGGAACTAACCGACGGTAGCGTTATCCAAGCAGCGCCAGGAGCGGTGGAACGGCTAGCGAAGCGAATTGTTTCGCTAGTCACCATCGACTCCAGAACCAAAGGGCTGGCTGGGCTCCAAATCGAGACAGTAGGGGAAATCCTATGGTCCCTAAAAGTCCCGGCGACATACATTTGCCGTCGTGGTTTCGCGACCTGGGACTTGTTACTCCCCTCGGAACAAGAAGCAGAAAAGTTGGCCAGGGCCGACCTGAGGCATAAACATCTGATCCTCAGGCCGGAGTACTTGAGCAGGAGGAGGACACTAGTCACTGTCCTCGGCGTCCCCTGCTATATTGACTCGGAGCAACTAGGTGCAGTGATGAGCCAATATGGGGACGTCGAAGCCATAATCCCGGTCCGCGGTCCCCATAACCTAATGGTAGGGGACTACAAAATTAAAATGCGTTTGGACCGGGATGGCTTCAACAAGATACCGCCACTGCTCAAGTGCGACTCCTGGTCGATGTCTATCATCGTCGAGGGCAGGAGGCCACATTGCTGGCACTGCGAGCAGAAGGGGCATATGGCGAAAGACTGCCCAAAAAAGGCGCCAATCAAGAAGACCCCTTCTGCCGCAGCCCCGGGAGGTCCAGCGGCATCAGCAGCTCCTAAAACCGGAAAAGACGAGGAGGGTTTCACCCCAGTGGTCCGAAAGAACAAACCACAGAAGCCCTCCTCCAAAGTGCAGCCCTCTGAAGTAAAAGGGATGCGGGGTCCCGCCAAGTCAATGAGCGAGGATATGCCCACCGATAAGGAGCCGCAGCAAACATCTGGCACGGCAGCGGCCACCAAACGGAAGACAGAGGCTCCCCTGTCACTACCTTCATCAACATCATCATCGTCCGACTCGGAAGGGGAGAAGATGGAGGGTGACGCTTGCCCGGCCCCGGCTCGAGAGACAGAGAAAAAGTTCACCCGGGACAGAAAGGTGGCCAAACGTGCCGTTTCACTATCAAAAGAGGCTGGGCCCCAATCCCCCGCCCCAATGTCCGTAGAGATGACTATCTCTCCTGCTCAGTCCCCCGAATCCCCAAAACCTAAACCCACCACTGAGCAGAAATCCCCTTCCCCCACTGAAACTCCCCCAGCTAGTTCCCGCTCTCTGTCTCGAAAGGAAGAGTCGGGGTCCAAAACTCCCAATGTGGCCAAACAGGCCAAGAAACAAAAAGCGTCGCCCTCTCCTACAAGAAAGGAGAAGACGAGAAAGCTCCCCTTCCTGCCAGGGGACCTCATCTGCAATGCAGATCTGCACCACGCCGCTGCCGAGCTTACGCCGCAGCAGAGAGGTGCCATCAAACCGCTGCAGCTCCTTACGAAGACCCAGGGTCTGGACACTACCAACCCGTCCAACTTCCCCGATGCTCCTTTGCTGATCACGTTCGTCAGGAAGACGAAAATTCGCCGCACGAAATCCATGTGGCGAATGATAGAAGCAGCAAAGGATGCGATCCTGGGTCTAACGTTGGTGGAAGAAGGGCACGACTCCCTCGACGATCTGAGGGATAAATGTGAAGGGAGGATCCCCATTTACGTCCACCCTTGTTTTTATAGAGCTTTAAAGTTAACCTTCCCCCTGGATGTCGGGGGCATCTCCCGAGACGGCCGCGCGTCGTCAGAATTGCTCACTGGCAATATCGGGCATGCCGTCGGCATCCTCACTGACAAAGACTTTAGGCCGCTGATTGACACTGACTAGTGCAATGGCTACGACCTTGAAACTAGGAAGCTTGAACGCGAGAGGCTTGAGATCCTTAAGCAAAGCAGCCCGCATACTGGGGGATCTCAAGGCTTTTGAATTAGATGTGGCTGCGGTACAGGAAACTCACTATGTTTCGATGGACGATCATCGACTGCTGTCGGAACATTTCGATGTTTTTTCAGCATTTGGTGACCGTTCTGCTCGGGGAGTTTCGCTGTTAGTTAGACGCACTCTGTTAGCAAGGGTAAACGTTGTTCACGCGGATGCTGATGGCAGACTGGTCGTGGCTGATGTTGCCGTGAATAGTGCCATGTTTCGAATCGTCGCGGTTTATGCGCCCAATTCCATTCGTGAGAGGGTTTCCTTTTTCCGAGGGTTGGAGGGGTTTCTCGGTGGTTCGGAGCGGCTAATCCTAGTGGGAGATTGGAATGCCATCCTTGATCCCAGGATAGATAAGGTGGGGGGACCTAGTGGGTCGGATAGGTGTGAGACAAGTCTGTCTGATCTGATGGCACAATGCGATCTGGTCGACAGATTTCGTATCGATCACCCAGGGCGGGAGATGTGGACGTGGCTCGCTAGCGGCACTTTCCTTTCAAGTACTTACTTGGATAGATTGCTAATTAGAAGAGGCAACGTAGATTATATCTCTTGTCCCACGTTCCACTGGTTAGGCCATTCTGACCACAAGCTACTTGTGGCCAGTCTGGAGTTAGGCCCTAAGACACACAAGGTAGCTAGCTACTGGAAGTTAAATACCTCCTTACTGGAGATACGTGACTTCCGGGAGCAGCTATCTCTTAACTTTCAAAAGGGATTAGTGGGGGCGGTAACCGGGAGTAAGTGGTGGGTTAACGCCAAAGTTGGCATTAGGCGCTTTTCTGTTCAATATAGCCAACGCCTCGCCTTAAATAAGGCAGAAACAGAAAAGCGTTTAGAAACTAAGCTGGCCCGGGCGGTGGCTGGGGGGGATTCCCTAGGCATAGAACTAGCTAAGGGGGACCTGAAACGTGCGGCTAACGTGCGGTATGAAGGTCAAGTAGTTAGAGCTAGGCTAGATAGAGTGTCCAACGAAGCCGTGAATGTGGACGCGCAAGAGCGTAGAACTCCACTTCGTCGCAGCTCGGTCGGTCTCATTCGTCAAGTCAAACACCCGGAAGGACACACCCTTGTGTCGGCTCGGGAGATTTGCCGGGGATTTCGTGAGCATTTCATGGAACGGTTCACCCAACTGCCCGGACTCCGCGTCGAGGAGTTTGGCAGCTATTTAGCTGGCTCGCCCCGCCTGGAGGCGGCCCGAGCGGCTAGCTGTGATGGGCGCGTTACAGAGTGTGAGGTCTTGGCTGCACTGAAGCAGGTCGGCTACGACAAATCGCCGGGACTCGATGGTTTGCCCTATGAATTGTTCTTGAGGCTGTCGCACATCTTCGTACCTATTCTGGTCAATGTTTTCAATCACTGGTTTGAACAGGGTTCCATCCCCGGTCAAGTCACCAAGGGAGTGATCACATTGCTTCAGAAAAAGGGCCAAGATGGTGGGGAATTAGACGATTACAGGCCCATAACTCTGCTAAACACAGATTTAAAGATTTTGGCCAAAGTTCTTGCAAATCGGTTGCAGCTTGTTATCGCTGAGTTGGTCGAACCTGATCAGAATTATGCTGTGAAGGGGAGATCGATTCAAAACAACTTGCATCTGATGCGCACGATCATAGAGGGATTAGAAGACGACACCGAAGCCGCGCTGATCAATTTAGATCAGTCCAAAGCTTTTGACAGGGTCGACCATCGGTTCCTGGGATCTGTTTTAGAGGCCTCCGGTTTTACACCGGACTTCCGCAGATGGATCTCCATTTTGTATCGCGGGCCGACGGCAGTGGTGCAAGTGAATGGAATGCGATCGGAGTCTTTTGCCGTCTCTCGGTCGGTACGTCAGGGATGTCCGCTGTCTCCCCTGCTTTACGTCCTTGCCTTGGAGCCTTTTCTCCGCAGGCTTAGGATCGGGGAGCCTGGACTGGCCCTACGCGGTATTGCTCTTCCTGGCGGTGCGCGAGCCAGGGTATCCGCGTATGCCGATGATGTCACCGTGTTTGTGTCGTGCTTTCGAGACATTCTCGCGGTGACTAAGGCACTCAGAAGGTACGAAAAAGTGACAGGGGCCAAAGTCAACCTTAGCAAATCCAATGGCCTAAGGTTGGCTGCCTGGAGTGGCGCGGCTGCGCTCCCGGGCCTTTTCAACTGGACTGACGGCCCGGTTCGGATCCTCGGCGTATGGTTCGGACCCGGTCTCCAGCTTGATAAGAACTGGTCGGAAGTACAGTCTAAGGTCGAAGCGTCTGTAAGGATTTGGCTTCGAAGGGGGCTTTCCCTTAAAGGTCGGGCTGAGGCGTGCGTCACGTACGTCTTTCCGCTCATCCTTTACCGATTGGCTGTACTACCTCTGCCTGCGGACCGCCGAGCGGTTTTAACGCGTCTCCTTTTCTCGCTTTTGTGGGCAAAGGGGAAGCCGCTAGTCCGTAGACAGGTCTGTACTCAACGTCCTGATGTGGGAGGCTTGGGAATGCCCGACTTGGCGAGCCATTTGTATGCCGAGCGGTTATCATTCCTGAGCCGAACCTTGACAGAGGAGTCTGCGTGGGGCCCTGCGGTTGGAAGCGCTTTTCCTAACCTCATCCCTGACCACTTGGCCGAATGCCGACGTAAGCCAAGGAGTCAATCGCAGTTCTTCAACGAATGCCGAGCTGCGCTCAGAGTGCTGCCGGGGTCCAGTGACCTCGCCCGGTCTAGAAGGACATTCTATCGGGAGTTAGTGGTGGGGACCGCTTCGGATCCTCTTGGGGAGCGACTTGGATTGTCGGAGGAGGAGGCTCGCTCTCAGTGGAATTGGGCGCCAGGCAGGAGCTATCTCAATAATTCTGAGTTCTCTCTGACCTGGCGATTGGTTCGAAATGTGTTACCCCTCAATGACATACGATTCAAAATTGGTATGGCTATCAGCCCCTTTTGCCCACGTTGCGAGGAAGATGAAATTGAAACGGCGGAACATGCCTTTTTCACCTGCTCCAAACTTCGTGAATTTTGGACGTATGTCGGCGAGGTGACGGCTCGCATCACCCCCGATCAGGTGACGTGCTTGGATTTAGCATCCGTTGTCTTCAACATGGACCCCTTGTGGCCCAGGGAGAAACGTATGGTTTTGCTCGCGATCTTAGCCGTAGCTAGACTCGTGGTGTATACTTCTCGCTTAGAGATAGGGCGTGGGAGGGTGCCGCCTTCTTATTATGATTTGATTTCGTATTTTAAACACCAGCTTAAAATCAAAATCAAATCTGATAGAAGGAGGTTGCCTTCTCCACTTTTCGAAAGTAGGTGGATACACACCGCTAGCTTATGCGTGTTCACGCGGAATAGATTCGAGTTCGTGTTCCCTGCCTAGGCATGGCACACAGCGACCTTAAAGCATCTTTGTCGAAAAACAAAAATCCCCTTAAAAACTGACCAGTAAATTTTGGGCGCAGTCCCTATTAGCTAGTAGCATAAATGAGCTCTTTGCCCCCAGCTTTATTTTAGGTGTCAGAACTCCTTCAGGATGCCCGCTCCCTAATTTATTTTATATCCCCGACCCGCCATAATAGTTCTTATCCTGAAGGACACCGCACATCCCGACAAACCCATCCCTCCATTTCTTTTGCCCCCATAGAAACGCCCACTCCCAATTAGGAGCTTACTCTCTTGCTTTCGGTCTGTACCAGAAGACAGCGAGCAGCTCATACTCTAGATAGGATGGGGGGTACCTTACTAACACACCTTAATTAGCATTTTCTTTGGTTCTTTATTTTTATCATCACTTTTATTTTTATTTATTTTTGGGGGATTATTTAAGGCTTAGTTTTTTGTTCTCCCACTCCCATCATCACACATGTAAATATCTATTGTAAATAAAATTCATTGAAACACCTGGGGATATTTTAAGTAGCTTAAGTCCATAGAGTGAATGTGGTATTGTGGTGACTGAAACTAGTTTTTTAGGGTATTCATAGACCAAGTGGACGACCCCCGACCCCCATCTTCCCCCCCATACCCCTTTTTGGCCTTGTGCCACATCTGATTATTTATGTACAAATTTTTGGATAAATAAATTGATTTTCTCCCGCCTGTTAAAATCATTGACTTGTCTTCGATTTTTTCAGGCAACTCTTAGGCAATCACTCGTGATTGCCTAAGAGGAGACCAGCTACTTGGGCCCCGCCCAGTTTAAAGCTAAATCATCAGGGGACTCTCTCTGTCCCCTTAGACTAGCCCCTGTTGGGCAATTTGTCTCTTCACACCCCTCTTGGGTGGCCGCCCCTGTTGGGCGGTTCCATTGTATTAATCTTTTTGTTCCCTTCTCTTGCAGGTGTCCAACCCCCAGGCTTGACTTAAGCAGCTGGCAGGTTTCGGGTCTGACTTACGTACCTTTTGGCGACGGTCTTCCTGAATCCGAATCGGCGGGTCTCTAGCCGGGAGTTGGATGGAAGAGGGGAGGAGTGGTCCGGGCTCTGCTGCAGAGTCTTTGTCTAGCCCGGGCTCCTTTTCCGAACTGAGGCGACGGTCTCAGGTCGGGGAGGGAGCAGACCTCAAACAGCAGGACGGTCACGCCGCCATAGGCGTCGTGCCCAGTACGTCCGCCAGTGCCGCTCCCAGCACTGAAAGTAGATCAGGGTCTGCCGCCTTAGGCGGGAGCCCTGTTAGCTTGCACGCTGCTGTCCCCGGCAGCTCCACCCAGGATAGCTCAGATCCTAGAGGTGATCTGGGTCGGTGGGAACGACTCCCCACTGCACCAATCGCTCGTCGGGCTTCAACCGTCAGCCCGCCTGGTAGTAGGCGAAAAGGCCGCCTGCCTCCAGGAGTAAGAGCGACCCGGTCAGTGGAGTCCCACAAAGAAGGGGCCACCGACCCAGATCAGCCACCAGCCCACATTGACAGGGACTCTGCTCAATGCCGCAACCTGACCCAAGAACTTTTTGGCAGTGACAGCAGCATTTGCAGCGACAGCAGTGTCTGCAGCGACCACAGCCCTGTGAGCAGTCGTGGCAGTAGCAGAGTCAGCAGCATGGAAGTTCTGCAGCTGACTCCAGATGGCCCGGCCAAGGCTAGCATGCGGCAGTCCAGGCCGAGGAAGATGGGGGCTGCTCGCACCGTCACTAAAAAAGGAGCAGCGGATGTCGCTGGCAAGAGAGGAACCAAGGCGGCCACTCCGCCGGCAACAACGCCGGAAACAGCTCCAAAGGAGTGGCCGTCCCTCTCATCAACACCAGCGGAGACACCCAATTCATGGGCGATACCTCCCGGGCAGAAGACGCCGTCGCCGACGAAGGCTGTAACACCTACAACTCCGGCGCAAACCAACTCTCCTGCCCAGTCACCTAAAGACCAGTGGGGACCCCAGTCGCAAAGAAGCCCGTCAGAATACCGTCGGCTGTTCGAGTCTAAGTACAAGGAACTAACCGACGGTAGCGTTATCCAAGCAGCGCCAGGAGCGGTGGAACGGCTAGCGAAGCGAATTGTTTCGCTAGTCACCATCGACTCCAGAACCAAAGGGCTGGCTGGGCTCCAAATCGAGACAGTAGGGGAAATCCTATGGTCCCTAAAAGTCCCGGCGACATACATTTGCCGCCGTGGTTTCGCGACCTGGGACTTGTTACTCCCCTCGGAACAAGAAGCAGAAAAGTTGGCCAGGGCCGACCTGAGGCATAAACATCTGATCCTCAGGCCGGAGTACTTGAGCAGGAGGAGGACACTAGTCACTGTCCTCGGCGTCCCCTGCTATATTGACTCGGAGCAACTAGGTGCAGTGATGAGTCAATATGGGGACGTCGAAGCCATAATCCCGGTCCGCGGTCCCCATAACCTAATGGTAGGGGACTACAAAATTAAAATGCGTTTGGACCGGGATGGCTTCAACAAGATACCGCCACTGCTCAAGTGCGACTCCTGGTCGATGTCTATAATCGTAGAGGGCAGGAGGCCACATTGCTGGCACTGCGAGCAGAAGGGGCATATGGCGAAAGACTGCCCAAAAAAGGCGCCAATCAAGAAGACCCCTTCTGCCGCAGCCCCGGGAGGTCCAGCGGCATCAGCAGCTCCTAGAACTGAAAAAGACGAGGAGGGTTTCACCCCAGTGGTCCGAAAGAACAAACCACAGAAGCCCTCCTCCAAAGTGCAGCCCTCTGAAGTAAAAGGGATGCGGGGTCCCGCTAAGTCAATGAGCGTGGATATGCCCACCGATAAGGAGCCGCAGCAAACATCTAGCATGGCAGCGGCCACGAAACGAAAAACCGAGGTTCCCCTGTCACTACCTTCGTCAACATCTTCATCGTCCGAATCGGAAGGGGAGAAGATGGAGGGTGACGCTGGCCCGGCCCCGGCTCGAGAGACAGTGAAAAAGTTCACCCGGGATAGAAAGGTGGCCAAACGTGCCGTTTCACAAGAAAAAGAGGCTGGGCCCCAATCCCCCGCCCCGATGTCCGTAGAGATGACTATCTCTCCTGCTCAGTCCCCCGAATCCCCAAAACCTAAACCCACCACTGAGCAGAAATCCCCTTCCCCCACTGAAACTCCCCCAGCTAGTTCCCGCTCTCTGTCTCGAAAGGAAGAGTCGGGGTCCAAAACTCCCAATGTGGCCAAACAGGCCAAGAAACAAAAAGCGTCGCCCTCCCCTACAAGAAAGGAGAAGACGAGAAAGCTCCCCTTCCTGCCAGGGGACCTCATCTGCAATGCAGATCTGCACCACGCCGCTGCCGAGCTTACGCCGCAGCAGAGAGGTGCCATCAAACCGCTGCAGCTCCTTACGAAGACCCAGGGTCTGGACACTACCAACCCGTCCAACTTCCCCGATGCTCCTTTGCTGATCACGTTCGTCAGGAAGACGAAAATTCGCCGCACGAAATCCATGTGGCGAATGATAGAAGCAGCAAAGGATGCGATCCTGGGTCTAACGTTGGTGGAAGAAGGGCACGACTCCCTCGACGATCTGAGGGATAAATGTGAAGGGAGGATCCCCATTTACGTCCACCCTTGTTTTTATAGAGCTTTAAAGTTAACCTTCCCCCTGGATGTCGGGGGCATCTCCCGAGACGGCCGCGCGTCGTCAGAATTGCTCACTGGCAATATCGGGCATGCCGTCGGCATCCTCACTGACAAAGACTTTAGGCCGCTGATTGACACTGACTAGTGCAATGGCTACGACCTTGAAACTAGGAAGCTTGAACGCGAGAGGCTTGAGATCCTTAAGCAAAGCAGCCCGCATACTGGGGGATCTCAAGGCTTTTGAATTAGATGTGGCTGCGGTACAGGAAACTCACTATGTTTCGATGGACGATCATCGACTGCTGTCGGAACATTTCGATGTTTTTTCAGCATTTGGTGACCGTTCTGCTCGGGGAGTTTCGCTGTTAGTTAGACGCACTCTGTTAGCAAGGGTAAACGTTGTTCACGCGGATGCTGATGGCAGACTGGTCGTGGCTGATGTTGCCGTGAATAGTGCCATGTTTCGAATCGTCGCGGTTTATGCGCCCAATTCCATTCGTGAGAGGGTTTCCTTTTTCCGAGGGTTGGAGGGGTTTCTCGGTGGTTCGGAGCGGCTAATCCTAGTGGGAGATTGGAATGCCATCCTTGATCCCAGGATAGATAAGGTGGGGGGACCTAGTGGGTCGGATAGGTGTGAGACAAGTCTGTCTGATCTGATGGCACAATGCGATCTGGTCGACAGATTTCGTATCGATCACCCAGGGCGGGAGATGTGGACGTGGCTCGCTAGCGGCACTTTCCTTTCAAGTACTTACTTGGATAGATTGCTAATTAGAAGAGGCAACGTAGATTATATCTCTTGTCCCACGTTCCACTGGTTAGGCCATTCTGACCACAAGCTACTTGTGGCCAGTCTGAAGTTAGGCCCTAAGACACATAAGGTAGCTAGCTACTGGAAGTTAAATACCTCCTTACTGGAGATACGTGACTTCCGGGAGCAGCTATCTCTTAACTTTCAAAAGGGATTAGTGGGGGCGGTAACCGGGAGTAAGTGGTGGGTTAACGCCAAAGTTGGCATTAGGCGCTTTTCTGTTCAATATAGCCAACGCCTCGCCTTAAATAAGGCAGAAACAGAAAAGCGTTTAGAAACTAAGCTGGCCCGGGCGGTGGCTGGGGGGGATTCCCTAGGCATAGAACTAGCTAAGGGGGACCTGAAACGTGCGGCTAACGTGCGGTATGAAGGTCAAGTAGTTAGAGCTAGGCTAGATAGAGTGTCCAACGAAGCCGTGAATGTGGACGCGCAAGAGCGTAGAACTCCACTTCGTCGCAGCTCGGTCGGTCTCATTCGTCAAGTCAAACACCCGGAAGGACACACCCTTGTGTCGGCTCGGGAGATTTGCCGGGGATTTCGTGAGCATTTCATGGAACGGTTCACCCAACTGCCCGGACTCCGCGTCGAGGAGTTTGGCAGCTATTTAGCTGGCTCGCCCCGCCTGGAGGCGGCCCGAGCGGCTAGCTGTGATGGGCGCGTTACAGAGTGTGAGGTCTTGGCTGCACTGAAGCAGGTCGGCTACGACAAATCGCCAGGACTCGATGGTTTGCCCTATGAATTGTTCTTGAGGCTGTCGCACATCTTCGTACCTATTCTGGTCAATGTTTTCAATCACTGGTTTGAACAGGGTTCCATCCCCGGTCAAGTCACCAAGGGAGTGATCACATTGCTTCAGAAAAAGGGCCAAGATGGTGGGGAATTAGACGATTACAGGCCCATAACTCTGCTAAACACAGATTTAAAGATTTTGGCCAAAGTTCTTGCAAATCGGTTGCAGCTTGTTATCGCTGAGTTGGTCGAACCTGATCAGAATTATGCTGTGAAGGGGAGATCGATTCAAAACAACTTGCATCTGATGCGCACGATCATAGAGGGATTAGAAGACGACACCGAAGCCGCGCTGATCAATTTAGATCAGTCCAAAGCTTTTGACAGGGTCGACCATCGGTTCCTGGGATCTGTTTTAGAGGCCTCCGGTTTTACACCGGACTTCCGCAGATGGATCTCCATTTTGTATCGCGGGCCGACGGCAGTGGTGCAAGTGAATGGAATGCGATCGGAGTCTTTTGCCGTCTCTCGGTCGGTACGTCAGGGATGTCCGCTGTCTCCCCTGCTTTACGTCCTTGCCTTGGAGCCTTTTCTCCGCAGGCTTAGGATCGGGGAGCCTGGACTGGCCCTACGCGGTATTGCTCTTCCTGGCGGTGCGCGAGCCAGGGTATCCGCGTATGCCGATGATGTCACCGTGTTTGTGTCGTGCTTTCGAGACATTCTCGCGGTGACTAAGGCACTCAGAAGGTACGAAAAAGTGACAGGGGCCAAAGTCAACCTTAGCAAATCCAATGGCCTAAGGTTGGCTGCCTGGAGTGGCGCGGCTGCGCTCCCGGGCCTTTTCAACTGGACTGACGGCCCGGTTCGGATCCTCGGCGTATGGTTCGGACCCGGTCTCCAGCTTGATAAGAACTGGTCGGAAGTACAGTCTAAGGTCGAAGCGTCTGTAAGGATTTGGCTTCGAAGGGGGCTTTCCCTTAAAGGTCGGGCTGAGGCGTGCGTCACGTACGTCTTTCCGCTCATCCTTTACCGATTGGCTGTACTACCTCTGCCTGCGGACCGCCGAGCGGTTTTGACGCGTCTCCTTTTCTCGCTTTTGTGGGCAAAGGGGAAGCCGCTAGTCCGTAGACAGGTCTGTACTCAACGTCCTGATGTGGGAGGCTTGGGAATGCCCGACTTGGCGAGCCATTTGTATGCCGAGCGGTTATCATTCCTGAGCCGAACCTTGACAGAGGAGTCTGCGTGGGGCCCTGCGGTTGGAAGCGCTTTTCCCAACCTCATCCCTGACCACTTGGCCGAATGCCGACGTAAGCCAAGGAGTCAATCGCAGTTCTTCAACGAATGCCGAGCTGCGCTCAGAGTGCTGCCGGGGTCCAGTGACCTCGCCCGGTCTAGAAGGACATTCTATCGGGAGTTAGTGGTGGGGACCGCTTCGGATCCTCTTGGGGAGCGACTTGGATTGTCGGAGGAGGAGGCTCGCTCTCAGTGGAATTGGGCGCCAGGCAGGAGCTATCTCAATAATTCTGAGTTCTCTCTGACCTGGCGATTGGTTCGAAATGTGTTACCCCTCAATGACATACGATTCAAAATTGGTATGGCTATCAGCCCCTTTTGCCCACGTTGCGAGGAAGATGAAATTGAAACGGCGGAACATGCCTTTTTCACCTGCTCCAAACTTCGTGAATTTTGGACGTATGTCGGCGAGGTGACGGCTCGCATCACCCCCGATCGGGTGACGTGCTTGGATTTAGCATCCGTTGTCTTCAACATGGACCCCTTGTGGCCCAGGGAGAAACGTATGGTTTTGCTCGCGATCTTAGCCGTAGCTAGACTCGTGGTGTATACTTCTCGCTTAGAGATAGGGCGTGGGGGGGTGCCGCCTTCTTATTATGATTTGATTTCGTATTTTAAACACCAGCTTAAAATCAAAATCAAATCTGATAGAAGGAGGTTGCCTTCTTCACTTTTCAAAAGTAGGTGGATACACACCGCTAGTTTATGCGTGTTCACGCGGAATAGATTCGAGTTCGTGTTCCCTGCCTAGGCATGGCACACAGCGACCTCAAAGTCTCTTTGTCGAAAAAACAACCCCTTTTTAAAAAAAAACTGACCAGCAAATTCTTTGGCGCAGTCCCTATTAGCTAGTAGCGTAAATGAGCTCTCGGTCCCCAGATTTATTTTAGGTGTCAGAACTCCTTCAGGATGCCCGTTCCCTAATTTATTTTATATCCCTGACCCGCCCTAAAAGTACTTATCCTGAAGGACACCGCACATCCCGTCAAACCCATCCCTCCATTTCTTTTGCCCCCATAGAAACGCCCACTCCCAATTAGGAACTGACTCTCTTGCTTTCGGTTTTTACCGGAAGACAGCGAGCATTTCATACCTTAGATAGGTGGGGGGGACCCTACTAACTTATCTTAATTAGCATTTTCCTTGTTTCTTTATTTTTACCATCACTTTTATTTTTATTTATTTTTGGGGGATTATTTAAGGCTTAGTTTTTTGTTCTCCCACTCCCATCATCACACATGTACATAATCTTTGTAAATAAAATTCATTGAAACACCTGGGGATATTTTAAGTAGCTTAAGTCCATAGAGTGAATGTGGTATTATGGTGACTGAAACTAGTTTCTAGGGTATTCATAGACCAAGTGGACGACCCCCGACCCCCATCTTCCCCCCCATACCCCCTTTTGGCCTTGTGCCACATCTAAATTTTTTGTACATGTATAAATTTTTTGGATAAATAAATTGATTTTCTCCCGCCGTTTAAAATCATTGACTTGTCTTCGATTTTTTCAGGCAACTCTTAGGCAATCACCCGTGATTGCCTAAGAGGAGACCAGCTACTTGGGCCCCGCCCAGTTTAAAGCTAAATCATCAGGGGACTCTCTCTGTCCCCTTAGACTAGCCCCTGTTGGGCAATTTGTCTCTTCACACCCCTCTTGGGTGGCCGCCCCTGTTGGGCGGTTCCATTGTATTAATCTTTTTGTTCCCTTCTCTTGCAGGTGTCCAACCCCCAGGCTTGACTTAAGCAGCTGGCAGGTTTCGGGTCTGACTTACGTACCTTTTGGCGACGGTCTTCCTGAATCCGAATCGGCGGGTCTCTAGCCGGGAGTTGGATGGAAGAGGGGAGGAGTGGTCCGGGCTCTGCTGCAGAGTCTTTGTCTAGCCCGGGCTCCTTTTCCGAACTGAGGCGACGGTCTCAGGTCGGGGAGGGAGCAGACCTCAAACAGCAGGACGGTCACGCCGCCATAGGCGTCGTGCCCAGTACGTCCGCCAGTGCCGCTCCCAGCACTGAAAGTAGATCAGGGTCTGCCGCCTTAGGCGGGAGCCCTGTTAGCTTGCACGCTGCTGTCCCCGGCAGCTCCACCCAGGATAGCTCAGATCCTAGAGGTGATCTGGGTCGGTGGGAACGACTCCCCACTGTACCAATCGCTCGCCGGGCTTCAACCGTCAGCCCGCCTGGTAGTAGGCGAAAAGGCCGCCTGCCTCCAGGAGTAAGAGCGACCCGGTCGGTGGAGTCCCACAAAGAAGGGGCCACCGACCCAGATCAGCCACCAGCCCACATTGACAGGGACTCTGCTCAATGCCGCAACCTGACCCAAGAACTTTTTGGCAGTGACAGCAGCATTTGCAGCGACAGCAGTGTCTGCAGCGACCACAGCCCTGTGAGCAGTCGTGGCAGTAGCAGAGACAGCAGCATGGAAGTTCTGCAGCTGACTCCAGTTGGTCCGGCCAAGGCTAGCATGCGGCAGTCTAGGCCGAGGAAGATGGGGGCTGCTCGCACTGTTTCGAAGAAAGGAGCAGCGGATGTCGCTGGCAAGAGAGGAACCAAGGCGGCCACTCCGCCGGCAACAACGCCGGAAACAGCTCCAAAGGAGTGGCCGTCCCTCTCATCAACACCAGCGGAGACACCCAATTCATGGGCGATACCTCCCGGGCAGAAGACGCCGTCGCCGACGAAGGCTGTAACACCTACAACTCCGGCGCAAACCAACTCTCCTGCCCAATCACCAAAAGACCAGTGGGGACCCCAGTCGCAAAGAAGCCCGTCAGAATACCGTCGGCTGTTCGAGTCTAAGTACAAGGAACTAACCGACGGTAGCGTTATCAAAGCAGCGCCAGGAGCGGTGGACCGGCTAGCGAAGCGAATTGTTTCGCTAGTCACCATCGACTCCAGAACCAAAGGGCTGGCTGGGGTCCAGATCGAGACGGTAGGGGAGATTCTATGGTCACTAAAAGTCCCGGCGACATATATTTGCCGTCGAGGTTTCGCGACCTGGGACTTACTACTCCCCTCAGAACAAGAAGCGGAAAAGTTGGCCAGGGCCGACCTGAGGCATAAACATCTGATCCTCAGGCCGGAGTACTTGAGCAGGAGGAGGACACTAGTCACTGTCCTCGGCGTCCCCTGCTATATTGACTCGGAGCAACTAGGTGCAGTGATGAGCCAATATGGGGACGTCGAAGCCATAATCCCGGTCCGCGGTCCCCATAACCTAATGGTAGGGGACTACAAAATTAAAATGCGTTTGGACCGGGATGGCTTCAACAAGATACCGCCACTGCTCAAGTGCGACTCCTGGTCGATGTCTATCATCGTCGAGGGCAGGAGGCCACATTGCTGGCACTGCGAGCAGAAGGGGCATATGGCGAAAGACTGCCCAAAAAAGGCGCCAATCAAGAAGACCCCTTCTGCCGCAGCCCCGGGAGGTCCAGCGGCATCAGTAGCTCCTAGAACTGATAAGGACGAGGAGGGTTTCACCCCAGTGGTTCGAAAGAACAAACCACAGAAGCCCTCCTCCAAAGTGCAGCCCTCTGAAGTAAAAGGGATGCGGGGTCCCGCCAAGTCAATGAGCGTGGATATGCCCACCGATAAGGAGCCGCAGCAAACATCTAGCACGGCAGCGGCCACGAAACGAAAAACCGAGGTTCCCCTGTCACTACCTTCGTCAACATCTTCATCGTCCGAATCGGAAGGGGAGAAGATGGAGGGTGACGCTGGCCCGGCCCCGGCTCGAGAGACAGTGAAAAAGTTCACCCGGGACAGAAAGGTGGCCAAACGTGCCGTTTCACAAGAAAAAGAGGCTGGGCCCCAATCCCCCGCCCCGATGTCCGTAGAGATGACTATCTCTCCTGCTCAGTCCCCCGAATCCCCAAAACCTAAACCCACCACTGAGCAGAAATCCCCTTCCCCCACTGAAACTCCCCCAGCTAGTTCCCGCTCTCTGTCTCGAAAGGAAGAGTCGGGGTCCAAAACTCCCAATGTGGCCAAACAGGCCAAGAAACAAAAAGCGTCGCCCTCCCCTACAAGAAAGGAGAAGACGAGAAAGCTCCCCTTCCTGCCAGGGGACCTCATCTGCAATGCAGATCTGCACCACGCCGCTGCCGAGCTTACGCCGCAGCAGAGAGGTGCCATCAAACCGCTGCAGCTCCTTACGAAGACCCAGGGTCTGGACATTACCAACCCGTCCAACTTCCCCGATGCTCCTTTGCTGATCACGTTCGTCAGGAAGACGAAAATTCGCCGCACGAAATCCATGTGGCGAATGATAGAAGCAGCAAAGGATGCGATCCTGGGTCTAACGTTGGTGGAAGAAGGGCACGACTCCCTCGACGATCTGAGGGATAAATGTGAAGGGAGGATCCCCATTTACGTCCACCCTTGTTTTTATAGAGCTTTAAAGTTAACCTTCCCCCTGGATGTCGGGGGCATCTCCCGAGACGGCCGCGCGTCGTCAGAATTGCTCACTGGCAATATCGGGCATGCCGTCGGCATCCTCACTGACAAAGACTTTAGGCCGCTGATTGACACTGACTAGTGCAATGGCTACGACCTTGAAACTAGGAAGCTTGAACGCGAGAGGCTTGAGATCCTTAAGCAAAGCAGCCCGCATACTGGGGGATCTCAAGGCTTTTGAATTAGATGTGGCTGCGGTACAGGAAACTCACTATGTTTCGATGGACGATCATCGACTGCTGTCGGAACATTTCGATGTTTTTTCAGCATTTGGTGACCGTTCTGCTCGGGGAGTTTCGCTGTTAGTTAGACGCACTCTGTTAGCAAGGGTAAACGTTGTTCACGCGGATGCTGATGGCAGACTGGTCGTGGCTGATGTTGCCGTGAATAGTGCCATGTTTCGAATCGTCGCGGTTTATGCGCCCAATTCCATTCGTGAGAGGGTTTCCTTTTTCCGAGGGTTGGAGGGGTTTCTCGGTGGTTCGGAGCGGCTAATCCTAGTGGGAGATTGGAATGCCATCCTTGATCCCAGGATAGATAAGGTGGGGGGACCTAGTGGGTCGGATAGGTGTGAGACAAGTCTGTCTGATCTGATGGCACAATGCGATCTGGTCGACAGATTTCGTATCGATCACCCAGGGCGGGAGATGTGGACGTGGCTCGCTAGCGGCACTTTCCATTCAAGTTCTTACTTGGATAGATTGCTAATTAGAAGAGGCAACGTAGATTATATCTCTTGTCCCACGTTCCACTGGTTAGGCCATTCTGACCACAAGTTACTTGTGGCCAGTCTGGAGTTAGCCCCTAAGACACACAAGGTAGCTAGCTACTGGAAGTTAAATACCTCCTTACTGGAGATACGTGACTTCCGGGAGCAGCTATCTCTTAACTTTCAAAAGGGATTAGTGGGGGCGGTAACCGGGAGTAAGTGGTGGGTTAACGCCAAAGTTGGCATTAGGCGCTTTTCTGTTCAATATAGCCAACGCCTCGCCCTAAATAAGGCAGAAACAGAAAAGCGTTTAGAAAATAAGCTGGCCCGGGCGGTGGCTGGGGGGGATTCCCTAGGCATAGAGCTAGCTAAGGGGGACCTGAAACGTGCGGCTAACGTGCGGTATGAGGGTCAAGTAGTTAGAGCTAGGCTAGATAGAGTGTCCAACGAAGCCGTGAATGTGGACGCGCAAGAGCGTAGAACTCCACTTCGTCGCAGCTCGGTCGGTATCATTCGTCAAGTCAAACACCCGGAAGGACACACCCTTGTGTCGGCTCGGGAGATTTGCCGGGGATTTCGTGAGCATTTCATGGAACGGTTCACCCAACTGCCCGGACTCCGCGTCGAGGAGTTTGGCAGCTATTTAGCTGGCTCGCCCCGCCTGGAGGCGGCCCGAGCGGCTAGCTGTGATGGGCGCGTTACAGAGTGTGAGGTCTTGGCTGCACTGAAGCAGGTCGGCTACGACAAATCGCCGGGACTCGATGGTTTGCCCTATGAATTGTTCTTGAGGCTGTCGCACATCTTCGTACCTATTCTGGTCAATGTTTTCAATCACTGGTTTGAACAGGGTTCCATCCCCGGTCAAGTCACCAAGGGAGTGATCACATTGCTTCAGAAAAAGGGCCAAGATGGTGGGGAATTAGACGATTACAGGCCCATAACTCTGCTAAACACAGATTTAAAGATTTTGGCCAAAGTTCTTGCAAATCGGTTGCAGCTTGTTATCGCTGAGTTGGTCGAACCTGATCAGAATTATGCTGTGAAGGGGAGATCGATTCAAAACAACTTGCATCTGATGCGCACGATCATAGAGGGATTAGAAGACGACACCGAAGCCGCGCTGATCAATTTAGATCAGTCCAAAGCTTTTGACAGGGTCGACCATCGGTTCCTGGGATCTGTTTTAGAGGCCTCCGGTTTTACACCGGACTTCCGCAGATGGATCTCCATTTTGTATCGCGGGCCGACGGCAGTGGTGCAAGTGAATGGAATGCGATCGGAGTCTTTTGCCGTCTCTCGGTCGGTACGTCAGGGATGTCCGCTGTCTCCCCTGCTTTACGTCCTTGCCTTGGAGCCTTTTCTCCGCAGGCTTAGGATCGGGGAGCCTGGACTGGCCCTACGCGGTATTGCTCTTCCTGGCGGTGCGCGAGCCAGGGTATCCGCGTATGCCGATGATGTCACCGTGTTTGTGTCGTGCTTTCGAGACATTCTCGCGGTGACTAAGGCACTCAGAAGGTACGAAAAAGTGACAGGGGCCAAAGTCAACCTTAGCAAATCCAATGGCCTAAGGTTGGCTGCCTGGAGTGGCGCGGCTGCGCTCCCGGGCCTTTTCAACTGGACTGACGGCCCGGTTCGGATCCTCGGCGTATGGTTCGGACCCGGTCTCCAGCTTGATAAGAACTGGTCGGAAGTACAGTCTAAGGTCGAAGCGTCTGTAAGGATTTGGCTTCGAAGGGGGCTTTCCCTTAAAGGTCGGGCTGAGGCGTGCGTCACGTACGTCTTTCCGCTCATCCTTTACCGATTGGCTGTACTACCTCTGCCTGCGGACCGCCGAGCGGTTTTAACGCGTCTCCTTTTCTCGCTTTTGTGGGCAAAGGGGAAGCCGCTAGTCCGTAGACAGGTCTGTACTCAACGTCCTGATGTGGGAGGCTTGGGAATGCCCGACTTGGCGAGCCATTTGTATGCCGAGCGGTTATCATTCCTGAGCCGAACCTTGACAGAGGAGTCTGCGTGGGGCCCTGCGGTTGGAAGCGCTTTTCCTAACCTCATCCCTGACCACTTGGCCGAATGCCGACGTAAGCCAAGGAGTCAATCGCAGTTCTTCAACGAATGCCGAGCTGCGCTCAGAGTGCTGCCGGGGTCCAGTGACCTCGCCCGGTCTAGAAGGACATTCTATCGGGAGTTAGTGGTGGGGACCGCTTCGGATCCTCTTGGGGAGCGGCTTGGATTGTCGGAGGAGGAGGCTCGCTCTCAGTGGAATTGGGCGCCAGGCAGGAGCTATCTCAATAATTCTGAGTTCTCTCTGACCTGGCGATTGGTTCGAAATGTGTTACCCCTCAATGACATACGATTCAAAATTGGTATGGCTATCAGCCCCTTTTGCCCACGTTGCGAGGAAGATGAAATTGAAACGGCGGAACATGCCTTTTTCACCTGCTCCAAACTTCGTGAATTTTGGACGTATGTCGGCGAGGTGACGGCTCGCATCACCCCCGATCGGGTGACGTGCTTGGATTTAGCATCCGTTGTCTTCAACATGGACCCCTTGTGGCCCAGGGAGAAACGTATGGTTTTGCTCGCGATCTTAGCCGTAGCTAGACTCGTGGTGTATACTTCTCGCTTAGAGATAGGGCGTGGGGGGGTGCCGCCTTCTTATTATGATTTGATTTCGTATTTTAAACACCAGCTTAAAATCAAAATCAAATCTGATAGAAGGAGGTTGCCTTCTTCACTTTTCAAAAGTAGGTGGATACACACCGCTAGCTTATGCGTGTTCACGCGGAATAGATTCGAGTTCGTGTTCCCTGCCTAGGCATGGCACACAGCGACCTTAAAGCATCTTTGTCAAAAAACAAAAATCCCCTTAAAAACTGACCAGTAAATTTTGGGCGCAGTCCCTATTAGCTAGTAGCGTAAATGAGCTCTTTGCCCCCAGCTTTATTTTAGGTGTCAGAACTCCTTCAGGATGCCCGCTCCCTAATTTATTTTATATCCCCGACCCGCCATAATAGTTCTTATCCTGAAGGACACCGCACATCCCGACAAACCCATCCCTCCATTTCTTTTGCCCCCATAGAAACGCCCACTCCCAATTAGGAGCTTACTCTCTTGCTTTCGGTCTGTACCAGAAGACAGCGAGCAGCTCATACTCTAGATAGGATGGGGGGTACCTTACTAACACACCTTAATTAGCATTTTCTTTGGTTCTTTATTTTTATCATCACTTTTATTTTTATTTATTTTTGGGGGATTATTTAAGGCTTAGTTTTTTGTTCTCCCACTCCCATCATCACACATGTAAATATCTATTGTAAATAAAATTCATTGAAACACCTGGGGATATTTTAAGTAGCTTAAGTCCATAGAGTGAATGTGGTATTGTGGTGACTGAAACTAGTTTTTAGGGTATTCATAGACCAAGTGGACGACCCCCGACCCCCATCTTCCCCCCCATACCCCTTTTTGGCCTTGTGCCACATCTGATTATTTATGTACAAATTTTTGGATAAATAAATTGATTTTCTCCCGCCGTTTAAAATCATTGACTTGTCTTCGATTTTTTCAGGCAACTCTTAGGCAATCACCCGTGATTGCCTAAGAGGAGACCAGCTACTTGGGCCCCGCCCAGTTTAAAGCTAAATCATCAGGGGACTCTCTCTGTCCCCTTAGACTAGCCCCTGTTGGGCAATTTGTCTCTTCACACCCCTCTTGGGTGGCCGCCCCTGTTGGGCGGTTCCATTGTATTAATCTTTTTGTTCCCTTCTCTTGCAGGTGTCCAACCCCCAGGCTTGACTTAAGCAGCTGGCAGGTTTCGGGTCTGACTTACGTACCTTTTGGCGACGGTCTTCCTGAATCCGAATCGGCGGGTCTCTAGCCGGGAGTTGGATGGAAGAGGGGAGGAGTGGTCCGGGCTCTGCTGCAGAGTCTTTGTCTAGCCCGGGCTCCTTTTCCGAACTGAGGCGACGGTCTCAGGTCGGGGAGGGAGCAGACCTCAAACAGCAGGACGGTCACGCCGCCATAGGCGTCGTGCCCAGTACGTCCGCCAGTGCCGCTCCCAGCACTGAAAGTAGATCAGGGTCTGCCGCCTTAGGCGGGAGCCCTGTTAGCTTGCACGCTGCTGTCCCCGGCAGCTCCACCCAGGATAGCTCAGATCCTAGAGGTGATCTGGGTCGGTGGGAACGACTCCCCACTGTACCAATCGCTCGCCGGGCTTCAACCGTCAGCCCGCCTGGTAGTAGGCGAAAAGGCCGCCTGCCTCCAGGAGTAAGAGCGACCCGGTCGGTGGAGTCCCACAAAGAAGGGGCCACCGACCCAGATCAGCCACCAGCCCACATTGACAGGGACTCTGCTCAATGCCGCAACCTGACCCAAGAACTTTTTGGCAGTGACAGCAGCATTTGCAGCGACAGCAGTGTCTGCAGCGACCACAGCCCTGTGAGCAGTCGTGGCAGTAGCAGAGACAGCAGCATGGAAGTTCTGCAGCTGACTCCAGTTGGTCCGGCCAAGGCTAGCATGCGGCAGTCTAGGCCGAGGAAGATGGGGGCTGCTCGCACTGTTTCGAAGAAAGGAGCAGCGGATGTCGCTGGCAAGAGAGGAACCAAGGCGGCCACTCCGCCGGCAACAACGCCGGAAACAGCTCCAAAGGAGTGGCCGTCCCTCTCATCAACACCAGCGGAGACACCCAATTCATGGGCGATACCTCCCGGGCAGAAGACGCCGTCGCCGACGAAGGCTGTAACACCTACAACTCCGGCGCAAACCAACTCTCCTGCCCAATCACCAAAAGACCAGTGGGGACCCCAGTCGCAAAGAAGCCCGTCAGAATACCGTCGGCTGTTCGAGTCTAAGTACAAGGAACTAACCGACGGTAGCGTTATCAAAGCAGCGCCAGGAGCGGTGGACCGGCTAGCGAAGCGAATTGTTTCGCTAGTCACCATCGACTCCAGAACCAAAGGGCTGGCTGGGGTCCAAATCGAGACGGTAGGGGAGATACTATGGTCCCTAAAAGTCCCGGCGACATACATTTGCCGTCGAGGTTTTGCGACCTGGGACTTACTACTCCCCTCAGAACAAGAAGCGGAAAAGTTGGCCAGGGCCGACCTGAGGCATAAACATCTGATCCTCAGGCCGGAGTACTTGAGCAGGAGGAGGACACTAGTCACTGTCCTCGGCGTCCCCTGCTATATTGACTCGGAGCAACTAGGTGCAGTGATGAGTCAATATGGGGACGTCGAAGCCATAATCCCGGTCCGCGGTCCCCATAACCTAATGGTAGGGGACTACAAAATTAAAATGCGTTTGGACCGGGATGGCTTCAACAAGATACCGCCACTGCTCAAGTGCGACTCCTGGTCGATGTCTATCATCGTCGAGGGCAGGAGGCCACATTGCTGGCACTGCGAGCAGAAGGGGCATATGGCGAAAGACTGCCCAAAAAAGGCGCCAATCAAGAAGACCCCTTCTGCCGCAGCCCCGGGAGGTCCAGCGGCATCAGCAGCTCCTAAAACCGGAAAAGACGAGGAGGGTTTCACCCCAGTGGTCCGAAAGAACAAACCACAGAAACCCTCCTCCAAAGTGCAGCCCTCTGAAGTAAAAGGGATGCGGGGTCCCGCCAAGTCAATGAGCGAGGATATGCCCACCGATAAGGAGCCGCAGCAAACATCTGGCACGGCAGCGGCCACCAAACGGAAGACAGAGGCTCCCCTGTCACTACCTTCATCAACATCATCATCGTCCGACTCGGAAGGGGAGAAGATGGAGGGTGACGCTTGCCCGGCCCCGGCTCGAGAGACAGAGAAAAAGTTCACCCGGGACAGAAAGGTGGCCAAACGTGCCGTTTCACTATCAAAAGAGGCTGGGCCCCAATCCCCCGCCCCAATGTCCGTAGAGATGACTATCTCTCCTGCTCAGTCCCCCGAATCCCCAAAACCTAAACCCACCACTGAGCAGAAATCCCCTTCCCCCACTGAAACTCCCCCAGCTAGCTCCCGCTCTCTGTCTCGAAAGGAAGAGTCGGGGTCCAAAACTCCCAATGTGGCCAAACAGGCCAAGAAACAAAAAGCGTCGCCCTCTCCTACAAGAAAGGAGAAGACGAGAAAGCTCCCCTTCCTGCCAGGGGACCTCATCTGCAATGCAGATCTGCACCACGCCGCTGCCGAGCTTACGCCGCAGCAGAGAGGTGCCATCAAACCGCTGCAGCTCCTTACGAAGACCCAGGGTCTGGACACTACCAACCCGTCCAACTTCCCCGATGCTCCTTTGCTGATCACGTTCGTCAGGAAGACGAAAATTCGCCGCACGAAATCCATGTGGCGAATGATAGAAGCAGCAAAGGATGCGATCCTGGGTCTAACGTTGGTGGAAGAAGGGCACGACTCCCTCGACGATCTGAGGGATAAATGCGAAGGAAGGATCCCCATTTACGTCCACCCTTGTTTTTATAGAGCGTTAAAGTTAACCTTCCCCCTGGATGTCGGGGGCATCTCCCGAGACGGCCGCGCGTCGTCAGAATTGCTCACTGGCAATATCGGGCATGCCGTCGGCATCCTCACTGACAAAGACTTTAGGCCGCTGATTGACACTGACTAGTGCAATGGCTACGACCTTGAAACTAGGAAGCTTGAACGCGAGAGGCTTGAGATCCTTAAGCAAAGCAGCCCGCATACTGGGGGATCTCAAGGCTTTTGAATTAGATGTGGCTGCGGTACAGGAAACTCACTATGTTTCGATGGACGATCACCGACTGCTGTCGGAACATTTCGATGTTTTTTCAGCTTTTGGTGACCGTTCTGCTCGGGGAGTTTCGCTGTTAGTTAGACGCACTCTGTTAGCAAGGGTAAACGTTGTTCACGCGGATGCTGATGGCAGACTGGTCGTGGCTGATGTTGCCGTGAATAGTGCCATGTTTCGAATCGTCGCGGTTTATGCGCCCAATTCCATTCGTGAGAGGGTTTCCTTTTTCCGAGGGTTGGAGGGGTTTCTCGGTGGTTCGGAGCGGCTAATCCTAGTGGGAGATTGGAATGCCATCCTTGATCCCAGGATAGATAAGGTGGGGGGACCTAGTGGGTCGGATAGGTGTGAGACAAGTCTGTCTGATCTGATGGCACAATGCGATCTGGTCGACAGATTTCGTATCGATCACCCAGGGCGGGAGATGTGGACGTGGCTCGCTAGCGGCACTTTCCTTTCAAGTACTTACTTGGATAGATTGCTAATTAGAAGAGGCAACGTAGATTATATCTCTTGTCCCACGTTCCACTGGTTAGGCCATTCTGACCACAAGCTACTTGTGGCCAGTCTGGAGTTAGGCCCTAAGACACATAAGGTAGCTAGCTACTGGAAGTTAAATACCTCCTTACTGGAGATACGTGACTTCCGGGAGCAGCTATCTCTTAACTTTCAAAAGGGATTAGTGGGGGCGGTAACCGGGAGTAAGTGGTGGGTTAACGCCAAAGTTGGCATTAGGCGCTTTTCTGTTCAATATAGCCAACGCCTCGCCTTAAATAAGGCAGAAACAGAAAAGCGTTTAGAAACTAAGCTGGCCCGGGCGGTGGCTGGGGGGGATTCCCTAGGCATAGAACTAGCTAAGGGGGACCTGAAACGTGCGGCTAACGTGCGGTATGAAGGTCAAGTAGTTAGAGCTAGGCTAGATAGAGTGTCCAACGAAGCCGTGAATGTGGACGCGCAAGAGCGTAGAACTCCACTTCGTCGCAGCTCGGTCGGTCTCATTCGTCAAGTCAAACACCCGGAAGGACACACCCTTGTGTCGGCTCGGGAGATTTGCCGGGGATTTCGTGAGCATTTCATGGAACGGTTCACCCAACTGCCCGGACTCCGCGTCGAGGAGTTTGGCAGCTATTTAGCTGGCTCGCCCCGCCTGGAGGCGGCCCGAGCGGCTAGCTGTGATGGGCGCGTTACAGAGTGTGAGGTCTTGGCTGCACTGAAGCAGGTCGGCTACGACAAATCGCCGGGACTCGATGGTTTGCCCTATGAATTGTTCTTGAGGCTGTCGCACATCTTCGTACCTATTCTGGTCAATGTTTTCAATCACTGGTTTGAACAGGGTTCCATCCCCGGTCAAGTCACCAAGGGAGTGATCACATTGCTTCAGAAAAAGGGCCAAGATGGTGGGGAATTAGACGATTACAGGCCCATAACTCTGCTAAACACAGATTTAAAGATTTTGGCCAAAGTTCTTGCAAATCGGTTGCAGCTTGTTATCGCTGAGTTGGTCGAACCTGATCAGAATTATGCTGTGAAGGGGAGATCGATTCAAAACAACTTGCATCTGATGCGCACGATCATAGAGGGATTAGAAGACGACACCGAAGCCGCGCTGATCAATTTAGATCAGTCCAAAGCTTTTGACAGGGTCGACCATCGGTTCCTGGGATCTGTTTTAGAGGCCTCCGGTTTTACACCGGACTTCCGCAGATGGATCTCCATTTTGTATCGCGGGCCGACGGCAGTGGTGCAAGTGAATGGAATGCGATCGGAGTCTTTTGCCGTCTCTCGGTCGGTACGTCAGGGATGTCCGCTGTCTCCCCTGCTTTACGTCCTTGCCTTGGAGCCTTTTCTCCGCAGGCTTAGGATCGGGGAGCCTGGACTGGCCCTACGCGGTATTGCTCTTCCTGGCGGTGCGCGAGCCAGGGTATCCGCGTATGCCGATGATGTCACCGTGTTTGTGTCGTGCTTTCGAGACATTCTCGCGGTGACTAAGGCACTCAGAAGGTACGAAAAAGTGACAGGGGCCAAAGTCAACCTTAGCAAATCCAATGGCCTAAGGTTGGCTGCCTGGAGTGGCGCGACTGCGCTCCCGGGCCTTTTCAACTGGACTGACGGCCCGGTTCGGATCCTCGGCGTATGGTTCGGACCCGGTCTCCAGCTTGATAAGAACTGGTCGGAAGTACAGTCTAAGGTCGAAGCGTCTGTAAGGATTTGGCTTCGAAGGGGGCTTTCCCTTAAAGGTCGGGCTGAGGCGTGCGTCACGTACGTCTTTCCGCTCATCCTTTACCGATTGGCTGTACTACCTCTGCCTGCGGACCGCCGAGCGGTTTTAACGCGTCTCCTTTTCTCGCTTTTGTGGGCAAAGGGGAAGCCGCTAGTCCGTAGACAGGTCTGTACTCAACGTCCTGATGTGGGAGGCTTGGGAATGCCCGACTTGGCGAGCCATTTGTATGCCGAGCGGTTATCATTCCTGAGCCGAACCTTGACAGAGGAGTCTGCGTGGGGCCCTGCGGTTGGAAGCGCTTTTCCTAACCTCATCCCTGACCACTTGGCCGAATGCCGACGTAAGCCAAGGAGTCAATCGCAGTTCTTCAACGAATGCCGAGCTGCGCTCAGAGTGCTGCCGGGGTCCAGTGACCTCGCCCGGTCTAGAAGGACATTCTATCGGGAGTTAGTGGTGGGGACCGCTTCGGATCCTCTTGGGGAGCGACTTGGATTGTCGGAGGAGGAGGCTCGCTCTCAGTGGAATTGGGCGCCAGGCAGGAGCTATCTCAATAATTCTGAGTTCTCTCTGACCTGGCGATTGGTTCGAAATGTGTTACCCCTCAATGACATACGATTCAAAATTGGTATGGCTATCAGCCCCTTTTGCCCACGTTGCGAGGAAGATGAAATTGAAACGGCGGAACATGCCTTTTTCACCTGCTCCAAACTTCGTGAATTTTGGACGTATGTCGGCGAGGTGACGGCTCGCATCACCCCCGATCGGGTGACGTGCTTGGATTTAGCATCCGTTGTCTTCAACATGGACCCCTTGTGGCCCAGGGAGAAACGTATGGTTTTGCTCGCGATCTTAGCCGTAGCTAGACTCGTGGTGTATACTTCTCGCTTAGAGATAGGGCGTGGGGGGGTGCCGCCTTCTTATTATGATTTGATTTCGTATTTTAAACACCAGCTTAAAATCAAAATCAAATCTGATAGAAGGAGGTTGCCTTCTTCACTTTTCAAAAGTAGGTGGATACACACCGCTAGTTTATGCGTGTTCACGCGGAATAGATTCGAGTTCGTGTTCCCTGCCTAGGCATGGCACACAGCGACCTTAAAGCATCTTTGTCGAAAAACAAAAATCCCCTTAAAAACTGACCAGTAAATTTTGGGCGCAGTCCCTATTAGCTAGTAGCGTAAATGAGCTCTTTGCCCCCAGTTTTATTTTAGGTGTCAGAACTCCTTCAGGATGCCCGCTCCCTAATTTATTTTATATCCCCGACCCGCCATAATAGTTCTTATCCTGAAGGACACCGCACATCCCGACAAACCCATCCCTCCATTTCTTTTGCCCCCATAGAAACGCCCACTCCCAATTAGGAGCTTACTCTCTTGCTTTCGGTCTGCACCAGAAGACAGCGAGCAGCTCATACTCTAGATAGGATGGGGGGTACCTTACTAACACACCTTAATTAGCATTTTCTTTGGTTCTTTATTTTTATCATCACTTTTATTTTTATTTATTTTTGGGGGATTATTTAAGGCTTAGTTTTTTGTTCTCCCACTCCCATCATCACACATGTAAATATCTATTGTAAATAAAATTCATTGAAACACCTGGGGATATTTTAAGTAGCTTAAGTCCATAGAGTGAATGTGGTATTGTGGTGACTGAAACTAGTTTTTAGGGTATTCATAGACCAAGTGGACGACCCCCGACCCCCATCTTCCCCCCCATACCCCTTTTTGGCCTTGTGCCACATCTGATTATTTATGTACAAATTTTTGGATAAATAAATTGATTTTCTCCCGCCTTTTAAAATCTTGACTCGTCTTGTATTTTTCTAGGCAACTCTTAGGCAATCACTTGTGATTGCCTAAGAGGAGACCAGCTACTTGGGCCCCGCCCAGTTTAAAGCTAAATCATCAGGGGACTCTCTCTGTCCCCTTAGACTAGCCCCTGTTGGGCAATTTGTCTCTTCACACCCCTCTTGGGTGGCCGCCCCTGTTGGGCGGTTCCATTGTATTAATCTTTTTGTTCCCTTCTCTTGCAGGTGTCCAACCCCCAGGCTTGACTTAAGCAGCTGGCAGGTTTCGGGTCTGACTTACGTACCTTTTGGCGACGGTCTTCCTGAATCCGAATCGGCGGGTCTCTAGCCGGGAGTTGGATGGAAGAGGGGAGGAGTGGTCCGGGCTCTGCTGCAGAGTCTTTGTCTAGCCCGGGCTCCTTTTCCGAACTGAGGCGACGGTCTCAGGTCGGGGAGGGAGCAGACCTCAAACAGCAGGACGGTCACGCCGCCATAGGCGTCGTGCCCAGTACGTCCGCCAGTGCCGCTCCCAGCACTGAAGGTAGATCGGGGTCTGCCGCCTTAGGCGGGAGCCCTGTTAGCTCGCACGCTGCTGTCCCCGGCAGCTCCACCCAGGATAGCTCAGATCTTAGAGGTGATCTGGGTCGGTGGGAACGACTCCCCACTGCACCAATCGCTCGTCGGGCTTCAACCGTCAGCCCGCCTGGTAGTAGGCGAAAAGGCCGCCTGCCTCCAGGAGTAAGAGCGACCCGGTCAGTGGAGTCCCACAAAGAAGGGGCCACCGACCCAGATCAGCCGCCAGCCCACATTGACAGGGACTCTGCTCAATGCCGCAACCTCACCCAAGAACTCTTTGGAAGTGACAGCAGCATTTGCAGCGACAGCAGTGTCTGCAGCGACCACAGCCCTGTGAGCAGTCGTGGCAGTAGCAGAGACAGCAGCATGGAAGTTCTGCAGCTGACTCCAGATGGCCCGGCCAAGGCTAGCATGCGGCAGTCTAGGCCGAGGAAGATGGGGGCTGCTCGCACCGTCACCAAAAAAGGAGCAGCGGATGTCGCTGGCAAGAGAGGAACCAAGGCGGCCACTCCGCCGGCAACAACGCCGGAAACAGCTCCAAAGGAGTGGCCGTCCCTCTCATCAACACCAGCGGAGACACCCAATTCATGGGCGATACCTCCCGGGCAGAAGACGCCGTCGCCGACGAAGGCTGTAACACCTACAACTCCGGCGCAAACCAACTCTCCTGCCCAATCACCTAAAGACCAGTGGGGACCCCAGTCGCAAAGAAGCCCGTCAGAATACCGTCGGTTGTTCGAGTCTAAGTACAAGGAACTAACCGACGGTAGCGTTATCAAAGCAGCGCCAGGAGCGGTGGACCGGCTAGCGAAGCGAATTGTTTCGCTAGTCACCATCGACTCCAGAACCAAGGGGCTGGCTGGGGTCCAGATCGAGACGGTAGGGGAGATTCTATGGTCCCTAAAAGTCCCGGCGACATATATTTGCCGTCGAGGTTTCGCGACCTGGGACTTACTACTCCCCTCAGAACAAGAAGCGGAAAAGTTGGCCAGGGCCGACCTGAGGCATAAACATCTGATCCTCAGGCCGGAGTACTTGAGCAGGAGGAGGACACTAGTCACTGTCCTCGGCGTCCCCTGCTATATTGACTCGGAGCAACTAGGTGCAGTGATGAGTCAATATGGGGACGTCGAAGCCATAATCCCGGTCCGCGGTCCCCATAACCTAATGGTAGGGGACTACAAAATTAAAATGCGTTTGGACCGGGATGGCTTCAACAAGATACCGCCACTGCTCAAGTGCGACTCCTGGTCGATGTCTATCATCGTCGAGGGCAGGAGGCCACATTGCTGGCACTGCGAGCAGAAGGGGCATATGGCGAAAGACTGCCCAAAAAAGGCGCCAATCAAGAAGACCCCTTCTGCCGCAGCCCCGGGAGGTCCAGCGGCATCAGCAGCTCCTAAAACCGGAAAAGACGAGGAGGGTTTCACCCCAGTGGTCCGAAAGAACAAACCACAGAAGCCCTCCTCCAAAGTGCAGCCCTCTGAAGTAAAAGGGATGCGGGGTCCCGCTAAGTCAATGAGCGTGGATATGCCCACCGATAAGGAGCCGCAGCAAACATCTAGCACGGCAGCGGCCACGAAACGAAAAACCGAGGTTCCCCTGTCACTACCTTCGTCAACATCTTCATCGTCCGAATCGGAAGGGGAGAAGATGGAGGGTGACGCTGGCCCGGCCCCGGCTCGAGAGACAGTGAAAAAGTTCACCCGGGATAGAAAGGTGGCCAAACGTGCCGTTTCACAAGAAAAAGAGGCTGGGCCCCAATCCCCCGCCCCGATGTCCGTAGAGATGACTATCTCTCCTGCTCAGTCCCCCGAATCCCCAAAACCTAAACCCACCACTGAGCAGAAATCCCCTTCCCCCACTGAAACTCCCCCAGCTAGTTCCCGCTCTCTGTCTCGAAAGGAAGAGTCGGGGTCCAAAACTCCCAATGTGGCCAAACAGGCCAAGAAACAAAAAGCGTCGCCCTCCCCTACAAGAAAGGAGAAGACGAGAAAGCTCCCCTTCCTGCCAGGGGACCTCATCTGCGAAGCAGATCTGCACCACGCCGCTGCCGAGCTCACGCCGCAGCAGAGAGGTGCCATCAAACCGCTGCAGCTCCTTACGAAGACCCAGGGTCTGGACACTACCAACCCGTCCAACTTCCCCGATGCTCCTTTGCTGATCACGTTCGTCAGGAAGACGAAAATTCGCCGCACGAAATCCATGTGGCGAATGATAGAAGCAGCAAAGGATGCGATCCTGGGTCTAACGTTGGTGGAAGAAGGGCACGACTCCCTCGACGATCTGAGGGATAAATGTGAAGGGAGGATCCCCATTTACGTCCACCCTTGTTTTTATAGAGCTTTAAAGTTAACCTTCCCCCTGGATGTCGGGGGCATCTCCCGAGACGGCCGCGCGTCGTCAGAATTGCTCACTGGCAATATCGGGCATGCCGTCGGCATCCTCACTGACAAAGACTTTAGGCCGCTGATTGACACTGACTAGTGCAATGGCTACGACCTTGAAACTAGGAAGCTTGAACGCGAGAGGCTTGAGATCCTTAAGCAAAGCAGCCCGCATACTGGGGGATCTCAAGGCTTTTGAATTAGATGTGGCTGCGGTACAGGAAACTCACTATGTTTCGATGGACGATCATCGACTGCTGTCGGAACATTTCGATGTTTTTTCAGCATTTGGTGACCGTTCTGCTCGGGGAGTTTCGCTGTTAGTTAGACGCACTCTGTTAGCAAGGGTAAACGTTGTTCACGCGGATGCTGATGGCAGACTGGTCGTGGCTGATGTTGCCGTGAATAGTGCCATGTTTCGAATCGTCGCGGTTTATGCGCCCAATTCCATTCGTGAGAGGGTTTCCTTTTTCCGAGGGTTGGAGGGGTTTCTCGGTGGTTCGGAGCGGCTAATCCTAGTGGGAGATTGGAATGCCATCCTTGATCCCAGGATAGATAAGGTGGGGGGACCTAGTGGGTCGGATAGGTGTGAGACAAGTCTGTCTGATCTGATGGCACAATGCGATCTGGTCGACAGATTTCGTATCGATCACCCAGGGCGGGAGATGTGGACGTGGCTCGCTAGCGGCACTTTCCTTTCAAGTACTTACTTGGATAGATTGCTAATTAGAAGAGGCAACGTAGATTATATCTCTTGTCCCACGTTCCACTGGTTAGGCCATTCTGACCACAAGCTACTTGTGGCCAGTCTGGAGTTAGGCCCTAAGACACACAAGGTAGCTAGCTACTGGAAGTTAAATACCTCCTTACTGGAGATACGTGACTTCCGGGAGCAGCTATCTCTTAACTTTCAAAAGGGATTAGTGGGGGCGGTAACCGGGAGTAAGTGGTGGGTTAACGCCAAAGTTGGCATTAGGCGCTTTTCTGTTCAATATAGCCAACGCCTCGCCTTAAATAAGGCAGAAACAGAAAAGCGTTTAGAAACTAAGCTGGCCCGGGCGGTGGCTGGGGGGGGATTCCCTAGGCATAGAACTAGCTAAGGGGGACCTGAAACGTGCGGCTAACGTGCGGTATGAAGGTCAAGTAGTTAGAGCTAGGCTAGATAGAGTGTCCAACGAAGCCGTGAATGTGGACGCGCAAGAGCGTAGAACTCCACTTCGTCGCAGCTCGGTCGGTCTCATTCGTCAAGTCAAACACCCGGAAGGACACACCCTTGTGTCGGCTCGGGAGATTTGCCGGGGATTTCGTGAGCATTTCATGGAACGGTTCACCCAACTGCCCGGACTCCGCGTCGAGGAGTTTGGCAGCTATTTAGCTGGCTCGCCCCGCCTGGAGGCGGCCCGAGCGGCTAGCTGTGATGGGCGCGTTACAGAGTGTGAGGTCTTGGCTGCACTGAAGCAGGTCGGCTACGACAAATCGCCGGGACTCGATGGTTTGCCCTATGAATTGTTCTTGAGGCTGTCGCACATCTTCGTACCTATTCTGGTCAATGTTTTCAATCACTGGTTTGAACAGGGTTCCATCCCCGGTCAAGTCACCAAGGGAGTGATCACATTGCTTCAGAAAAAGGGCCAAGATGGTGGGGAATTAGACGATTACAGGCCCATAACTCTGCTAAACACAGATTTAAAGATTTTGGCCAAAGTTCTTGCAAATCGGTTGCAGCTTGTTATCGCTGAGTTGGTCGAACCTGATCAGAATTACGCTGTGAAGGGGAGATCGATTCAAAACAACTTGCATCTGATGCGCACGATCATAGAGGGATTAGAAGACGACACCGAAGCCGCGCTGATCAATTTAGATCAGTCCAAAGCTTTTGACAGGGTCGACCATCGTTTCCTGGGATCTGTTTTAGAGGCCTCCGGTTTTACACCGGACTTCCGCAGATGGATCTCCATTTTGTATCGCGGGCCGACGGCAGTGGTGCAAGTGAATGGAATGCGATCGGAGTCTTTTGCCGTCTCTCGGTCGGTACGTCAGGGATGTCCGCTGTCTCCCCTGCTTTACGTCCTTGCCTTGGAGCCTTTTCTCCGCAGGCTTAGGATCGGGGAGCCTGGACTGGCCCTACGCGGTATTGCTCTTCCTGGCGGTGCGCGAGCCAGGGTATCCGCGTATGCCGATGATGTCACCGTGTTTGTGTCGTGCTTTCGAGACATTCTCGCGGTGACTAAGGCACTCAGAAGGTACGAAAAAGTGACAGGGGCCAAAGTCAACCTTAGCAAATCCAATGGCCTAAGGTTGGCTGCCTGGAGTGGCGCGGCTGCGCTCCCGGGCCTTTTCAACTGGACTGACGGCCCGGTTCGGATCCTCGGCGTATGGTTCGGACCCGGTCTCCAGCTTGATAAGAACTGGTCGGAAGTACAGTCTAAGGTCGAAGCGTCTGTAAGGATTTGGCTTCGAAGGGGGCTTTCCCTTAAAGGTCGGGCTGAGGCGTGCGTCACGTACGTCTTTCCGCTCATCCTTTACCGATTGGCTGTACTACCTCTGCCTGCGGACCGCCGAGCGGTTTTAACGCGTCTCCTTTTCTCGCTTTTGTGGGCAAAGGGGAAGCCGCTAGTCCGTAGACAGGTCTGTACTCAACGTCCTGATGTGGGAGGCTTGGGAATGCCCGACTTGGCGAGCCATTTGTATGCCGAGCGGTTATCATTCCTGAGCCGAACCTTGACAGAGGAGT
Source organism: Sepiola atlantica (assembly GCA_963556195.1). Lineage (NCBI taxonomy): Eukaryota > Metazoa > Mollusca > Cephalopoda > Sepiida > Sepiolidae > Sepiola > Sepiola atlantica. The sequence goes on from OY744542.1 coordinate 57,962,946, forward strand.
CTGCGTGGGGCCCTGCGGTTGGAAGCGCTTTTCCTAACCTCATCCCTGACCACTTGGCCGAATGCCGACGTAAGCCAAGGAGTCAATCGCAGTTCTTCAACGAATGCCGAGCTGCGCTCAGAGTGCTGCCGGGGTCCAGTGACCTCGCCCGGTCTAGAAGGACATTCTATCGGGAGTTAGTGGTGGGGACCGCTTCGGATCCTCTTGGGGAGCGACTTGGATTGTCGGAGGAGGAGGCTCGCTCTCAGTGGAATTGGGCGCCAGGCAGGAGCTATCTCAATAATTCTGAGTTCTCTCTGACCTGGCGATTGGTTCGAAATGTGTTACCCCTCAATGACATACGATTCAAAATTGGTATGGCTATCAGCCCCTTTTGCCCACGTTGCGAGGAAGATGAAATTGAAACGGCGGAACATGCCTTTTTCACCTGCTCCAAACTTCGTGAATTTTGGACGTATGTCGGCGAGGTGACGGCTCGCATCACCCCCGATCAGGTGACGTGCTTGGATTTAGCATCCGTTGTCTTCAACATGGACCCCTTGTGGCCCAGGGAGAAACGTATGGTTTTGCTCGCGATCTTAGCCGTAGCTAGACTCGTGGTGTATACTCCTCGCTTAGAGATAGGGCGTGGGGGGGTGCCGCCTTCTTATTATGATTTGATTTCGTATTTTAAACACCAGCTTAAAATCAAAATCAAATCTGATAGAAGGAGGTTGCCTTCTTCACTTTTTAAAAGTAGGTGGATACACACCGCTAGTTTATGCGTGTTCACGCGGAATAGATTCGAGTTCGTGTTCCCTGCCTAGGCATGGCACACAGCGACCTCAAAGTCTCTTTGTCGAAAAAACAACCCCTTTTTAAAAACTGACCAGCAAATTCTTTGGCGCAGTCCCTATTAGCTAGTAGCGTAAATGAGCTCTCTGTCCCCAGATTTATTTTAGGTGTCAGAACTCCTTCAGGATGCCCGTTCCCTAATTTATTTTATATCCCTGACCCGCCCTAAAAGTACTTATCCTGAAGGACACCGCACATCCCGACAAACCCATCCCTCCATTTCTTTTGCCCCCATAGAAACGCCCACTCCCAATTAGGAACTGACTCTCTTGCTTTCGGTTTTTACCGGAAGACAGCGAGCATTTCATACCTTAGATAGGTGGGGGGGACCTTACTAACTTATCTTAATTAGCATTTTCCTTGTTTCTTTATTTTTACCATCACTTTTATTTTTATTTATTTTTGGGGGATTATTTAAGGCTTAGTTTTTTGTTCTCCCACTCCCATCATCACACATGTACATAATCTTTGTAAATAAAATTCATTGAAACACCTGGGGATATTTTAAGTAGCTTAAGTCCATAGAGTGAATGTGGTATTGTGGTGACTGAAACTAGTTTTTAGGGTATTCATAGACCAAGTGGACGACCCCCGACCCCCATCTTCCCCCCCATACCCCCTTTTGGCCTTGTGCCACATCTAAATTTTTTGTACATGTATAAATTTTTTGGATAAATAAATTGATTTTCTCCCGCCTTTTAAAATCTTGACTCGTCTTGTATTTTTCTAGGCAACTCTTAGGCAATCACTTGTGATTGCCTAAGAGGAGACCAGCTACTTGGGCCCCGCCCAGTTTAAAGCTAAATCATCAGGGGACTCTCTCTGTCCCCTTAGACTAGCCCCTGTTGGGCAATTTGTCTCTTCACACCCCTCTTGGGTGGCCGCCCCTGTTGGGCGGTTCCATTGTATTAATCTTTTTGTTCCCTTCTCTTGCAGGTGTCCAACCCCCAGGCTTGACTTAAGCAGCTGGCAGGTTTCGGGTCTGACTTACGTACCTTTTGGCGACGGTCTTCCTGAATCCGAATCGGCGGGTCTCTAGCCGGGAGTTGGATGGAAGAGGGGAGGAGTGGTCCGGGCTCTGCTGCAGAGTCTTTGTCTAGCCCGGGCTCCTTTTCCGAACTGAGGCGACGGTCTCAGGTCGGGGAGGGAGCAGACCTCAAACAGCAGGACGGTCACGCCGCCATAGGCGTCGTGCCCAGTACGTCCGCCAGTGCCGCTCCCAGCACTGAAAGTAGATCAGGGTCTGCCGCCTTAGGCGGGAGCCCTGTTAGCTTGCACGCTGCTGTCCCCGGCAGCTCCACCCAGGATAGCTCAGATCCTAGAGGTGATCTGGGTCGGTGGGAACGACTCCCCACTGTACCAATCGCTCGCCGGGCTTCAACCGTCAGCCCGCCTGGTAGTAGGCGAAAAGGCCGCCTGCCTCCAGGAGTAAGAGCGACCCGGTCGGTGGAGTCCCACAAAGAAGGGGCCACCGACCCAGATCAGCCACCAGCCCACATTGACAGGGACTCTGCTCAATGCCGCAACCTCACCCAAGAACTCTTTGGAAGTGACAGCAGCATTTGCAGCGACAGCAGTGTCTGCAGCGACCACAGCCCTGTGAGCAGTCGTGGCAGCAGCAGAGACAGCAGCATGGAAGTTCTGCAGCTGACTCCAGATGGCCCGGCCAAGGCTAGCATGCGGCAGTCTAGGCCGAGGAAGATGGGGGCTGCTCGCACCGTCACCAAAAAAGGAGCAGCGGATGTCGCTGGCAAGAGAGGAACCAAGGCGGCCACTCCGCCGGCAACAACGCCGGAAACAGCTCCAAAGGAGTGGCCGTCCCTCTCATCAACACCAGCGGAGACACCCAATTCATGGGCGATACCTCCCGGGCAGAAGACGCCGTCGCCGACGAAGGCTGTAACACCTACAACTCCGGCGCAAACCAACTCTCCTGCCCAATCACCAAAAGACCAGTGGGGACCCCAGTCGCAAAGAAGCCCATCAGAATACCGTCGGTTGTTCGAGTCTAAGTACAAGGAACTAACCGACGGTAGCGTTATCAAAGCAGCGCCAGGAGCGGTGGACCGGCTAGCGAAGCGAATTGTTTCGCTAGTCACCATCGACTCCAGAACCAAAGGGCTGGCTGGGGTCCAGATCGAGACGGTAGGGGAGATTCTATGGTCCCTAAAAGTCCCGGCGACATATATTTGCCGTCGAGGTTTCGCGACCTGGGACTTACTACTCCCCTCAGAACAAGAAGCGGAAAAGTTGGCCAGGGCCGACCTGAGGCATAAACATCTGATCCTCAGGCCGGAGTACTTGAGCAGGAGGAGGACACTAGTCACTGTCCTCGGCGTCCCCTGCTATATTGACTCGGAGCAACTAGGTGCAGTGATGAGTCAATATGGGGACGTCGAAGCCATAATCCCGGTCCGCGGTCCCCATAACCTAATGGTAGGGGACTACAAAATTAAAATGCGTTTGGACCGGGATGGCTTCAACAAGATACCGCCACTGCTCAAGTGCGACTCCTGGTCGATGTCTATCATCGTCGAGGGCAGGAGGCCACATTGCTGGCACTGCGAGCAGAAGGGGCATATGGCGAAAGACTGCCCAAAAAAGGCGCCAATCAAGAAGACCCCTTCTGCCGCAGCCCCGGGAGGTCCAGCGGCATCAGCAGCTCCTAAAACCGGAAAAGACGAGGAGGGTTTCACCCCAGTGGTCCGAAAGAACAAACCACAGAAGCCCTCCTCCAAAGTGCAGCCCTCTGAAGTAAAAGGGATGCGGGGTCCCGCCAAGTCAATGAGCGTGGATATGCCCACCGATAAGGAGCCGCAGCAAACATCTAGCACGGCAGCGGCCACGAAACGAAAAACCGAGGTTCCCCTGTCACTACCTTCGTCAACATCTTCATCGTCCGAATCGGAAGGGGAGAAGATGGAGGGTGACGCTGGCCCGGCCCCGGCTCGAGAGACAGTGAAAAAGTTCACCCGGGATAGAAAGGTGGCCAAACGTGCCGTTTCACAAGAAAAAGAGGCTGGGCCCCAATCCCCCGCCCCGATGTCCGTAGAGATGACTATCTCTCCTGCTCAGTCCCCCGAATCCCCAAAACCTAAACCCACCACTGAGCAGAAATCCCCTTCCCCCACTGAAACTCCCCCAGCTAGTTCCCGCTCTCTGTCTCGAAAGGAAGAGTCGGGGTCCAAAACTCCCAATGTGGCCAAACAGGCCAAGAAACAAAAAGCGTCGCCCTCTCCTACAAGAAAGGAGAAGACGAGAAAGCTCCCCTTCCTGCCAGGGGACCTCATCTGCAATGCAGATCTGCACCACGCCGCTGCCGAGCTTACGCCGCAGCAGAGAGGTGCCATCAAACCGCTGCAGCTCCTTACGAAGACCCAGGGTCTGGACACTACCAACCCGTCCAACTTCCCCGATGCTCCTTTGCTGATCACGTTCGTCAGGAAGACGAAAATTCGCCGCACGAAATCCATGTGGCGAATGATAGAAGCAGCAAAGGATGCGATCCTGGGTCTAACGTTGGTGGAAGAAGGGCACGACTCCCTCGACGATCTGAGGGATAAATGTGAAGGGAGGATCCCCATTTACGTCCACCCTTGTTTTTATAGAGCGTTAAAGTTAACCTTCCCCCTGGATGTCGGGGGCATCTCCCGAGACGGCCGCGCGTCGTCAGAATTGCTCACTGGCAATATCGGGCATGCCGTCGGCATCCTCACTGACAAAGACTTTAGGCCGCTGATTGACACTGACTAGTGCAATGGCTACGACCTTGAAACTAGGAAGCTTGAACGCGAGAGGCTTGAGATCCTTAAGCAAAGCAGCCCGCATACTGGGGGATCTCAAGGCTTTTGAATTAGATGTGGCTGCGGTACAGGAAACTCACTATGTTTCGATGGACGATCATCGACTGCTGTCGGAACATTTCGATGTTTTTTCAGCATTTGGTGACCGTTCTGCTCGGGGAGTTTCGCTGTTAGTTAGACGCACTCTGTTAGCAAGGGTAAACGTTGTTCACGCGGATGCTGATGGCAGACTGGTCGTGGCTGATGTTGCCGTGAATAGTGCCATGTTTCGAATCGTCGCGGTTTATGCGCCCAATTCCATTCGTGAGAGGGTTTCCTTTTTCCGAGGGTTGGAGGGGTTTCTCGGTGGTTCGGAGCGGCTAATCCTAGTGGGAGATTGGAATGCCATCCTTGATCCCAGGATAGATAAGGTGGGGGGACCTAGTGGGTCGGATAGGTGTGAGACAAGTCTGTCTGATCTGATGGCACAATGCGATCTGGTCGACAGATTTCGTATCGATCACCCAGGGCGGGAGATGTGGACGTGGCTCGCTAGCGGCACTTTCCTTTCAAGTACTTACTTGGATAGATTGCTAATTAGAAGAGGCAACGTAGATTATATCTCTTGTCCCACGTTCCACTGGTTAGGCCATTCTGACCACAAGCTACTTGTGGCCAGTCTGGAGTTAGGCCCTAAGACACACAAGGTAGCTAGCTACTGGAAGTTAAATACCTCCTTACTGGAGATACGTGACTTCCGGGAGCAGCTATCTCTTAACTTTCAAAAGGGATTAGTGGGGGCGGTAACCGGGAGTAAGTGGTGGGTTAACGCCAAAGTTGGCATTAGGCGCTTTTCTGTTCAATATAGCCAACGCCTCGCCTTAAATAAGGCAGAAACAGAAAAGCGTTTAGAAACTAAGCTGGCCCGGGCGGTGGCTGGGGGGGATTCCCTAGGCATAGAACTAGCTAAGGGGGACCTGAAACGTGCGGCTAACGTGCGGTATGAAGGTCAAGTAGTTAGAGCTAGGCTAGATAGAGTGTCCAACGAAGCCGTGAATGTGGACGCGCAAGAGCGTAGAACTCCACTTCGTCGCAGCTCGGTCGGTCTCATTCGTCAAGTCAAACACCCGGAAGGACACACCCTTGTGTCGGCTCGGGAGATTTGCCGGGGATTTCGTGAGCATTTCATGGAACGGTTCACCCAACTGCCCGGACTCCGCGTCGAGGAGTTTGGCAGCTATTTAGCTGGCTCGCCCCGCCTGGAGGCGGCCCGAGCGGCTAGCTGTGATGGGCGCGTTACAGAGTGTGAGGTCTTGGCTGCACTGAAGCAGGTCGGCTACGACAAATCGCCGGGACTCGATGGTTTGCCCTATGAATTGTTCTTGAGGCTGTCGCACATCTTCGTACCTATTCTGGTCAATGTTTTCAATCACTGGTTTGAACAGGGTTCCATCCCCGGTCAAGTCACCAAGGGAGTGATCACATTGCTTCAGAAAAAGGGCCAAGATGGTGGGGAATTAGACGATTACAGGCCCATAACTCTGCTAAACACAGATTTAAAGATTTTGGCCAAAGTTCTTGCAAATCGGTTGCAGCTTGTTATCGCTGAATTGGTCGAACCTGATCAGAATTATGCTGTGAAGGGGAGATCGATTCAAAACAACTTGCATCTGATGCGCACGATCATAGAGGGATTAGAAGACGACACCGAAGCCGCGCTGATCAATTTAGATCAGTCCAAAGCTTTTGACAGGGTCGACCATCGGTTCCTGGGATCTGTTTTAGAGGCCTCCGGTTTTACACCGGACTTCCGCAGATGGATCTCCATTTTGTATCGCGGGCCGACGGCAGTGGTGCAAGTGAATGGAATGCGATCGGAGTCTTTTGCCGTCTCTCGGTCGGTACGTCAGGGATGTCCGCTGTCTCCCCTGCTTTACGTCCTTGCCTTGGAGCCTTTTCTCCGCAGGCTTAGGATCGGGGAGCCTGGACTGGCCCTACGCGGTATTGCTCTTCCTGGCGGTGCGCGAGCCAGGGTATCCGCGTATGCCGATGATGTCACCGTGTTTGTGTCGTGCTTTCGAGACATTCTCGCGGTGACTAAGGCACTCAGAAGGTACGAAAAAGTGACAGGGGCCAAAGTCAACCTTAGCAAATCCAATGGCCTAAGGTTGGCTGCCTGGAGTGGCGCGGCTGCGCTCCCGGGCCTTTTCAACTGGACTGACGGCCCGGTTCGGATCCTCGGCGTATGGTTCGGACCCGGTCTCCAGCTTGATAAGAACTGGTCGGAAGTACAGTCTAAGGTCGAAGCGTCTGTAAGGATTTGGCTTCGAAGGGGGCTTTCCCTTAAAGGTCGGGCTGAGGCGTGCGTCACGTACGTCTTTCCGCTCATCCTTTACCGATTGGCTGTACTACCTCTGCCTGCGGACCGCCGAGCGGTTTTAACGCGTCTCCTTTTCTCGCTTTTATGGGCAAAGGGGAAGCCGCTAGTCCGTAGACAGGTCTGTACTCAACGTCCTGATGTGGGAGGCTTGGGAATGCCCGACTTGGCGAGCCATTTGTATGCCGAGCGGTTATCATTCCTGAGCCGAACCTTGACAGAGGAGTCTGCGTGGGGCCCTGCGGTTGGAAGCGCTTTTCCTAACCTCATCCCTGACCACTTGGCCGAATGCCGACGTAAGCCAAGGAGTCAATCGCAGTTCTTCAACGAATGCCGAGCTGCGCTCAGAGTGCTGCCGGGGTCCAGTGACCTCGCCCGGTCTAGAAGGACATTCTATCGGGAGTTAGTGGTGGGGACCGCTTCGGATCCTCTTGGGGAGCGACTTGGATTGTCGGAGGAGGAGGCTCGCTCTCAGTGGAATTGGGCGCCAGGCAGGAGCTATCTCAATAATTCTGAGTTCTCTCTGACCTGGCGATTGGTTCGAAATGTGTTACCCCTCAATGACATACGATTCAAAATTGGTATGGCTATCAGCCCCTTTTGCCCACGTTGCGAGGAAGATGAAATTGAAACGGCGGAACATGCCTTTTTCACCTGCTCCAAACTTCGTGAATTTTGGACGTATGTCGGCGAGGTGACGGCTCGCATCACCCCCGATCGGGTGACGTGCTTGGATTTAGCATCCGTTGTCTTCAACATGGACCCCTTGTGGCCCAGGGAGAAACGTATGGTTTTGCTCGCGATCTTAGCCGTAGCTAGACTCGTGGTGTATACTTCTCGCTTAGAGATAGGGCGTGGGGGGGTGCCGCCTTCTTATTATGATTTGATTTCGTATTTTAAACACCAGCTTAAAATCAAAATCAAATCTGATAGAAGGAGGTTGCCTTCTTCACTTTTCAAAAGTAGGTGGATACACACCGCTAGTTTATGCGTGTTCACGCGGAATAGATTCGAGTTCGTGTTCCCTGCCTAGGCATGGCACACAGCGACCTTAAAGCATCTTTGTCGAAAAACAAAAATCCCCTTAAAAACTGACCAGTAAATTTTGGGCGCAGTCCCTATTAGCTAGTAGCGTAAATGAGCTCTTTGCCCCCAGCTTTATTTTAGGTGTCAGAACTCCTTCAGGATGCCCGCTCCCTAATTTATTTTATATCCCCGACCCGCCATAATAGTTCTTATCCTGAAGGACACCGCACATCCCGACAAACCCATCCCTCCATTTCTTTTGCCCCCATAGAAACGCCCACTCCCAATTAGGAGCTTACTCTCTTGCTTTCGGTCTGTACCAGAAGACAGCGAGCAGCTCATACTCTAGATAGGATGGGGGGTACCTTACTAACACACCTTAATTAGCATTTTCTTTGGTTCTTTATTTTTATCATCACTTTTATTTTTATTTATTTTTGGGGGATTATTTAAGGCTTAGTTTTTTGTTCTCCCACTCCCATCATCACACATGTAAATATCTATTGTAAATAAAATTCATTGAAACACCTGGGGATATTTTAAGTAGCTTAAGTCCATAGAGTGAATGTGGTATTGTGGTGACTGAAACTAGTTTTTAGGGTATTCATAGACCAAGTGGACGACCCCCGACCCCCATCTTCCCCCCCATACCCCTTTTTGGCCTTGTGCCACATCTGATTATTTATGTACAAATTTTTGGATAAATAAATTGATTTTCTCCCGCCTTTTAAAATCTTGACTCGTCTTGTATTTTTCTAGGCAACTCTTAGGCAATCACTTGTGATTGCCTAAGAGGAGACCAGCTACTTGGGCCCCGCCCAGTTTAAAGCTAAATCATCAGGGGACTCTCTCTGTCCCCTTAGACTAGCCCCTGTTGGGCAATTTGTCTCTTCACACCCCTCTTGGGTGGCCGCCCCTGTTGGGCGGTTCCATTGTATTAATCTTTTTGTTCCCTTCTCTTGCAGGTGTCCAACCCCCAGGCTTGACTTAAGCAGCTGGCAGGTTTCGGGTCTGACTTACGTACCTTTTGGCGACGGTCTTCCTGAATCCGAATCGGCGGGTCTCTAGCCGGGAGTTGGATGGAAGAGGGGAGGAGTGGTCCGGGCTCTGCTGCAGAGTCTTTGTCTAGCCCGGGCTCCTTTTCCGAACTGAGGCGACGGTCTCAGGTCGGGGAGGGAGCAGACCTCAAACAGCAGGACGGTCACGCCGCCATAGGCGTCGTGCCCAGTACGTCCGCCAGTGCCGCTCCCAGCACTGAAAGTAGATCAGGGTCTGCCGCCTTAGGCGGGAGCCCTGTTAGCTTGCACGCTGCTGTCCCCGGCAGCTCCACCCAGGATAGCTCAGATCCTAGAGGTGATCTGGGTCGGTGGGAACGACTCCCCACTGTACCAATCGCTCGCCGGGCTTCAACCGTCAGCCCGCCTGGTAGTAGGCGAAAAGGCCGCCTGCCTCCAGGAGTAAGAGCGACCCGGTCGGTGGAGTCCCACAAAGAAGGGGCCACCGACCCAGATCAGCCGCCAGCCCACATTGACAGGGACTCTGCTCAATGCCGCAACCTCACCCAAGAACTCTTTGGAAGTGACAGCAGCATTTGCAGCGACAGCAGTGTCTGCAGCGACCACAGCCCTGTGAGCAGTCGTGGCAGTAGCAGAGACAGCAGCATGGAAGTTCTGCAGCTGACTCCAGATGGCCCGGCCAAGGCTAGCATGCGGCAGTCTAGGCCGAGGAAGATGGGGGCTGCTCGCACCGTCACCAAAAAAGGAGCAGCGGATGTCGCTGGCAAGAGAGGAACCAAGGCGGCCACTCCGCCGGCAACAACGCCGGAAACAGCTCCAAAGGAGTGGCCGTCCCTCTCATCAACACCAGCGGAGACACCCAATTCATGGGCGATACCTCCCGGGCAGAAGACGCCGTCACCGTCGAAGACACCTACAACTCCGACGGCAACTATCACTCCTGCCCAACCATCACCAAAAGACCAGTGGGGACCCCAGTCGCAAAGAAGCCCGTCAGAATACCGTCGGCTGTTCGAGTCTAAGTACAAGGAACTAACCGACGGTAGCGTTATCCAAGCAGCGCCAGGAGCGGTGGAACGGCTAGCGAAGCGAATTGTTTCGCTAGTCACCATCGACTCCAGAACCAAAGGGCTGGCTGGGCTCCAAATCGAGACAGTAGGGGAAATCCTATGGTCCCTAAAAGTCCCGGCGACATACATTTGCCGTCGTGGTTTCGCGACCTGGGACTTGTTACTCCCCTCGGAACAAGAAGCAGAAAAGTTGGCCAGGGCCGACCTGAGGCATAAACATCTGATCCTCAGGCCGGAGTACTTGAGCAGGAGGAGGACACTAGTCACTGTCCTCGGCGTCCCCTGCTATATTGACTCGGAGCAACTAGGTGCAGTGATGAGTCAATATGGGGACGTCGAAGCCATAATCCCGGTCCGCGGTCCCCATAACCTAATGGTAGGGGACTACAAAATTAAAATGCGTTTGGACCGGGATGGCTTCAACAAGATACCGCCACTGCTCAAGTGCGACTCCTGGTCGATGTCTATCATCGTCGAGGGCAGGAGGCCACATTGCTGGCACTGCGAGCAGAAGGGGCATATGGCGAAAGACTGCCCAAAAAAGGCGCCAATCAAGAAGACCCCTTCTGCCGCAGCCCCGGGAGGTCCAGCGGCATCAGTAGCTCCTAGAACTGATAAGGACGAGGAGGGTTTCACCCCAGTGGTTCGAAAGAACAAACCACAGAAGCCCTCCTCCAAAGTGCAGCCCTCTGAAGTAAAAGGGATGCGGGGTCCCGCCAAGTCAATGAGCGAGGATATGCCCACCGATAAGGAGCCGCAGCAAACATCTGGCACGGCAGCGGCCACCAAACGGAAGACAGAGGCTCCCCTGTCACTACCTTCATCAACATCATCATCGTCCGACTCGGAAGGGGAGAAGATGGAGGGTGACGCTTGCCCGGCCCCGGCTCGAGAGACAGAGAAAAAGTTCACCCGGGACAGAAAGGTGGCCAAACGTGCCGTTTCACTATCAAAAGAGGCTGGGCCCCAATCCCCCGCCCCAATGTCCGTAGAGATGACTATCTCTCCTGCTCAGTCCCCCGAATCCCCAAAACCTAAACCCACCACTGAGCAGAAATCCCCTTCCCCCACTGAAACTCCCCCAGCTAGTTCCCGCTCTCTGTCTCGAAAGGAAGAGTCGGGGTCCAAAACTCCCAATGTGGCCAAACAGGCCAAGAAACAAAAAGCGTCGCCCTCTCCTACAAGAAAGGAGAAGACGAGAAAGCTCCCCTTCCTGCCAGGGGACCTCATCTGCAATGCAGATCTGCACCACGCCGCTGCCGAGCTTACGCCGCAGCAGAGAGGTGCCATCAAACCGCTGCAGCTCCTTACGAAGACCCAGGGTCTGGACACTACCAACCCGTCCAACTTCCCCGATGCTCCTTTGCTGATCACGTTCGTCAGGAAGACGAAAATTCGCCGCACGAAATCCATGTGGCGAATGATAGAAGCAGCAAAGGATGCGATCCTGGGTCTAACGTTGGTGGAAGAAGGGCACGACTCCCTCGACGATCTGAGGGATAAATGTGAAGGGAGGATCCCCATTTACGTCCACCCTTGTTTTTATAGAGCGTTAAAGTTAACCTTCCCCCTGGATGTCGGGGGCATCTCCCGAGACGGCCGCGCGTCGTCAGAATTGCTCACTGGCAATATCGGGCATGCCGTCGGCATCCTCACTGACAAAGACTTTAGGCCGCTGATTGACACTGACTAGTGCAATGGCTACGACCTTGAAACTAGGAAGCTTGAACGCGAGAGGCTTGAGATCCTTAAGCAAGGCAGCCCGCATACTGGGGGATCTCAAGGCTCTTGAATTAGATGTGGCTGCGGTACAGGAAACTCACTATGTTTCGATGGACGATCACCGACTGCTGTCGGAACATTTCGATGTTTTTTCAGCTTTTGGTGACCGTTCTGCTCGGGGAGTTTCGCTGTTAGTTAGACGCACTCTGTTAGCAAGGGTAAACGTTGTTCACGCGGATGCTGATGGCAGACTGGTCGTGGCTGATGTTGCCGTGAATAGTGCCATGTTTCGAATCGTCGCGGTTTATGCGCCCAATTCCATTCGTGAGAGGGTTTCCTTTTTCCGGGGGTTGGAGGGGTTTCTCGGTGGTTCGGAGCGGCTAATCCTAGTGGGAGATTGGAATGCCATCCTTGATCCCAGGATAGATAAGGTGGGGGGACCTAGTGGGTCGGATAGGTGTGAGACAAGTCTGTCTGATCTGATGGCACAATGCGATCTGGTCGACAGATTTCGTATCGATCACCCAGGGCGGGAGATGTGGACGTGGCTCGCTAGCGGCACTTTCCATTCAAGTTCTTACTTGGATAGATTGCTAATTAGAAGAGGCAACGTAGATTATATCTCTTGTCCCACGTTCCACTGGTTAGGCCATTCTGACCACAAGTTACTTGTGGCCAGTCTGGAGTTAGGCCCTAAGACACACAAGGTAGCTAGCTACTGGAAGTTAAATACCTCCTTACTGGAGATACGTGACTTCCGGCAGCAGCTATCTCTTAACTTTCAAAAGGGATTAGTGGGGGCGGTAACCGGGAGTAAGTGGTGGGTTAACGCCAAAGTTGGCATTAGGCGCTTTTCTGTTCAATATAGCCAACGCCTCGCCTTAAATAAGGCAGAAACAGAAAAGCGTTTAGAAACTAAGCTGGCCCGGGCGGTGGCTGGGGGGGATTCCCTAGGCATAGAACTAGCTAAGGGGGACCTGAAACGTGCGGCTAACGTGCGGTATGAAGGTCAAGTAGTTAGAGCTAGGCTAGATAGAGTGTCCAACGAAGCCGTGAATGTGGACGCGCAAGAGCGTAGAACTCCACTTCGTCGCAGCTCGGTCGGTCTCATTCGTCAAGTCAAACACCCGGAAGGACACACCCTTGTGTCGGCTCGGGAGATTTGCCGGGGATTTCGTGAGCATTTCATGGAACGGTTCACCCAACTGCCCGGACTCCGCGTCGAGGAGTTTGGCAGCTATTTAGCTGGCTCGCCCCGCCTGGAGGCGGCCCGAGCGGCTAGCTGTGATGGGCGCGTTACAGAGTGTGAGGTCTTGGCTGCACTGAAGCAGGTCGGCTACGACAAATCGCCGGGACTCGATGGTTTGCCCTATGAATTGTTCTTGAGGCTGTCGCACATCTTCGTACCTATTCTGGTCAATGTTTTCAATCACTGGTTTGAACAGGGTTCCATCCCCGGTCAAGTCACCAAGGGAGTGATCACATTGCTTCAGAAAAAGGGCCAAGATGGTGGGGAATTAGACGATTACAGGCCCATAACTCTGCTAAACACAGATTTAAAGATTTTGGCCAAAGTTCTTGCAAATCGGTTGCAGCTTGTTATCGCTGAGTTGGTCGAACCTGATCAGAATTATGCTGTGAAGGGGAGATCGATTCAAAACAACTTGCATCTGATGCGCACGATCATAGAGGGATTAGAAGACGACACCGAAGCCGCGCTGATCAATTTAGATCAGTCCAAAGCTTTTGACAGGGTCGACCATCGGTTCCTGGGATCTGTTTTAGAGGCCTCCGGTTTTACACCGGACTTCCGCAGATGGATCTCCATTTTGTATCGCGGGCCGACGGCAGTGGTGCAAGTGAATGGAATGCGATCGGAGTCTTTTGCCGTCTCTCGGTCGGTACGTCAGGGATGTCCGCTGTCTCCCCTGCTTTACGTCCTTGCCTTGGAGCCTTTTCTCCGCAGGCTTAGGATCGGGGAGCCTGGACTGGCCCTACGCGGTATTGCTCTTCCTGGCGGTGCGCGAGCCAGGGTATCCGCGTATGCCGATGATGTCACCGTGTTTGTGTCGTGCTTTCGAGACATTCTCGCGGTGACTAAGGCACTCAGAAGGTACGAAAAAGTGACAGGGGCCAAAGTCAACCTTAGCAAATCCAATGGCCTAAGGTTGGCTGCCTGGAGTGGCGCGGCTGCGCTCCCGGGCCTTTTCAACTGGACTGACGGCCCGGTTCGGATCCTCGGCGTATGGTTCGGACCCGGTCTCCAGCTTGATAAGAACTGGTCGGAAGTACAGTCTAAGGTCGAAGCGTCTGTAAGGATTTGGCTTCGAAGGGGGCTTTCCCTTAAAGGTCGGGCTGAGGCGTGCGTCACGTACGTCTTTCCGCTCATCCTTTACCGATTGGCTGTACTACCTCTGCCTGCGGACCGCCGAGCGGTTTTAACGCGTCTCCTTTTCTCGCTTTTGTGGGCAAAGGGGAAGCCGCTAGTCCGTAGACAGGTCTGTACTCAACGTCCTGATGTGGGAGGCTTGGGAATGCCCGACTTGGCGAGCCATTTGTATGCCGAGCGGTTATCATTCCTGAGCCGAACCTTGACAGAGGAGTCTGCGTGGGGCCCTGCGGTTGGAAGCGCTTTTCCTAACCTCATCCCTGACCACTTGGCCGAATGCCGACGTAAGCCAAGGAGTCAATCGCAGTTCTTCAACGAATGCCGAGCTGCGCTCAGAGTGCTGCCGGGGTCCAGTGACCTCGCCCGGTCTAGAAGGACATTCTATCGGGAGTTAGTGGTGGGGACCGCTTCGGATCCTCTTGGGGAGCGACTTGGATTGTCGGAGGAGGAGGCTCGCTCTCAGTGGAATTGGGCGCCAGGCAGGAGCTATCTCAATAATTCTGAGTTCTCTCTGACCTGGCGATTGGTTCGAAATGTGTTACCCCTCAATGACATACGATTCAAAATTGGTATGGCTATCAGCCCCTTTTGCCCACGTTGCGAGGAAGATGAAATTGAAACGGCGGAACATGCCTTTTTCACCTGCTCCAAACTTCGTGAATTTTGGACGTATGTCGGCGAGGTGACGGCTCGCATCACCCCCGATCGGGTGACGTGCTTGGATTTAGCATCCGTTGTCTTCAACATGGACCCCTTGTGGCCCAGGGAGAAACGTATGGTTTTGCTCGCGATCTTAGCCGTAGCTAGACTCGTGGTGTATACTTCTCGCTTAGAGATAGGGCGTGGGGGGGTGCCGCCTTCTTATTATGATTTGATTTCGTATTTTAAACACCAGCTTAAAATCAAAATCAAATCTGATAGAAGGAGGTTGCCTTCTTCACTTTTCAAAAGTAGGTGGATACACACCGCTAGTTTATGCGTGTTCACGCGGAATAGATTCGAGTTCGTGTTCCCTGCCTAGGCATGGCACACAGCGACCTCAAAGTCTCTTTGTCGAAAAAACAACCCCTTTTTAAAAAAAAAAAAAAAAACTGACCAGCAAATTCTTTGGCGCAGTCCCTATTAGCTAGTAGCGTAAATGAGCTCTCTGTCCCCAGATTTATTTTAGGTGTCAGAACTCCTTCAGGATGCCCGTTCCCTAATTTATTTTATATCCCTGACCCGCCCTAAAAGTACTTATCCTGAAGGACACCGCACATCCCGTCAAACCCATCCCTCCATTTCTTTTGCCCCCATAGAAACGCCCACTCCCAATTAGGAACTGACTCTCTTGCTTTCGGTTTTTACCGGAAGACAGCGAGCATTTCATACCTTAGATAGGTGGGGGGGACCCTACTAACTTATCTTAATTAGCATTTTCCTTGTTTCTTTATTTTTACCATCACTTTTATTTTTATTTATTTTTGGGGGATTATTTAAGGCTTAGTTTTTTGTTCTCCCACTCCCATCATCACACATGTACATAATCTTTGTAAATAAAATTCATTGAAACACCTGGGGATATTTTAAGTAGCTTAAGTCCATAGAGTGAATGTGGTATTATGGTGACTGAAACTAGTTTCTAGGGTATTCATAGACCAAGTGGACGACCCCCGACCCCCACTTTCCCCCCCATACCCCCTTTTGGCCTTGTGCCACATCTATTTAATGTATTCTGTATATTATTTGGATAAATAAATTGATTTTCTCCCGCCTGTTAAAATCATTGACTTGTCTTCGATTTTTTCAGGCAACTCTTAGGCGATCACTCGTGATTGCCTAAGAGGAGACCAGCTACTTGGGCCCCGCCCAGTTTAAAGCTAAATCATCAGGGGACTCTCTCTGTCCCCTTAGACTAGCCCCTGTTGGGCAATTTGTCTCTTCACACCCCTCTTGGGTGGCCGCCCCTGTTGGGCGGTTCCATTGTATTAATCTTTTTGTTCCCTTCTCTTGCAGGTGTCCAACCCCCAGGCTTGACTTAAGCAGCTGGCAGGTTTCGGGTCTGACTTACGTACCTTTTGGCGACGGTCTTCCTGAATCCGAATCGGCGGGTCTCTAGCCGGGAGTTGGATGGAAGAGGGGAGGAGTGGTCCGGGCTCTGCTGCAGAGTCTTTGTCTAGCCCGGGCTCCTTTTCCGAACTGAGGCGACGGTCTCAGGTCGGGGAGGGAGCAGACCTCAAACAGCAGGACGGTCACGCCGCCATAGGCGTCGTGCCCAGTACGTCCGCCAGTGCCGCTCCCAGCACTGAAGGTAGATCGGGGTCTGCCGCCTTAGGCGGGAGCCCTGTTAGCTCGCACGCTGCTGTCCCCGGCAGCTCCACCCAGGATAGCTCAGATCTTAGAGGTGATCTGGGTCGGTGGGAACGACTCCCCACTGCACCAATCGCTCGTCGGGCTTCAACCGTCAGCCCGCCTGGTAGTAGGCGAAAAGGCCGCCTGCCTCCAGGAGTAAGAGCGACCCGGTCGGTGGAGTCCCACAAAGAAGGGGCCACCGACCCAGATCAGCCGCCAGCCCACATTGACAGGGACTCTGCTCAATGCCGCAACCTCACCCAAGAACTCTTTGGAAGTGACAGCAGCATTTGCAGCGACAGCAGTGTCTGCAGCGACCACAGCCCTGTGAGCAGTCGTGGCAGTAGCAGAGACAGCAGCATGGAAGTTCTGCAGCTGACTCCAGATGGCCCGGCCAAGGCTAGCATGCGGCAGTCTAGGCCGAGGAAGATGGGGGCTGCTCGCACCGTCACCAAAAAAGGAGCAGCGGATGTCGCTGGCAAGAGAGGAACCAAGGCGGCCACTCCGCCGGCAACAACGCCGGAAACAGCTCCAAAGGAGTGGCCGTCCCTCTCATCAACACCAGCGGAGACACCCAATTCATGGGCGATACCTCCCGGGCAGAAGACGCCGTCGCCGACGAAGACTGTAACACCTACAACTCCGGCGCAAACCAACTCTCCTGCCCAATCACCTAAAGACCAGTGGGGACCCCAGTCGCAAAGAAGCCCGTCAGAATACCGTCGGTTGTTCGAGTCTAAGTACAAGGAACTAACCGACGGTAGCGTTATCAAAGCAGCGCCAGGAGCGGTGGAACGGCTAGCGAAGCGAATTGTTTCGCTAGTCACCATCGACTCCAGAACCAAAGGGCTGGCTGGGCTCCAGATCGAAACGGTAGGGGAGATTTTATGGTCCCTGAAAGTCCCGGCGACATATATTTGCCGTCGAGGTTTCGCAACCTGGGACCTTTTACTCCCCTCTGAACAGGAAGCAGAGAAGTTGGCCAGGGCCGACCTGAGGCATAAACATCTGATCCTCAGGCCGGAGTACTTGAGCAGGAGGAGGACACTAGTCACTGTCCTCGGCGTCCCCTGCTATATTGACTCGGAGCAACTAGGTGCAGTGATGAGTCAATATGGGGACGTCGAAGCCATAATCCCGGTCCGCGGTCCCCATAACCTAATGGTAGGGGACTACAAAATTAAAATGCGTTTGGACCGGGATGGCTTCAACAAGATACCGCCACTGCTCAAGTGCGACTCCTGGTCGATGTCTATCATCGTCGAGGGCAGGAGGCCACATTGCTGGCACTGCGAGCAGAAGGGGCATATGGCGAAAGACTGCCCAAAAAAGGCGCCAATCAAGAAGACCCCTTCTGCCGCAGCCCCGGGAGGTCCAGCGGCATCAGCAGCTCCTAACACCGGAAAAGACGAGGAGGGTTTCACCCCAGTGGTCCGAAAGAACAAACCACAGAAGCCCTCTTCCAAAGTGCAGCCCTCTGAAGTAAAAGGGATGCGGGGTCCCGCTAAGTCAATGAGCGTGGATATGCCCACCGATAAGGAGCCGCAGCAAACATCTAGCACGGCAGCGGCCACGAAACGAAAAACCGAGGTTCCCCTGTCACTACCTTCGTCAACATCTTCATCGTCCGAATCGGAAGGGGAGAAGATGGAGGGTGACGCTGGCCCGGCCCCGGCTCGAGAGACAGTGAAAAAGTTCACCCGGGATAGAAAGGTGGCCAAACGTGCCGTTTCACAAGAAAAAGAGGCTGGGCCCCAATCCCCCGCCCCGATGTCCGTAGAGATGACTATCTCTCCTGCTCAGTCCCCCGAATTCCCAAAACCTAAACCCACCACTGAGCAGAAATCCCCTTCCCCCACTGAAACTCCCCCAGCTAGTTCCCGCTCTCTGTCTCGAAAGGAAGAGTCGGGGTCCAAAACTCCCAATGTGGCCAAACAGGCCAAGAAACAAAAAGCGTCGCCCTCCCCTACAAGAAAGGAGAAGACGAGAAAGCTCCCCTTCCTGCCAGGGGACCTCATCTGCGAAGCAGATCTGCACCACGCCGCTGCCGAGCTCACGCCGCAGCAAAGAAGCGCGCTCAGGCCGCTGCAGCTCCTTACGAAGACCCAGGGTCTGGACACTACCAACCCGTCCAACTTCCCCGATGCTCCTTTGCTGATCACGTTCGTCAGGAAGACGAAAATTCGCCGCACGAAATCCATGTGGCGAATGATAGAAGCAGCAAAGGATGCGATCCTGGGTCTAACGTTGGTGGAAGAAGGGCACGACTCCCTCGACGATCTGAGGGATAAATGTGAAGGGAGGATCCCCATTTACGTCCACCCTTGTTTTTATAGAGCGTTAAAGTTAACCTTCCCCCTGGATGTCGGGGGCATCTCCCGAGACGGCCGCGCGTCGTCAGAATTGCTCACTGGCAATATCGGGCATGCCGTCGGCATCCTCACTGACAAAGACTTTAGGCCGCTGATTGACACTGACTAGTGCAATGGCTACGACCTTGAAACTAGGAAGCTTGAACGCGAGAGGCTTGAGATCCTTAAGCAAGGCAGCCCGCATACTGGGGGATCTCAAGGCTCTTGAATTAGATGTGGCTGCGGTACAGGAAACTCACTATGTTTCGATGGACGATCACCGACTGCTGTCGGAACATTTCGATGTTTTTTCAGCTTTTGGTGACCGTTCTGCTCGGGGAGTTTCGCTGTTAGTTAGACGCACTCTGTTAGCAAGGGTAAACGTTGTTCACGCGGATGCTGATGGCAGACTGGTCGTGGCTGATGTTGCCGTGAATAGTGCCATGTTTCGAATCGTCGCGGTTTATGCGCCCAATTCCATTCGTGAGAGGGTTTCCTTTTTCCGGGGGTTGGAGGGGTTTCTCGGTGGTTCGGAGCGGCTAATCCTAGTGGGAGATTGGAATGCCATCCTTGATCCCAGGATAGATAAGGTGGGGGGACCTAGTGGGTCGGATAGGTGTGAGACAAGTCTGTCTGATCTGATGGCACAATGCGATCTGGTCGACAGATTTCGTATCGATCACCCAGGGCGGGAGATGTGGACGTGGCTCGCTAGCGGCACTTTCCATTCAAGTTCTTACTTGGATAGATTGCTAATTAGAAGAGGCAACGTAGATTATATCTCTTGTCCCACGTTCCACTGGTTAGGCCATTCTGACCACAAGTTACTTGTGGCCAGTCTGGAGTTAGCCCCTAAGACACACAAGGTAGCTAGCTACTGGAAGTTAAATACCTCCTTACTGGAGATACGTGACTTCCGGGAGCAGCTATCTCTTAACTTTCAAAAGGGATTAGTGGGGGCGGTAACCGGGAGTAAGTGGTGGGTTAACGCCAAAGTTGGCATTAGGCGCTTTTCTGTTCAATATAGCCAACGCCTCGCCCTAAATAAGGCAGAAACAGAAAAGCGTTTAGAAAATAAGCTGGCCCGGGCGGTGGCTGGGGGGGATTCCCTAGGCATAGAGCTAGCTAAGGGGGACCTGAAACGTGCGGCTAACGTGCGGTATGAGGGTCAAGTAGTTAGAGCTAGGCTAGATAGAGTGTCCAACGAAGCCGTGAATGTGGACGCGCAAGAGCGTAGAACTCCACTTCGTCGCAGCTCGGTCGGTCTCATTCGTCAAGTCAAACACCCGGAAGGACACACCCTTGTGTCGGCTCGGGAGATTTGCCGGGGATTTCGTGAGCATTTCATGGAACGGTTCACCCAACTGCCCGGACTCCGCGTCGAGGAGTTTGGCAGCTATTTAGCTGGCTCGCCCCGCCTGGAGGCGGCCCGAGCGGCTAGCTGTGATGGGCGCGTTACAGAGTGTGAGGTCTTGGCTGCACTGAAGCAGGTCGGCTACGACAAATCGCCGGGACTCGATGGTTTGCCCTATGAATTGTTCTTGAGGCTGTCGCACATCTTCGTACCTATTCTGGTCAATGTTTTCAATCACTGGTTTGAACAGGGTTCCATCCCCGGTCAAGTCACCAAGGGAGTGATCACATTACTTCAGAAAAAGGGCCAAGATGGTGGGGAATTAGACGATTACAGGCCCATAACTCTGCTAAACACAGATTTAAAGATTTTGGCCAAAGTTCTTGCAAATCGGTTGCAGCTTGTTATCGCTGAGTTGGTCGAACCTGATCAGAATTATGCTGTGAAGGGGAGATCGATTCAAAACAACTTGCATCTGATGCGCACGATCATAGAGGGATTAGAAGACGACACCGAAGCCGCGCTGATCAATTTAGATCAGTCCAAAGCTTTTGACAGGGTCGACCATCGGTTCCTGGGATCTGTTTTAGAGGCCTCCGGTTTTACACCGGACTTCCGCAGATGGATCTCCATTTTGTATCGCGGGCCGACGGCAGTGGTGCAAGTGAATGGAATGCGATCGGAGTCTTTTGCCGTCTCTCGGTCGGTACGTCAGGGATGTCCGCTGTCTCCCCTGCTTTACGTCCTTGCCTTGGAGCCTTTTCTCCGCAGGCTTAGGATCGGGGAGCCTGGACTGGCCCTACGCGGTATTGCTCTTCCTGGCGGTGCGCGAGCCAGGGTATCCGCGTATGCCGATGATGTCACCGTGTTTGTGTCGTGCTTTCGAGACATTCTCGCGGTGACTAAGGCACTCAGAAGGTACGAAAAAGTGACAGGGGCCAAAGTCAACCTTAGCAAATCCAATGGCCTAAGGTTGGCTGCCTGGAGTGGCGCGGCTGCGCTCCCGGGCCTTTTCAACTGGACTGACGGCCCGGTTCGGATCCTCGGCGTATGGTTCGGACCCGGTCTCCAGCTTGATAAGAACTGGTCGGAAGTACAGTCTAAGGTCGAAGCGTCTGTAAGGATTTGGCTTCGAAGGGGGCTTTCCCTTAAAGGTCGGGCTGAGGCGTGCGTCACGTACGTCTTTCCGCTCATCCTTTACCGATTGGCTGTACTACCTCTGCCTGCGGACCGCCGAGCGGTTTTAACGCGTCTCCTTTTCTCGCTTTTGTGGGCAAAGGGGAAGCCGCTAGTCCGTAGACAGGTCTGTACTCAACGTCCTGATGTGGGAGGCTTGGGAATGCCCGACTTGGCGAGCCATTTGTATGCCGAGCGGTTATCATTCCTGAGCCGAACCTTGACAGAGGAGTCTGCGTGGGGCCCTGCGGTTGGAAGCGCTTTTCCTAACCTCATCCCTGACCACTTGGCCGAATGCCGACGTAAGCCAAGGAGTCAATCGCAGTTCTTCAACGAATGCCGAGCTGCGCTCAGAGTGCTGCCGGGGTCCAGTGACCTCGCCCGGTCTAGAAGGACATTCTATCGGGAGTTAGTGGTGGGGACCGCTTCGGATCCTCTTGGGGAGCGACTTGGATTGTCGGAGGAGGAGGCTCGCTCTCAGTGGAATTGGGCGCCAGGCAGGAGCTATCTCAATAATTCTGAGTTCTCTCTGACCTGGCGATTGGTTCGAAATGTGTTACCCCTCAATGACATACGATTCAAAATTGGTATGGCTATCAGCCCCTTTTGCCCACGTTGCGAGGAAGATGAAATTGAAACGGCGGAACATGCCTTTTTCACCTGCTCCAAACTTCGTGAATTTTGGACGTATGTCGGCGAGGTGACGGCTCGCATCACCCCCGATCGGGTGACGTGCTTGGATTTAGCATCCGTTGTCTTCAACATGGACCCCTTGTGGCCCAGGGAGAAACGTATGGTTTTGCTCGCGATCTTAGCCGTAGCTAGACTCGTGGTGTATACTTCTCGCTTAGAGATAGGGCGTGGGGGGGTGCCGCCTTCTTATTATGATTTGATTTCGTATTTTAAACACCAGCTTAAAATCAAAATCAAATCTGATAGAAGGAGGTTGCCTTCTTCACTTTTCAAAAGTAGGTGGATACACACCGCTAGTTTATGCGTGTTCACGCGGAATAGATTCGAGTTCGTGTTCCCTGCCTAGGCATGGCACACAGCGACCTCAAAGTCTCTTTGTCGAAAAAACAACCCCTTTTTAAAAAACTGACCAGCAAATTCTTTGGCGCAGTCCCTATTAGCTAGTAGCGTAAATGAGCTCTCTGTCCCCAGATTTATTTTAGGTGTCAGAACTCCTTCAGGATGCCCGTTCCCTAATTTATTTTATATCCCTGACCCGCCCTAAAAGTACTTATCCTGAAGGACACCGCACATCCCGACAAACCCATCCCTCCATTTCTTTTGCCCCCATAGAAACGCCCACTCCCAATTAGGAACTGACTCTCTTGCTTTCGGTTTTTACCGGAAGACAGCGAGCATTTCATACCTTAGATAGGTGGGGGGGACCCTACTAACTTATCTTAATTAGCATTTTCCTTGTTTCTTTATTTTTACCATCACTTTTATTTTTATTTATTTTTGGGGGATTATTTAAGGCTTAGTTTTTTGTTCTCCCACTCCCATCATCACACATGTACATAATCTTTGTAAATAAAATTCATTGAAACACCTGGGGATATTTTAAGTAGCTTAAGTCCATAGAGTGAATGTGGTATTGTGGTGACTGAAACTAGTTTTTAGGGTATTCATAGACCAAGTGGACGACCCCCGACCCCCACTTTCCCCCCCATACCCCCTTTTGGCCTTGTGCCACATCTTTTTAATGTATTCTGTATATTATTTGGATAAATAAATTGATTTTCTCCCGCCTGTTAAAATCATTGACTTGTCTTCGATTTTTTCAGGCAACTCTTAGGCGATCACTCGTGATTGCCTAAGAGGAGACCAGCTACTTGGGCCCCGCCCAGTTTAAAGCTAAATCATCAGGGGACTCTCTCTGTCCCCTTAGACTAGCCCCTGTTGGGCAATTTGTCTCTTCACACCCCTCTTGGGTGGCCGCCCCTGTTGGGCGGTTCCATTGTATTAATCTTTTTGTTCCCTTCTCTTGCAGGTGTCCAACCCCCAGGCTTGACTTAAGCAGCTGGCAGGTTTCGGGTCTGACTTACGTACCTTTTGGCGACGGTCTTCCTGAATCCGAATCGGCGGGTCTCTAGCCGGGAGTTGGATGGAAGAGGGGAGGAGTGGTCCGGGCTCTGCTGCAGAGTCTTTGTCTAGCCCGGGCTCCTTTTCCGAACTGAGGCGACGGTCTCAGGTCGGGGAGGGAGCAGACCTCAAACAGCAGGACGGTCACGCCGCCATAGGCGTCGTGCCCAGTACGTCCGCCAGTGCCGCTCCCAGCACTGAAGGTAGATCGGGGTCTGCCGCCTTAGGCGGGAGCCCTGTTAGCTCGCACGCTGCTGTCCCCGGCAGCTCCACCCAGGATAGCTCAGATCTTAGAGGTGATCTGGGTCGGTGGGAACGACTCCCCACTGCACCAATCGCTCGTCGGGCTTCAACCGTCAGCCCGCCTGGTAGTAGGCGAAAAGGCCGCCTGCCTCCAGGAGTAAGAGCGACCCGGTCGGTGGAGTCCCACAAAGAAGGGGCCACCGACCCAGATCAGCCGCCAGCCCACATTGACAGGGACTCTGCTCAATGCCGCAACCTCACCCAAGAACTCTTTGGAAGTGACAGCAGCATTTGCAGCGACAGCAGTGTCTGCAGCGACCACAGCCCTGTGAGCAGTCGTGGCAGTAGCAGAGACAGCAGCATGGAAGTTCTGCAGCTGACTCCAGATGGCCCGGCCAAGGCTAGCATGCGGCAGTCTAGGCCGAGGAAGATGGGGGCTGCTCGCACCGTCACCAAAAAAGGAGCAGCGGATGTCGCTGGCAAGAGAGGAACCAAGGCGGCCACTCCGCCGGCAACAACGCCGGAAACAGCTCCAAAGGAGTGGCCGTCCCTCTCATCAACACCAGCGGAGACACCCAATTCATGGGCGATACCTCCCGGGCAGAAGACGCCGTCGCCGACGAAGACTGTAACACCTACAACTCCGGCGCAAACCAACTCTCCTGCCCAATCACCTAAAGACCAGTGGGGACCCCAGTCGCAAAGAAGCCCGTCAGAATACCGTCGGTTGTTCGAGTCTAAGTACAAGGAACTAACCGACGGTAGCGTTATCAAAGCAGCGCCAGGAGCGGTGGAACGGCTAGCGAAGCGAATTGTTTCGCTAGTCACCATCGACTCCAGAACCAAAGGGCTGGCTGGGCTCCAGATCGAAACGGTAGGGGAGATTTTATGGTCCCTGAAAGTCCCGGCGACATATATTTGCCGTCGAGGTTTCGCAACCTGGGACCTTTTACTCCCCTCTGAACAGGAAGCAGAGAAGTTGGCCAGGGCCGACCTGAGGCATAAACATCTGATCCTCAGGCCGGAGTACTTGAGCAGGAGGAGGACACTAGTCACTGTCCTCGGCGTCCCCTGCTATATTGACTCGGAGCAACTAGGTGCAGTGATGAGTCAATATGGGGACGTCGAAGCCATAATCCCGGTCCGCGGTCCCCATAACCTAATGGTAGGGGACTACAAAATTAAAATGCGTTTGGACCGGGATGGCTTCAACAAGATACCGCCACTGCTCAAGTGCGACTCCTGGTCGATGTCTATCATCGTCGAGGGCAGGAGGCCACATTGCTGGCACTGCGAGCAGAAGGGGCATATGGCGAAAGACTGCCCAAAAAAGGCGCCAATCAAGAAGACCCCTTCTGCCGCAGCCCCGGGAGGTCCAGCGGCATCAGTAGCTCCTAGAACTGATAAGGACGAGGAGGGTTTCACCCCAGTGGTTCGAAAGAACAAACCACAGAAGCCCTCCTCCAAAGTGCAGCCCTCTGAAGTAAAAGGGATGCGGGGTCCCGCCAAGTCAATGAGCGAGGATATGCCCACCGATAAGGAGCCGCAGCAAACATCTGGCACGGCAGCGGCCACCAAACGGAAGACAGAGGCTCCCCTGTCACTACCTTCATCAACATCATCATCGTCCGACTCGGAAGGGGAGAAGATGGAGGGTGACGCTTGCCCGGCCCCGGCTCGAGAGACAGAGAAAAAGTTCACCCGGGACAGAAAGGTGGCCAAACGTGCCGTTTCACAAGCAAAAGAGGCTGGGCCCCAATCCCCCGCCCCAATGTCCGTAGAGATGACTATCTCTCCTGCTCAGTCCCCCGAATCCCCAAAACCTAAACCCACCACTGAGCAGAAATCCCCTTCCCCCACTAAAACTCCCCCAGCTAGTTCCCGCTCTCTGTCTCGAAAGGAAGAGTCGGGGACCAAAACTCCGAATGTGGCCAAACAGGCCAAGAAACAAAAAGCGTCGCCCTCTCCTACAAGAAAGGAGAAGACGAGAAAGCTCCCCTTCCTGCCAGGGGACCTCATCTGCGATGCAGATCTGCACCACGCCGCTGCCGAGCTTACGCCGCAGCAGAGAGGTGCCATCAAACCGCTGCAGCTCCTTACGAAGACCCAGGGTCTGGACACTACCAACCCGTCCAACTTCCCCGATGCTCCTTTGCTGATCACGTTCGTCAGGAAGACGAAAATTCGCCGCACGAAATCCATGTGGCGAATGATAGAAGCAGCAAAGGATGCGATCCTGGGTCTAACGTTGGTGGAAGAAGGGCACGACTCCCTCGACGATCTGAGGGATAAATGTGAAGGGAGGATCCCCATTTACGTCCACCCTTGTTTTTATAGAGCTTTAAAGTTAACCTTCCCCCTGGATGTCGGGGGCATCTCCCGAGACGGCCGCGCGTCGTCAGAATTGCTCACTGGCAATATCGGGCATGCCGTCGGCATCCTCACTGACAAAGACTTTAGGCCGCTGATTGACACTGACTAGTGCAATGGCTACGACCTTGAAACTAGGAAGCTTGAACGCGAGAGGCTTGAGATCCTTAAGCAAAGCAGCCCGCATACTGGGGGATCTCAGGGCTCTTGAATTAGATGTGGCTGCGGTACAGGAAACTCACTATGTTTCGATGGACGATCACCGACTGCTGTCGGAACATTTCGATGTTTTTTCAGCTTTTGGTGACCGTTCTGCTCGGGGAGTTTCGCTGTTAGTTAGACGCACTCTGTTAGCAAGGGTAAACGTTGTTCACGCGGATGCTGATGGCAGACTGGTCGTGGCTGATGTTGCCGTAAATAGTGCCATGTTTCGAATCGTCGCGGTTTATGCGCCCAATTCCATTCGTGAGAGGGTTTCCTTTTTCCGAGGGTTGGAGGGGTTTCTCGGTGGTTCGGAGCGGCTAATCCTAGTGGGAGATTGGAATGCCATCCTTGATCCCAGGATAGATAAGGTGGGGGGACCTAGTGGGTCGGATAGGTGTGAGACAAGTCTGTCTGATCTGATGGCACAATGCGATCTGGTCGACAGATTTCGTATCGATCACCCAGGGCGGGAGATGTGGACGTGGCTCGCTAGCGGCACTTTCCATTCAAGTTCTTACTTGGATAGATTGCTAATTAGAAGAGGCAACGTAGATTATATCTCTTGTCCCACGTTCCACTGGTTAGGCCATTCTGACCACAAGTTACTTGTGGCCAGTCTGGAGTTAGCCCCTAAGACACACAAGGTAGCTAGCTACTGGAAGTTAAATACCTCCTTACTGGAGATACGTGACTTCCGGGAGCAGCTATCTCTTAACTTTCAAAAGGGATTAGTGGGGGCGGTAACCGGGAGTAAGTGGTGGGTTAACGCCAAAGTTGGCATTAGGCGCTTTTCTGTTCAATATAGCCAACGCCTCGCCCTAAATAAGGCAGAAACAGAAAAGCGTTTAGAAAATAAGCTGGCCCGGGCGGTGGCTGGGGGGGATTCCCTAGGCATAGAGCTAGCTAAGGGGGACCTGAAACGTGCGGCTAACGTGCGGTATGAGGGTCAAGTAGTTAGAGCTAGGCTAGATAGAGTGTCCAACGAAGCCGTGAATGTGGACGCGCAAGAGCGTAGAACTCCACTTCGTCGCAGCTCGGTCGGTCTCATTCGTCAAGTCAAACACCCGGAAGGACACACCCTTGTGTCGGCTCGGGAGATTTGCCGGGGATTTCGTGAGCATTTCATGGAACGGTTCACCCAACTGCCCGGACTCCGCGTCGAGGAGTTTGGCAGCTATTTAGCTGGCTCGCCCCGCCTGGAGGCGGCCCGAGCGGCTAGCTGTGATGGGCGCGTTACAGAGTGTGAGGTCTTGGCTGCACTGAAGCAGGTCGGCTACGACAAATCGCCGGGACTCGATGGTTTGCCCTATGAATTGTTCTTGAGGCTGTCGCACATCTTCGTACCTATTCTGGTCAATGTTTTCAATCACTGGTTTGAACAGGGTTCCATCCCCGGTCAAGTCACCAAGGGAGTGATCACATTGCTTCAGAAAAAGGGCCAAGATGGTGGGGAATTAGACGATTACAGGCCCATAACTCTGCTAAACACAGATTTAAAGATTTTGGCCAAAGTTCTTGCAAATCGGTTGCAGCTTGTTATCGCTGAGTTGGTCGAACCTGATCAGAATTATGCTGTGAAGGGGAGATCGATTCAAAACAACTTGCATCTGATGCGCACGATCATAGAGGGATTAGAAGACGACACCGAAGCCGCGCTGATCAATTTAGATCAGTCCAAAGCTTTTGACAGGGTCGACCATCGGTTCCTGGGATCTGTTTTAGAGGCCTCCGGTTTTACACCGGACTTCCGCAGATGGATCTCCATTTTGTATCGCGGGCCGACGGCAGTGGTGCAAGTGAATGGAATGCGATCGGAGTCTTTTGCCGTCTCTCGGTCGGTACGTCAGGGATGTCCGCTGTCTCCCCTGCTTTACGTCCTTGCCTTGGAGCCTTTTCTCCGCAGGCTTAGGATCGGGGAGCCTGGACTGGCCCTACGCGGTATTGCTCTTCCTGGCGGTGCGCGAGCCAGGGTATCCGCGTATGCCGATGATGTCACCGTGTTTGTGTCGTGCTTTCGAGACATTCTCGCGGTGACTAAGGCACTCAGAAGGTACGAAAAAGTGACAGGGGCCAAAGTCAACCTTAGCAAATCCAATGGCCTAAGGTTGGCTGCCTGGAGTGGCGCGGCTGCGCTCCCGGGCCTTTTCAACTGGACTGACGGCCCGGTTCGGATCCTCGGCGTATGGTTCGGACCCGGTCTCCAGCTTGATAAGAACTGGTCGGAAGTACAGTCTAAGGTCGAAGCGTCTGTAAGGATTTGGCTTCGAAGGGGGCTTTCCCTTAAAGGTCGGGCTGAGGCGTGCGTCACGTACGTCTTTCCGCTCATCCTTTACCGATTGGCTGTACTACCTCTGCCTGCGGACCGCCGAGCGGTTTTAACGCGTCTCCTTTTCTCGCTTTTGTGGGCAAAGGGGAAGCCGCTAGTCCGTAGACAGGTCTGTACTCAACGTCCTGATGTGGGAGGCTTGGGAATGCCCGACTTGGCGAGCCATTTGTATGCCGAGCGGTTATCATTTCTGAGCCGAACCTTGACAGAGGAGTCTGCGTGGGGCCCTGCGGTTGGAAGCGCTTTTCCTAACCTCATCCCTGACCACTTGGCCGAATGCCGACGTAAGCCAAGGAGTCAATCGCAGTTCTTCAACGAATGCCGAGCTGCGCTCAGAGTGCTGCCGGGGTCCAGTGACCTCGCCCGGTCTAGAAGGACATTCTATCGGGAGTTAGTGGTGGGGACCGCTTCGGATCCTCTTGGGGAGCGACTTGGATTGTCGGAGGGGGAGGCTCGCTCTCAGTGGAATTGGGCGCCAGGCAGGAGCTATCTCAATAATTCTGAGTTCTCTCTGACCTGGCGATTGGTTCGAAATGTGTTACCCCTCAATGACATACGATTCAAAATTGGTATGGCTATCAGCCCCTTTTGCCCACGTTGCGAGGAAGATGAAATTGAAACGGCGGAACATGCCTTTTTCACCTGCTCCAAACTTCGTGAATTTTGGACGTATGTCGGCGAGGTGACGGCTCGCATCACCCCCGATCGGGTGACGTGCTTGGATTTAGCATCCGTTGTCTTCAACATGGACCCCTTGTGGCCCAGGGAGAAACGTATGGTTTTGCTCGCGATCTTAGCCGTAGCTAGACTCGTGGTGTATACTTCTCGCTTAGAGATAGGGCGTGGGGGGGTGCCGCCTTCTTATTATGATTTGATTTCGTATTTTAAACACCAGCTTAAAATCAAAATCAAATCTGATAGAAGGAGGTTGCCTTCTTCACTTTTCAAAAGTAGGTGGATACACACCGCTAGTTTATGCGTGTTCACGCGGAATAGATTCGAGTTCGTGTTCCCTGCCTAGGCATGGCACACAGCGACCTCAAAGTCTCTTTGTCGAAAAAACAACCCCTTTTTAAAAAAACTGACCAGCAAATTCTTTGGCGCAGTCCCTATTAGCTAGTAGCGTAAATGAGCTCTCTGTCCCCAGATTTATTTTAGGTGTCAGAACTCCTTCAGGATGCCCGTTCCCTAATTTATTTTATATCCCTGACCCGCCCTAAAAGTACTTATCCTGAAGGACACCGCACATCCCGACAAACCCATCCCTCCATTTCTTTTGCCCCCATAGAAACGCCCACTCCCAATTAGGAACTGACTCTCTTGCTTTCGGTTTTTACCGGAAGACAGCGAGCATTTCATACCTTAGATAGGTGGGGGGGACCCTACTAACTTATCTTAATTAGCATTTTCCTTGTTTCTTTATTTTTACCATCACTTTTATTTTTATTTATTTTTGGGGGATTATTTAAGGCTTAGTTTTTTGTTCTCCCACTCCCATCATCACACATGTACATAATCTTTGTAAATAAAATTCATTGAAACACCTGGGGATATTTTAAGTAGCTTAAGTCCATAGAGTGAATGTGGTATTATGGTGACTGAAACTAGTTTCTAGGGTATTCATAGACCAAGTGGACGACCCCCGACCCCCACTTTCCCCCCCATACCCCCTTTTGGCCTTGTGCCACATCTATTTAATGTATTCTGTATATTATTTGGATAAATAAATTGATTTTCTCCCGCCTGTTAAAATCATTGACTTGTCTTCGATTTTTTCAGGCAACTCTTAGGCGATCACTCGTGATTGCCTAAGAGGAGACCAGCTACTTGGGCCCCGCCCAGTTTAAAGCTAAATCATCAGGGGACTCTCTCTGTCCCCTTAGACTAGCCCCTGTTGGGCAATTTGTCTCTTCACACCCCTCTTGGGTGGCCGCCCCTGTTGGGCGGTTCCATTGTATTAATCTTTTTGTTCCCTTCTCTTGCAGGTGTCCAACCCCCAGGCTTGACTTAAGCAGCTGGCAGGTTTCGGGTCTGACTTACGTACCTTTTGGCGACGGTCTTCCTGAATCCGAATCGGCGGGTCTCTAGCCGGGAGTTGGATGGAAGAGGGGAGGAGTGGTCCGGGCTCTGCTGCAGAGTCTTTGTCTAGCCCGGGCTCCTTTTCCGAACTGAGGCGACGGTCTCAGGTCGGGGAGGGAGCAGACCTCAAACAGCAGGACGGTCACGCCGCCATAGGCGTCGTGCCCAGTACGTCCGCCAGTGCCGCTCCCAGCACTGAAGGTAGATCGGGGTCTGCCGCCTTAGGCGGGAGCCCTGTTAGCTCGCACGCTGCTGTCCCCGGCAGCTCCACCCAGGATAGCTCAGATCTTAGAGGTGATCTGGGTCGGTGGGAACGACTCCCCACTGCACCAATCGCTCGTCGGGCTTCAACCGTCAGCCCGCCTGGTAGTAGGCGAAAAGGCCGCCTGCCTCCAGGAGTAAGAGCGACCCGGTCGGTGGAGTCCCACAAAGAAGGGGCCACCGACCCAGATCAGCCGCCAGCCCACATTGACAGGGACTCTGCTCAATGCCGCAACCTCACCCAAGAACTCTTTGGAAGTGACAGCAGCATTTGCAGCGACAGCAGTGTCTGCAGCGACCACAGCCCTGTGAGCAGTCGTGGCAGTAGCAGAGACAGCAGCATGGAAGTTCTGCAGCTGACTCCAGATGGCCCGGCCAAGGCTAGCATGCGGCAGTCTAGGCCGAGGAAGATGGGGGCTGCTCGCACCGTCACCAAAAAAGGAGCAGCGGATGTCGCTGGCAAGAGAGGAACCAAGGCGGCCACTCCGCCGGCAACAACGCCGGAAACAGCTCCAAAGGAGTGGCCGTCCCTCTCATCAACACCAGCGGAGACACCCAATTCATGGGCGATACCTCCCGGGCAGAAGACGCCGTCGCCGACGAAGGCTGTAACACCTACAACTCCGGCGCAAACCAACTCTCCTGCCCAATCACCTAAAGACCAGTGGGGACCCCAGTCGCAAAGAAGCCCGTCAGAATACCGTCGGTTGTTCGAGTCTAAGTACAAGGAACTAACCGACGGTAGCGTTATCAAAGCAGCGCCAGGAGCGGTGGAACGGCTAGCGAAGCGAATTGTTTCGCTAGTCACCATCGACTCCAGAACCAAAGGGCTGGCTGGGCTCCAGATCGAAACGGTAGGGGAGATTTTATGGTCCCTGAAAGTCCCGGCGACATATATTTGCCGTCGAGGTTTCGCAACCTGGGACCTTTTACTCCCCTCTGAACAGGAAGCAGAGAAGTTGGCCAGGGCCGACCTGAGGCATAAACATCTGATCCTCAGGCCGGAGTACTTGAGCAGGAGGAGGACACTAGTCACTGTCCTCGGCGTCCCCTGCTATATTGACTCGGAGCAACTAGGTGCAGTGATGAGTCAATATGGGGACGTCGAAGCCATAATCCCGGTCCGCGGTCCCCATAACCTAATGGTAGGGGACTACAAAATTAAAATGCGTTTGGACCGGGATGGCTTCAACAAGATACCGCCACTGCTCAAGTGCGACTCCTGGTCGATGTCTATCATCGTCGAGGGCAGGAGGCCACATTGCTGGCACTGCGAGCAGAAGGGGCATATGGCGAAAGACTGCCCAAAAAAGGCGCCAATCAAGAAGACCCCTTCTGCCGCAGCCCCGGGAGGTCCAGCGGCATCAGTAGCTCCTAGAACTGATAAGGACGAGGAGGGTTTCACCCCAGTGGTTCGAAAGAACAAACCACAGAAGCCCTCCTCCAAAGTGCAGCCCTCTGAAGTAAAAGGGATGCGGGGTCCCGCCAAGTCAATGAGCGAGGATATGCCCACCGATAAGGAGCCGCAGCAAACATCTGGCACGGCAGCGGCCACCAAACGGAAGACAGAGGCTCCCCTGTCACTACCTTCATCAACATCATCATCGTCCGACTCGGAAGGGGAGAAGATGGAGGGTGACGCTTGCCCGGCCCCGGCTCGAGAGACAGAGAAAAAGTTCACCCGGGACAGAAAGGTGGCCAAACGTGCCGTTTCACAAGCAAAAGAGGCTGGGCCCCAATCCCCCGCCCCAATGTCCGTAGAGATGACTATCTCTCCTGCTCAGTCCCCCGAATCCCCAAAACCTAAACCCACCACTGAGCAGAAATCCCCTTCCCCCACTAAAACTCCCCCAGCTAGTTCCCGCTCTCTGTCTCGAAAGGAAGAGTCGGGGACCAAAACTCCGAATGTGGCCAAACAGGCCAAGAAACAAAAAGCGTCGCCCTCTCCTACAAGAAAGGAGAAGACGAGAAAGCTCCCCTTCCTGCCAGGGGACCTCATCTGCGATGCAGATCTGCACCACGCCGCTGCCGAGCTTACGCCGCAGCAGAGAGGTGCCATCAAACCGCTGCAGCTCCTTACGAAGACCCAGGGTCTGGACACTACCAACCCGTCCAACTTCCCCGATGCTCCTTTGCTGATCACGTTCGTCAGGAAGACGAAAATTCGCCGCACGAAATCCATGTGGCGAATGATAGAAGCAGCAAAGGATGCGATCCTGGGTCTAACGTTGGTGGAAGAAGGGCACGACTCCCTCGACGATCTGAGGGATAAATGTGAAGGGAGGATCCCCATTTACGTCCACCCTTGTTTTTATAGAGCTTTAAAGTTAACCTTCCCCCTGGATGTCGGGGGCATCTCCCGAGACGGCCGCGCGTCGTCAGAATTGCTCACTGGCAATATCGGGCATGCCGTCGGCATCCTCACTGACAAAGACTTTAGGCCGCTGATTGACACTGACTAGTGCAATGGCTACGACCTTGAAACTAGGAAGCTTGAACGCGAGAGGCTTGAGATCCTTAAGCAAAGCAGCCCGCATACTGGGGGATCTCAGGGCTCTTGAATTAGATGTGGCTGCGGTACAGGAAACTCACTATGTTTCGATGGACGATCACCGACTGCTGTCGGAACATTTCGATGTTTTTTCAGCTTTTGGTGACCGTTCTGCTCGGGGAGTTTCGCTGTTAGTTAGACGCACTCTGTTAGCAAGGGTAAACGTTGTTCACGCGGATGCTGATGGCAGACTGGTCGTGGCTGATGTTGCCGTAAATAGTGCCATGTTTCGAATCGTCGCGGTTTATGCGCCCAATTCCATTCGTGAGAGGGTTTCCTTTTTCCGAGGGTTGGAGGGGTTTCTCGGTGGTTCGGAGCGGCTAATCCTAGTGGGAGATTGGAATGCCATCCTTGATCCCAGGATAGATAAGGTGGGGGGACCTAGTGGGTCGGATAGGTGTGAGACAAGTCTGTCTGATCTGATGGCACAATGCGATCTGGTCGACAGATTTCGTATCGATCACCCAGGGCGGGAGATGTGGACGTGGCTCGCTAGCGGCACTTTCCTTTCAAGTACTTACTTGGATAGATTGCTAATTAGAAGAGGCAACGTAGATTATATCTCTTGTCCCACGTTCCACTGGTTAGGCCATTCTGACCACAAGCTACTTGTGGCCAGTCTGGAGTTAGGCCCTAAGACACACAAGGTAGCTAGCTACTGGAAGTTAAATACCTCCTTACTGGAGATGCGTGACTTCCGGGAGCAGCTATCTCTTAACTTTCAAAAGGGATTAGTGGGGGCGGTAACCGGGAGTAAGTGGTGGGTTAACGCCAAAGTTGGCATTAGGCGCTTTTCTGTTCAATATAGCCAACGCCTCGCCTTAAATAAGGCAGAAACAGAAAAGCGTTTAGAAACTAAGCTGGCCCGGGCGGTGGCTGGGGGGGATTCCCTAGGCATAGAACTAGCTAAGGGGGACCTGAAACGTGCGGCTAACGTGCGGTATGAAGGTCAAGTAGTTAGAGCTAGGCTAGATAGAGTGTCCAACGAAGCCGTGAATGTGGACGCGCAAGAGCGTAGAACTCCACTTCGTCGCAGCTCGGTCGGTCTCATTCGTCAAGTCAAACACCCGGAAGGACACACCCTTGTGTCGGCTCGGGAGATTTGCCGGGGATTTCGTGAGCATTTCATGGAACGGTTCACCCAACTGCCCGGACTCCGCGTCGAGGAGTTTGGCAGCTATTTAGCTGGCTCGCCCCGCCTGGAGGCGGCCCGAGCGGCTAGCTGTGATGGGCGCGTTACAGAGTGTGAGGTCTTGGCTGCACTGAAGCAGGTCGGCTACGACAAATCGCCGGGACTCGATGGTTTGCCCTATGAATTGTTCTTGAGGCTGTCGCACATCTTCGTACCTATTCTGGTCAATGTTTTCAATCACTGGTTTGAACAGGGTTCCATCCCCGGTCAAGTCACCAAGGGAGTGATCACATTGCTTCAGAAAAAGGGCCAAGATGGTGGGGAATTAGACGATTACAGGCCCATAACTCTGCTAAACACAGATTTAAAGATTTTGGCCAAAGTTCTTGCAAATCGGTTGCAGCTTGTTATCGCTGAGTTGGTCGAACCTGATCAGAATTATGCTGTGAAGGGGAGATCGATTCAAAACAACTTGCATCTGATGCGCACGATCATAGAGGGATTAGAAGACGACACCGAAGCCGCGCTGATCAATTTAGATCAGTCCAAAGCTTTTGACAGGGTCGACCATCGGTTCCTGGGATCTGTTTTAGAGGCCTCCGGTTTTACACCGGACTTCCGCAAATGGATCTCCATTTTGTATCGCGGGCCGACGGCAGTGGTGCAAGTGAATGGAATGCGATCGGAGTCTTTTGCCGTCTCTCGGTCGGTACGTCAGGGATGTCCGCTGTCTCCCCTGCTTTACGTCCTTGCCTTGGAGCCTTTTCTCCGCAGGCTTAGGATCGGGGAGCCTGGACTGGCCCTACGCGGTATTGCTCTTCCTGGCGGTGCGCGAGCCAGGGTATCCGCGTATGCCGATGATGTCACCGTGTTTGTGTCGTGCTTTCGAGACATTCTCGCGGTGACTAAGGCACTCAGAAGGTACGAAAAAGTGACAGGGGCCAAAGTCAACCTTAGCAAATCCAATGGCCTAAGGTTGGCTGCCTGGAGTGGCGCGGCTGCGCTCCCGGGCCTTTTCAACTGGACTGACGGCCCGGTTCGGATCCTCGGCGTATGGTTCGGACCCGGTCTCCAGCTTGATAAGAACTGGTCGGAAGTACAGTCTAAGGTCGAAGCGTCTGTAAGGATTTGGCTTCGAAGGGGGCTTTCCCTTAAAGGTCGGGCTGAGGCGTGCGTCACGTACGTCTTTCCGCTCATCCTTTACCGATTGGCTGTACTACCTCTGCCTGCGGACCGCCGAGCGGTTTTAACGCGTCTCCTTTTCTCGCTTTTGTGGGCAAAGGGGAAGCCGCTAGTCCGTAGACAGGTCTGTACTCAACGTCCTGATGTGGGAGGCTTGGGAATGCCCGACTTGGCGAGCCATTTGTATGCCGAGCGGTTATCATTCCTGAGCCGAACCTTGACAGAGGAGTCTGCGTGGGGCCCTGCGGTTGGAAGCGCTTTTCCTAACCTCATCCCTGACCACTTGGCCGAATGCCGACGTAAGCCAAGGAGTCAATCGCAGTTCTTCAACGAATGCCGAGCTGCGCTCAGAGTGCTGCCGGGGTCCAGTGACCTCGCCCGGTCTAGAAGGACATTCTATCGGGAGTTAGTGGTGGGGACCGCTTCGGATCCTCTTGGGGAGCGACTTGGATTGTCGGAGGAGGAGGCTCGCTCTCAGTGGAATTGGGCGCCAGGCAGGAGCTATCTCAATAATTCTGAGTTCTCTCTGACCTGGCGATTGGTTCGAAATGTGTTACCCCTCAATGACATACGATTCAAAATTGGTATGGCTATCAGCCCCTTTTGCCCACGTTGCGAGGAAGATGAAATTGAAACGGCGGAACATGCCTTTTTCACCTGCTCCAAACTTCGTGAATTTTGGACGTATGTCGGCGAGGTGACGGCTCGCATCACCCCCGATCGGGTGACGTGCTTGGATTTAGCATCCGTTGTCTTCAACATGGACCCCTTGTGGCCCAGGGAGAAACGTATGGTTTTGCTCGCGATCTTAGCCGTAGCTAGACTCGTGGTGTATACTTCTCGCTTAGAGATAGGGCGTGGGGGGGTGCCGCCTTCTTATTATGATTTGATTTCGTATTTTAAACACCAGCTTAAAATCAAAATCAAATCTGATAGAAGGAGGTTGCCTTCTTCACTTTTCAAAAGTAGGTGGATACACACCGCTAGTTTATGCGTGTTCACGCGGAATAGATTCGAGTTCGTGTTCCCTGCCTAGGCATGGCACACAGCGACCTCAAAGTCTCTTTGTCGAAAAAACAACCCCTTTTTAAAAAAACTGACCAGCAAATTCTTTGGCGCAGTCCCTATTAGCTAGTAGCGTAAATGAGCTCTCTGTCCCCAGATTTATTTTAGGTGTCAGAACTCCTTCAGGATGCCCGTTCCCTAATTTATTTTATATCCCTGACCCGCCCTAAAAGTACTTATCCTGAAGGACACCGCACATCCCGTCAAACCCATCCCTCCATTTCTTTTGCCCCCATAGAAACGCCCACTCCCAATTAGGAACTGACTCTCTTGCTTTCGGTTTTTACCGGAAGACAGCGAGCATTTCATACCTTAGATAGGTGGGGGGACCCTACTAACTTATCTTAATTAGCATTTTCCTTGTTTCTTTATTTTTACCATCACTTTTATTTTTATTTATTTTTGGGGGATTATTTAAGGCTTAGTTTTTTGTTCTCCCACTCCCATCATCACACATGTACATAATCTTTGTAAATAAAATTCATTGAAACACCTGGGGATATTTTAAGTAGCTTAAGTCCATAGAGTGAATGTGGTATTATGGTGACTGAAACTAGTTTCTAGGGTATTCATAGACCAAGTGGACGACCCCCGACCCCCATCTTCCCCCCCATACCCCCTTTTGGCCTTGTGCCACATCTAAATTTTTTGTACATGTATAAATTTTTTGGATAAATAAATTGATTTTCTCCCGCCTGTTAAAATCATTGACTTGTCTTCGATTTTTTCAGGCAACTCTTAGGCAATCACTCGTGATTGCCTAAGAGGAGACCAGCTACTTGGGCCCCGCCCAGTTTAAAGCTAAATCATCAGGGGACTCTCTCTGTCCCCTTAGACTAGCCCCTGTTGGGCAATTTGTCTCTTCACACCCCTCTTGGGTGGCCGCCCCTGTTGGGCGGTTCCATTGTATTAATCTTTTTGTTCCCTTCTCTTGCAGGTGTCCAACCCCCAGGCTTGACTTAAGCAGCTGGCAGGTTTCGGGTCTGACTTACGTACCTTTTGGCGACGGTCTTCCTGAATCCGAATCGGCGGGTCTCTAGCCGGGAGTTGGATGGAAGAGGGGAGGAGTGGTCCGGGCTCTGCTGCAGAGTCTTTGTCTAGCCCGGGCTCCTTTTCCGAACTGAGGCGACGGTCTCAGGTCGGGGAGGGAGCAGACCTCAAACAGCAGGACGGTCACGCCGCCATAGGCGTCGTGCCCAGTACGTCCGCCAGTGCCGCTCCCAGCACTGAAAGTAGATCAGGGTATGCCGCCTTAGGCGGGAGCCCTGTTAGCTTGCACGCTGCTGTCCCCGGCAGCTCCACCCAGGATAGCTCAGATCCTAGAGGTGATCTGGGTCGGTGGGAACGACTCCCCACTGTACCAATCGCTCGCCGGGCTTCAACCGTCAGCCCGCCTGGTAGTAGGCGAAAAGGCCGCCTGCCTCCAGGAGTAAGAGCGACCCGGTCGGTGGAGTCCCACAAAGAAGGGGCCACCGACCCAGATCAGCCGCCAGCCCACATTGACAGGGACTCTGCTCAATGCCGCAACCTCACCCAAGAACTCTTTGGAAGTGACAGCAGCATTTGCAGCGACAGCAGTGTCTGCAGCGACCACAGCCCTGTGAGCAGTCGTGGCAGTAGCAGAGACAGCAGCATGGAAGTTCTGCAGCTGACTCCAGATGGCCCGGCCAAGGCTAGCATGCGGCAGTCTAGGCCGAGGAAGATGGGGGCTGCTCGCACCGTCACCAAAAAAGGAGCAGCGGATGTCGCTGGCAAGAGAGGAACCAAGGCGGCCACTCCGCCGGCAACAACGCCGGAAACAGCTCCAAAGGAGTGGCCGTCCCTCTCATCAACACCAGCGGAGACACCCAATTCATGGGCGATACCTCCCGGGCAGAAGACGCCGTCGCCGACGAAGGCTGTAACACCTACAACTCCGGCGCAAACCAACTCTCCTGCCCAATCACCTAAAGACCAGTGGGGACCCCAGTCGCAAAGAAGCCCGTCAGAATACCGTCGGTTGTTCGAGTCTAAGTACAAGGAACTAACCGACGGTAGCGTTATCAAAGCAGCGCCAGGAGCGGTGGAACGGCTAGCGAAGCGAATTGTTTCGCTAGTCACCATCGACTCCAGAACCAAAGGGCTGGCTGGGCTCCAGATCGAAACGGTAGGGGAGATTTTATGGTCCCTGAAAGTCCCGGCGACATATATTTGCCGTCGAGGTTTCGCAACCTGGGACCTTTTACTCCCCTCTGAACAGGAAGCAGAGAAGTTGGCCAGGGCCGACCTGAGGCATAAACATCTGATCCTCAGGCCGGAGTACTTGAGCAGGAGGAGGACACTAGTCACTGTCCTCGGCGTCCCCTGCTATATTGACTCGGAGCAACTAGGTGCAGTGATGAGTCAATATGGGGACGTCGAAGCCATAATCCCGGTCCGCGGTCCCCATAACCTAATGGTAGGGGACTACAAAATTAAAATGCGTTTGGACCGGGATGGCTTCAACAAGATACCGCCACTGCTCAAGTGCGACTCCTGGTCGATGTCTATCATCGTCGAGGGCAGGAGGCCACATTGCTGGCACTGCGAGCAGAAGGGGCATATGGCGAAAGACTGCCCAAAAAAGGCGCCAATCAAGAAGACCCCTTCTGCCGCAGCCCCGGGAGGTCCAGCGGCATCAGCAGCTCCTAAAACCGGAAAAGACGAGGAGGGTTTCACCCCAGTGGTCCGAAAGAACAAACCACAGAAGCCCTCCTCCAAAGTGCAGCCCTCTGAAGTAAAAGGGATGCGGGGTCCCGCCAAGTCAATGAGCGAGGATATGCCCACCGATAAGGAGCCGCAGCAAACATCTGGCACGGCAGCGGCCACCAAACGGAAGACAGAGGCTCCCCTGTCACTACCTTCATCAACATCATCATCGTCCGACTCGGAAGGGGAGAAGATGGAGGGTGACGCTTGCCCGGCCCCGGCTCGAGAGACAGAGAAAAAGTTCACCCGGGACAGAAAGGTGGCCAAACGTGCCGTTTCACTATCAAAAGAGGCTGGGCCCCAATCCCCCGCCCCAATGTCCGTAGAGATGACTATCTCTCCTGCTCAGTCCCCCGAATCCCCAAAACCTAAACCCACCACTGAGCAGAAATCCCCTTCCCCCACTGAAACTCCCCCAGCTAGTTCCCGCTCTCTGTCTCGAAAGGAAGAGTCGGGGTCCAAAACTCCCAATGTGGCCAAACAGGCCAAGAAACAAAAAGCGTCGCCCTCCCCTACAAGAAAGGAGAAGACGAGAAAGCTCCCCTTCCTGCCAGGGGACCTCATCTGCGAAGCAGATCTGCACCACGCCGCTGCCGAGCTTACGCCGCAGCAAAGAAGCGCGCTCAGGCCGCTGCAGCTCCTTACGAAGACCCAGGGTCTGGACACTACCAACCCGTCCAACTTCCCCGATGCTCCTTTGCTGATCACGTTCGTCAGGAAGACGAAAATTCGCCGCACGAAATCCATGTGGCGAATGATAGAAGCAGCAAAGGATGCGATCCTGGGTCTAACGTTGGTGGAAGAAGGGCACGACTCCCTCGACGATCTGAGGGATAAATGTGAAGGGAGGATCCCCATTTACGTCCACCCTTGTTTTTATAGAGCGTTAAAGTTAACCTTCCCCCTGGATGTCGGGGGCATCTCCCGAGACGGCCGCGCGTCGTCAGAATTGCTCACTGGCAATATCGGGCATGCCGTCGGCATCCTCACTGACAAAGACTTTAGGCCGCTGATTGACACTGACTAGTGCAATGGCTACGACCTTGAAACTAGGAAGCTTGAACGCGAGAGGCTTGAGATCCTTAAGCAAAGCAGCCCGCATACTGGGGGATCTCAAGGCTTTTGAATTAGATGTGGCTGCGGTACAGGAAACTCACTATGTTTCGATGGACGATCATCGACTGCTGTCGGAACATTTCGATGTTTTTTCAGCATTTGGTGACCGTTCTGCTCGGGGAGTTTCGCTGTTAGTTAGACGCACTCTGTTAGCAAGGGTAAACGTTGTTCACGCGGATGCTGATGGCAGACTGGTCGTGGCTGATGTTGCCGTGAATAGTGCCATGTTTCGAATCGTCGCGGTTTATGCGCCCAATTCCATTCGTGAGAGGGTTTCCTTTTTCCGAGGGTTGGAGGGGTTTCTCGGTGGTTCGGAGCGGCTAATCCTAGTGGGAGATTGGAATGCCATCCTTGATCCCAGGATAGATAAGGTGGGGGGACCTAGTGGGTCGGATAGGTGTGAGACAAGTCTGTCTGATCTGATGGCACAATGCGATCTGGTCGACAGATTTCGTATCGATCACCCAGGGCGGGAGATGTGGACGTGGCTCGCTAGCGGCACTTTCCTTTCAAGTACTTACTTGGATAGATTGCTAATTAGAAGAGGCAACGTAGATTATATCTCTTGTCCCACGTTCCACTGGTTAGGCCATTCTGACCACAAGCTACTTGTGGCCAGTCTGGAGTTAGGCCCTAAGACACACAAGGTAGCTAGCTACTGGAAGTTAAATACCTCCTTACTGGAGATACGTGACTTCCGAGAGCAGCTATCTCTTAACTTTCAAAAGGGATTAGTGGGGGCGGTAACCGGGAGTAAGTGGTGGGTTAACGCCAAAGTTGGCATTAGGCGCTTTTCTGTTCAATATAGCCAACGCCTCGCCTTAAATAAGGCAGAAACAGAAAAGCGTTTAGAAACTAAGCTGGCCCGGGCGGTGGCTGGGGGGGATTCCCTAGGCATAGAACTAGCTAAGGGGGACCTGAAACGTGCGGCTAACGTGCGGTATGAAGGTCAAGTAGTTAGAGCTAGGCTAGATAGAGTGTCCAACGAAGCCGTGAATGTGGACGCGCAAGAGCGTAGAACTCCACTTCGTCGCAGCTCGGTCGGTCTCATTCGTCAAGTCAAACACCCGGAAGGACACACCCTTGTGTCGGCTCGGGAGATTTGCCGGGGATTTCGTGAGCATTTCATGGAACGGTTCACCCAACTGCCCGGACTCCGCGTCGAGGAGTTTGGCAGCTATTTAGCTGGCTCGCCCCGCCTGGAGGCGGCCCGAGCGGCTAGCTGTGATGGGCGCGTTACAGAGTGTGAGGTCTTGGCTGCACTGAAGCAGGTCGGCTACGACAAATCGCCGGGACTCGATGGTTTGCCCTATGAATTGTTCTTGAGGCTGTCGCACATCTTCGTACCTATTCTGGTCAATGTTTTCAATCACTGGTTTGAACAGGGTTCCATCCCCGGTCAAGTCACCAAGGGAGTGATCACATTGCTTCAGAAAAAGGGCCAAGATGGTGGGGAATTAGACGATTACAGGCCCATAACTCTGCTAAACACAGATTTAAAGATTTTGGCCAAAGTTCTTGCAAATCGGTTGCAGCTTGTTATCGCTGAGTTGGTCGAACCTGATCAGAATTATGCTGTGAAGGGGAGATCGATTCAAAACAACTTGCATCTGATGCGCACGATCATAGAGGGATTAGAAGACGACACCGAAGCCGCGCTGATCAATTTAGATCAGTCCAAAGCTTTTGACAGGGTCGACCATCGGTTCCTGGGATCTGTTTTAGAGGCCTCCGGTTTTACACCGGACTTCCGCAGATGGATCTCCATTTTGTATCGCGGGCCGACGGCAGTGGTGCAAGTGAATGGAATGCGATCGGAGTCTTTTGCCGTCTCTCGGTCGGTACGTCAGGGATGTCCGCTGTCTCCCCTGCTTTACGTCCTTGCCTTGGAGCCTTTTCTCCGCAGGCTTAGGATCGGGGAGCCTGGACTGGCCCTACGCGGTATTGCTCTTCCTGGCGGTGCGCGAGCCAGGGTATCCGCGTATGCCGATGATGTCACCGTGTTTGTGTCGTGCTTTCGAGACATTCTCGCGGTGACTAAGGCACTCAGAAGGTACGAAAAAGTGACAGGGGCCAAAGTCAACCTTAGCAAATCCAATGGCCTAAGGTTGGCTGCCTGGAGTGGCGCGGCTGCGCTCCCGGGCCTTTTCAACTGGACTGACGGCCCGGTTCGGATCCTCGGCGTATGGTTCGGACCCGGTCTCCAGCTTGATAAGAACTGGTCGGAAGTACAGTCTAAGGTCGAAGCGTCTGTAAGGATTTGGCTTCGAAGGGGGCTTTCCCTTAAAGGTCGGGCTGAGGCGTGCGTCACGTACGTCTTTCCGCTCATCCTTTACCGATTGGCTGTACTACCTCTGCCTGCGGACCGCCGAGCGGTTTTAACGCGTCTCCTTTTCTCGCTTTTGTGGGCAAAGGGGAAGCCGCTAGTCCGTAGACAGGTCTGTACTCAACGTCCTGATGTGGGAGGCTTGGGAATGCCCGACTTGGCGAGCCATTTGTATGCCGAGCGGTTATCATTCCTGAGCCGAACCTTGACAGAGGAGTCTGCGTGGGGCCCTGCGGTTGGAAGCGCTTTTCCTAACCTCATCCCTGACCACTTGGCCGAATGCCGACGTAAGCCAAGGAGTCAATCGCAGTTCTTCAACGAATGCCGAGCTGCGCTCAGAGTGCTGCCGGGGTCCAGTGACCTCGCCCGGTCTAGAAGGACATTCTATCGGGAGTTAGTGGTGGGGACCGCTTCGGATCCTCTTGGGGAGCGACTTGGATTGTCGGAGGAGGAGGCTCGCTCTCAGTGGAATTGGGCGCCAGGCAGGAGCTATCTCAATAATTCTGAGTTCTCTCTGACCTGGCGATTGGTTCGAAATGTGTTACCCCTCAATGACATACGATTCAAAATTGGTATGGCTATCAGCCCCTTTTGCCCACGTTGCGAGGAAGATGAAATTGAAACGGCGGAACATGCCTTTTTCACCTGCTCCAAACTTCGTGAATTTTGGACGTATGTCGGCGAGGTGACGGCTCGCATCACCCCCGATCGGGTGACGTGCTTGGATTTAGCATCCGTTGTCTTCAACATGGACCCCTTGTGGCCCAGGGAGAAACGTATGGTTTTGCTCGCGATCTTAGCCGTAGCTAGACTCGTGGTGTATACTTCTCGCTTAGAGATAGGGCGTGGGGGGGTGCCGCCTTCTTATTATGATTTGATTTCGTATTTTAAACACCAGCTTAAAATCAAAATCAAATCTGATAGAAGGAGGTTGCCT
Source organism: Sepiola atlantica (assembly GCA_963556195.1). Taxonomy (NCBI): domain Eukaryota; kingdom Metazoa; phylum Mollusca; class Cephalopoda; order Sepiida; family Sepiolidae; genus Sepiola; species Sepiola atlantica. The sequence continues at coordinate 58,006,987 of OY744542.1, forward strand.
TCTTCACTTTTCAAAAGTAGGTGGATACACACCGCTAGTTTATGCGTGTTCACGCGGAATAGATTCGAGTTCGTGTTCCCTGCCTAGGCATGGCACACAGCGACCTTAAAGCATCTTTGTCGAAAAACAAAAATCCCCTTAAAAACTGACCAGTAAATTTTGGGCGCAGTCCCTATTAGCTAGTAGCGTAAATGAGCTCTTTGCCCCCAGCTTTATTTTAGGTGTCAGAACTCCTTCAGGATGCCCGCTCCCTAATTTATTTTATATCCCCGACCCGCCATAATAGTTCTTATCCTGAAGGACACCGCACATCCCGACAAACCCATCCCTCCATTTCTTTTGCCCCCATAGAAACGCCCACTCCCAATTAGGAGCTTACTCTCTTGCTTTCGGTCTGTACCAGAAGACAGCGAGCAGCTCATACTCTAGATAGGATGGGGGGTACCTTACTAACACACCTTAATTAGCATTTTCTTTGGTTCTTTATTTTTATCATCACTTTTATTTTTATTTATTTTTGGGGGATTATTTAAGGCTTAGTTTTTTGTTCTCCCACTCCCATCATCACACATGTAAATATCTATTGTAAATAAAATTCATTGAAACACCTGGGGATATTTTAAGTAGCTTAAGTCCATAGAGTGAATGTGGTATTGTGGTGACTGAAACTAGTTTTTAGGGTATTCATAGACCAAGTGGACGACCCCCGACCCCCATCTTCCCCCCCATACCCCTTTTTGGCCTTGTGCCACATCTGATTATTTATGTACAAATTTTTGGATAAATAAATTGATTTTCTCCCGCCTTTTAAAATCATTGACTTGTCTTCGATTTTTTCAGGCAACTCTTAGGCAATCACCCGTGATTGCCTAAGAGGAGACCAGCTACTTGGGCCCCGCCCAGTTTAAAGCTAAATCATCAGGGGACTCTCTCTGTCCCCTTAGACTAGCCCCTGTTGGGCAATTTGTCTCTTCACACCCCTCTTGGGTGGCCGCCCCTGTTGGGCGGTTCCATTGTATTAATCTTTTTGTTCCCTTCTCTTGCAGGTGTCCAACCCCCAGGCTTGACTTAAGCAGCTGGCAGGTTTCGGGTCTGACTTACGTACCTTTTGGCGACGGTCTTCCTGAATCCGAATCGGCGGGTCTCTAGCCGGGAGTTGGATGGAAGAGGGGAGGAGTGGTCCGGGCTCTGCTGCAGAGTCTTTGTCTAGCCCGGGCTCCTTTTCCGAACTGAGGCGACGGTCTCAGGTCGGGGAGGGAGCAGACCTCAAACAGCAGGACGGTCACGCCGCCATAGGCGTCGTGCCCAGTACGTCCGCCAGTGCCGCTCCCAGCACTGAAAGTAGATCAGGGTCTGCCGCCTTAGGCGGGAGCCCTGTTAGCTTGCACGCTGCTGTCCCCGGCAGCTCCACCCAGGATAGCTCAGATCCTAGAGGTGATCTGGGTCGGTGGGAACGACTCCCCACTGTACCAATCGCTCGCCGGGCTTCAACCGTCAGCCCGCCTGGTAGTAGGCGAAAAGGCCGCCTGCCTCCAGGAGTAAGAGCGACCCGGTCAGTGGAGTCCCACAAAGAAGGGGCCACCGACCCAGATCAGCCACCAGCCCACATTGACAGGGACTCTGCTCAATGCCGCAACTTGACCCAAGAACTTTTTGGCAGTGACAGCAGCATTTGCAGCGACAGCAGTGTCTGCAGCGACCACAGCCCTGTGAGCAGTCGTGGCAGTAGCAGAGACAGCAGCATGGAAGTTCTGCAGCTGACTCCAGTTGGTCCGGCCAAGGCTAGCATGCGGCAGTCTAGGCCGAGGAAGATGGGGGCTGCTCGCACCATCACTAAAAAAGGAGCAGCGGATGTCGCTGGCAAGAGAGGAACCAAGGCGGCCACTCCGCCGGCAACAACGCCGGAAACAGCTCCAAAGGAGTGGCCGTCCCTCTCATCAACACCAGCGGAGACACCCAATTCATGGGCGATACCTCCCGGGCAGAAGACGCCGTCGCCGACGAAGGCTGTAACACCTACAACTCCGGCGCAAACCAACTCTCCTGCCCAATCACCTAAAGACCAGTGGGGACCCCAGTCGCAAAGAAGCCCGTCAGAATACCGTCGGTTGTTCGAGTCTAAGTACAAGGATCTAACCGACGGTAGCGTTATCAAAGCAGCGCCAGGAGCGGTGGAACGGCTAGCGAAGCGAATTGTTTCGCTAGTCACCATCGACTCCAGAACCAAAGGGCTGGCTGGGCTCCAGATCGAGACGGTAGGGGAGATTCTATGGTCCCTAAAAGTCCCGGCGACATATATTTGCCGTCGAGGTTTCGCGACCTGGGACTTACTACTCCCCTCAGAACAAGAAGCGGAAAAGTTGGCCAGGGCCGACCTGAGGCATAAACATCTGATCCTCAGGCCGGAGTACTTGAGCAGGAGGAGGACACTAGTCACTGTCCTCGGCGTCCCCTGCTATATTGACTCGGAGCAACTAGGTGCAGTGATGAGTCAATATGGGGACGTCGAAGCCATAATCCCGGTCCGCGGTCCCCATAACCTAATGGTAGGGGACTACAAAATTAAAATGCGTTTGGACCGGGATGGCTTCAACAAGATACCGCCACTGCTCAAGTGCGACTCCTGGTCGATGTCTATCATCGTCGAGGGCAGGAGGCCACATTGCTGGCACTGCGAGCAGAAGGGGCATATGGCGAAAGACTGCCCAAAAAAGGCGCCAATCAAGAAGACCCCTTCTGCCGCAGCCCCGGGAGGTCCAGCGGCATCAGCAGCTCCTAGAACTGAAAAAGACGAGGAGGGTTTCACCCCAGTGGTCCGAAAGAACAAACCACAGAAGCCCTCCTCCAAAGTGCAGCCCTCTGAAGTAAAAGGGATGCGGGGTCCCGCTAAGTCAATGAGCGTGGATATGCCCACCGATAAGGAGCCGCAGCAAACATCTAGCACGGCAGCGGCCACGAAACGAAAAACCGAGGTTCCCCTGTCACTACCTTCGTCAACATCTTCATCGTCCGAATCGGAAGGGGAGAAGACGGAGGGTGACGCTTGCCCGGCCCCGGCTCGAGAGACAGAGAAAAAGTTCACCCGGGACAGAAAGGTGGCCAAACGTGCCGTTTCACTATCAAAAGAGGCTGGGCCCCAATCCCCCGCCCCAATGTCCGTAGAGATGACTATCTCTCCTGCTCAGTCCCCCGAATCCCCAAAACCTAAACCCACCACTGAGCAGAAATCCCCTTCCCCCACTGAAACTCCCCCAGCTAGTTCCCGCTCTCTGTCTCGAAAGGAAGAGTCGGGGTCCAAAACTCCCAATGTGGCCAAACAGGCCAAGAAACAAAAAGCGTCGCCCTCTCCTACAAGAAAGGAGAAGACGAGAAAGCTCCCCTTCCTGCCAGGGGACCTCATCTGCAATGCAGATCTGCACCACGCCGCTGCCGAGCTTACGCCGCAGCAGAGAGGTGCCATCAAACCGCTGCAGCTCCTTACGAAGACCCAGGGTCTGGACACTACCAACCCGTCCAACTTCCCCGATGCTCCTTTGCTGATCACGTTCGTCAGGAAGACGAAAATTCGCCGCACGAAATCCATGTGGCGAATGATAGAAGCAGCAAAGGATGCGATCCTGGGTCTAACGTTGGTGGAAGAAGGGCACGACTCCCTCGACGATCTGAGGGATAAATGTGAAGGGAGGATCCCCATTTACGTCCACCCTTGTTTTTATAGAGCGTTAAAGTTAACCTTCCCCCTGGATGTCGGGGGCATCTCCCGAGACGGCCGCGCGTCGTCAGAATTGCTCACTGGCAATATCGGGCATGCCGTCGGCATCCTCACTGACAAAGACTTTGGGCCGCTGATTGACACTGACTAGTGCAATGGCTACGACCTTGAAACTAGGAAGCTTGAACGCGAGAGGCTTGAGATCCTTAAGCAAAGCAGCCCGCATACTGGGGGATCTCAAGGCTTTTGAATTAGATGTGGCTGCGGTACAGGAAACTCACTATGTTTCGATGGACGATCATCGACTGCTGTCGGAACATTTCGATGTTTTTTCAGCATTTGGTGACCGTTCTGCTCGGGGAGTTTCGCTGTTAGTTAGACGCACTCTGTTAGCAAGGGTAAACGTTGTTCACGCGGATGCTGATGGCAGACTGGTCGTGGCTGATGTTGCCGTGAATAGTGCCATGTTTCGAATCGTCGCGGTTTATGCGCCCAATTCCATTCGTGAGAGGGTTTCCTTTTTCCGAGGGTTGGAGGGGTTTCTCGGTGGTTCGGAGCGGCTAATCCTAGTGGGAGATTGGAATGCCATCCTTGATCCCAGGATAGATAAGGTGGGGGGACCTAGTGGGTCGGATAGGTGTGAGACAAGTCTGTCTGATCTGATGGCACAATGCGATCTGGTCGACAGATTTCGTATCGATCACCCAGGGCGGGAGATGTGGACGTGGCTCGCTAGCGGCACTTTCCTTTCAAGTACTTACTTGGATAGATTGCTAATTAGAAGAGGCAACGTAGATTATATCTCTTGTCCCACGTTCCACTGGTTAGGCCATTCTGACCACAAGCTACTTGTGGCCAGTCTGGAGTTAGGCCCTAAGACACACAAGGTAGCTAGCTACTGGAAGTTAAATACCTCCTTACTGGAGATACGTGACTTCCGGGAGCAGCTATCTCTTAACTTTCAAAAGGGATTAGTGGGGGCGGTAACCGGGAGTAAGTGGTGGGTTAACGCCAAAGTTGGCATTAGGCGCTTTTCTGTTCAATATAGCCAACGCCTCGCCTTAAATAAGGCAGAAACAGAAAAGCGTTTAGAAACTAAGCTGGCCCGGGCGGTGGCTGGGGGGGATTCCCTAGGCATAGAACTAGCTAAGGGGGACCTGAAACGTGCGGCTAACGTGCGGTATGAAGGTCAAGTAGTTAGAGCTAGGCTAGATAGAGTGTCCAACGAAGCCGTGAATGTGGACGCGCAAGAGCGTAGAACTCCACTTCGTCGCAGCTCGGTCGGTCTCATTCGTCAAGTCAAACACCCGGAAGGACACACCCTTGTGTCGGCTCGGGAGATTTGCCGGGGATTTCGTGAGCATTTCATGGAACGGTTCACCCAACTGCCCGGACTCCGCGTCGAGGAGTTTGGCAGCTATTTAGCTGGCTCGCCCCGCCTGGAGGCGGCCCGAGCGGCTAGCTGTGATGGGCGCGTTACAGAGTGTGAGGTCTTGGCTGCACTGAAGCAGGTCGGCTACGACAAATCGCCGGGACTCGATGGTTTGCCCTATGAATTGTTCTTGAGGCTGTCGCACATCTTCGTACCTATTCTGGTCAATGTGTTCAATCACTGGTTTGAACAGGGTTCTATCCCCGGTCAAGTCACCAAGGGAGTGATCACATTGCTTCAGAAAAAGGGCCAAGATGGTGGGGAATTAGACGATTACAGGCCCATAACTCTGCTAAACACAGATTTAAAGATTTTGGCCAAAGTTCTTGCAAATCGGTTGCAGCTTGTTATCGCTGAGTTGGTCGAACCTGATCAGAATTACGCTGTGAAGGGGAGATCGATTCAAAACAACTTGCATCTGATGCGCACGATCATAGAGGGATTAGAAGACGACACCGAAGCCGCGCTGATCAATTTAGATCAGTCCAAAGCTTTTGACAGGGTCGACCATCGTTTCCTGGGATCTGTTTTAGAGGCCTCCGGTTTTACACCGGACTTCCGCAGATGGATCTCCATTTTGTATCGCGGGCCGACGGCAGTGGTGCAAGTGAATGGAATGCGATCGGAGTCTTTTGCCGTCTCTCGGTCGGTACGTCAGGGATGTCCGCTGTCTCCCCTGCTTTACGTCCTTGCCTTGGAGCCTTTTCTCCGCAGGCTTAGGATCGGGGAGCCTGGACTGGCCCTACGCGGTATTGCTCTTCCTGGCGGTGCGCGAGCCAGGGTATCCGCGTATGCCGATGATGTCACCGTGTTTGTGTCGTGCTTTCGAGACATTCTCGCGGTGACTAAGGCACTCAGAAGGTACGAAAAAGTGACAGGGGCCAAAGTCAACCTTAGCAAATCCAATGGCCTAAGGTTGGCTGCCTGGAGTGGCGCGGCTGCGCTCCCGGGCCTTTTCAACTGGACTGACGGCCCGGTTCGGATCCTCGGCGTATGGTTCGGACCCGGTCTCCAGCTTGATAAGAACTGGTCGGAAGTACAGTCTAAGGTCGAAGCGTCTGTAAGGATTTGGCTTCGAAGGGGGCTTTCCCTTAAAGGTCGGGCTGAGGCGTGCGTCACGTACGTCTTTCCGCTCATCCTTTACCGATTGGCTGTACTACCTCTGCCTGCGGACCGCCGAGCGGTTTTAACGCGTCTCCTTTTCTCGCTTTTGTGGGCAAAGGGGAAGCCGCTAGTCCGTAGACAGGTCTGTACTCAACGTCCTGATGTGGGAGGCTTGGGAATGCCCGACTTGGCGAGCCATTTGTATGCCGAGCGGTTATCATTCCTGAGCCGAACCTTGACAGAGGAGTCTGCGTGGGGCCCTGCGGTTGGAAGCGCTTTTCCTAACCTCATCCCTGACCACTTGGCCGAATGCCGACGTAAGCCAAGGAGTCAATCGCAGTTCTTCAACGAATGCCGAGCTGCGCTCAGAGTGCTGCCGGGGTCCAGTGACCTCGCCCGGTCTAGAAGGACATTCTATCGGGAGTTAGTGGTGGGGACCGCTTCGGATCCTCTTGGGGAGCGACTTGGATTGTCGGAGGAGGAGGCTCGCTCTCAGTGGAATTGGGCGCCAGGCAGGAGCTATCTCAATAATTCTGAGTTCTCTCTGACCTGGCGATTGGTTCGAAATGTGTTACCCCTCAATGACATACGATTCAAAATTGGTATGGCTATCAGCCCCTTTTGCCCACGTTGCGAGGAAGATGAAATTGAAACGGCGGAACATGCCTTTTTCACCTGCTCCAAACTTCGTGAATTTTGGACGTATGTCGGCGAGGTGACGGCTCGCATCACCCCCGATCGGGTGACGTGCTTGGATTTAGCATCCGTTGTCTTCAACATGGACCCCTTGTGGCCCAGGGAGAAACGTATGGTTTTGCTCGCGATCTTAGCCGTAGCTAGACTCGTGGTGTATACTTCTCGCTTAGAGATAGGGCGTGGGGGGGTGCCGCCTTCTTATTATGATTTGATTTCGTATTTTAAACACCAGCTTAAAATCAAAATCAAATCTGATAGAAGGAGGTTGCCTTCTTCACTTTTCAAAAGTAGGTGGATACACACCGCTAGTTTATGCGTGTTCACGCGGAATAGATTCGAGTTCGTGTTCCCTGCCTAGGCATGGCACACAGCGACCTTAAAGCATCTTTGTCGAAAAACAAAAATCCCCTTAAAAACTGACCAGTAAATTTTGGGCGCAGTCCCTATTAGCTAGTAGCGTAAATGAGCTCTTTGCCCCCAGCTTTATTTTAGGTGTCAGAACTCCTTCAGGATGCCCGCTCCCTAATTTATTTTATATCCCCGACCCGCCATAATAGTTCTTATCCTGAAGGACACCGCACATCCCGACAAACCCATCCCTCCATTTCTTTTGCCCCCATAGAAACGCCCACTCCCAATTAGGAGCTTACTCTCTTGCTTTCGGTCTGTACCAGAAGACAGCGAGCAGCTCATACTCTAGATAGGATGGGGGGTACCTTACTAACACACCTTAATTAGCATTTTCTTTGGTTCTTTATTTTTATCATCACTTTTATTTTTATTTATTTTTTGGGGATTATTTAAGGCTTAGTTTTTTGTTCTCCCACTCCCATCATCACACATGTAAATATCTATTGTAAATAAAATTCATTGAAACACCTGGGGATATTTTAAGTAGCTTAAGTCCATAGAGTGAATGTGGTATTGTGGTGACTGAAACTAGTTTTTAGGGTATTCATAGACCAAGTGGACGACCCCCGACCCCCATCTTCCCCCCCATACCCCTTTTTGGCCTTGTGCCACATCTGATTATTTATGTACAAATTTTTGGATAAATAAATTGATTTTCTCCCGCCTTTTAAAATCATTGACTTGTCTTCGATTTTTTCAGGCAACTCTTAGGCAATCACCCGTGATTGCCTAAGAGGAGACCAGCTACTTGGGCCCCGCCCAGTTTAAAGCTAAATCATCAGGGGACTCTCTCTGTCCCCTTAGACTAGCCCCTGTTGGGCAATTTGTCTCTTCACACCCCTCTTGGGTGGCCGCCCCTGTTGGGCGGTTCCATTGTATTAATCTTTTTGTTCCCTTCTCTTGCAGGTGTCCAACCCCCAGGCTTGACTTAAGCAGCTGGCAGGTTTCGGGTCTGACTTACGTACCTTTTGGCGACGGTCTTCCTGAATCCGAATCGGCGGGTCTCTAGCCGGGAGTTGGATGGAAGAGGGGAGGAGTGGTCCGGGCTCTGCTGCAGAGTCTTTGTCTAGCCCGGGCTCCTTTTCCGAACTGAGGCGACGGTCTCAGGTCGGGGAGGGAGCAGACCTCAAACAGCAGGACGGTCACGCCGCCATAGGCGTCGTGCCCAGTACGTCCGCCAGTGCCGCTCCCAGCACTGAAAGTAGATCAGGGTCTGCCGCCTTAGGCGGGAGCCCTGTTAGCTTGCACGCTGCTGTCCCCGGCAGCTCCACCCAGGATAGCTCAGATCCTAGAGGTGATCTGGGTCGGTGGGAACGACTCCCCACTGCACCAATCGCTCGTCGGGCTTCAACCGTCAGCCCGCCTGGTAGTAGGCGAAAAGGCCGCCTGCCTCCAGGAGTAAGAGCGACCCGGTCAGTGGAGTCCCACAAAGAAGGGGCCACCGACCCAGATCAGCCGCCAGCCCACATTGACAGGGACTCTGCTCAATGCCGCAACCTCACCCAAGAACTCTTTGGAAGTGACAGCAGCATTTGCAGCGACAGCAGTGTCTGCAGCGACCACAGCCCTGTGAGCAGTCGTGGCAGTAGCAGAGACAGCAGCATGGAAGTTCTGCAGCTGACTCCAGATGGCCCGGCCAAGGCTAGCATGCGGCAGTCTAGGCCGAGGAAGATGGGGGCTGCTCGCACCGTCACCAAAAAAGGAGCAGCGGATGTCGCTGGCAAGAGAGGAACCAAGGCGGCCACTCCGCCGGCAACAACGCCGGAAACAGCTCCAAAGGAGTGGCCGTCCCTCTCATCAACACCAGCGGAGACACCCAATTCATGGGCGATACCTCCCGGGCAGAAGACGCCGTCGCCGACGAAGGCTGTAACACCTACAACTCCGGCGCAAACCAACTCTCCTGCCCAATCACCTAAAGACCAGTGGGGACCCCAGTCGCAAAGAAGCCCGTCAGAATACCGTCGGTTGTTCGAGTCTAAGTACAAGGAACTAACCGACGGTAGCGTTATCAAAGCAGCGCCAGGAGCGGTGGAACGGCTAGCGAAGCGAATTGTTTCGCTAGTCACCATCGACTCCAGAACCAAAGGGCTGGCTGGGCTCCAGATCGAGACGGTAGGGGAGATTTTATGGTCCCTGAAAGTCCCGGCGACATACATTTGCCGTCGAGGTTTCGCAACCTGGGACCTTTTACTCCCCTCTGAACAGGAAGCAGAGAAGTTGGCCAGGGCCGACCTGAGGCATAAACATCTGATCCTCAGGCCGGAGTACTTGAGCAGGAGGAGGACACTAGTCACTGTCCTCGGCGTCCCCTGCTATATTGACTCGGAGCAACTAGGTGCAGTGATGAGTCAATATGGGGACGTCGAAGCCATAATCCCGGTCCGCGGTCCCCATAACCTAATGGTGGGGGACTACAAAATTAAAATGCGTTTGGACCGGGATGGCTTCAACAAGATACCGCCACTGCTCAAGTGCGACTCCTGGTCGATGTCTATCATCGTCGAGGGCAGGAGGCCACATTGCTGGCACTGCGAGCAGAAGGGGCATATGGCGAAAGACTGCCCAAAAAAGGCGCCAATCAAGAAGACCCCTTCTGCCGCAGCCCCGGGAGGTCCAGCGGCATCAGCAGCTCCTAACACCGGAAAAGACGAGGAGGGTTTCACCCCAGTGGTCCGAAAGAACAAACCACAGAAGCCCTCCTCCAAAGTGCAGCCCTCTGAAGTAAAAGGGATGCGGGGTCCCGCTAAGTCAATGAGCGAGGATATGCCCACCGATAAGGAGCCGCAGCAAACATCTGGCACGGCAGCGGCCACCAAACGGAAGACAGAGGCTCCCCTGTCACTACCTTCATCAACATCATCATCGTCCGACTCGGAAGGGGAGAAGATGGAGGGTGACGCTTGCCCGGCCCCGGCTCGAGAGACAGAGAAAAAGTTCACCCGGGACAGAAAGGTGGCCAAACGTGCCGTTTCACTATCAAAAGAGGCTGGGCCCCAATCCCCCGCCCCAATGTCCGTAGAGATGACTATCTCTCCTGCTCAGTCCCCCGAATCCCCAAAACCTAAACCCACCACTGAGCAGAAATCCCCTTCCCCCACTGAAACTCCCCCAGCTAGTTCCCGCTCTCTGTCTCGAAAGGAAGAGTCGGGGTCCAAAACTCCCAATGTGGCCAAACAGGCCAAGAAACAAAAAGCGTCGCCCTCTCCTACAAGAAAGGAGAAGACGAGAAAGCTCCCCTTCCTGCCAGGGGACCTCATCTGCAATGCAGATCTGCACCACGCCGCTGCCGAGCTTACGCCGCAGCAGAGAGGTGCCATCAAACCGCTGCAGCTCCTTACGAAGACCCAGGGTCTGGACACTACCAACCCGTCCAACTTCCCCGATGCTCCTTTGCTGATCACGTTCGTCAGGAAGACGAAAATTCGCCGCACGAAATCCATGTGGCGAATGATAGAAGCAGCAAAGGATGCGATCCTGGGTCTAACGTTGGTGGAAGAAGGGCACGACTCCCTCGACGATCTGAGGGATAAATGTGAAGGGAGGATCCCCATTTACGTCCACCCTTGTTTTTATAGAGCTTTAAAGTTAACCTTCCCCCTGGATGTCGGGGGCATCTCCCGAGACGGCCGCGCGTCGTCAGAATTGCTCACTGGCAATATCGGGCATGCCGTCGGCATCCTCACTGACAAAGACTTTAGGCCGCTGATTGACACTGACTAGTGCAATGGCTACGACCTTGAAACTAGGAAGCTTGAACGCGAGAGGCTTGAGATCCTTAAGCAAAGCAGCCCGCATACTGGGGGATCTCAAGGCTTTTGAATTAGATGTGGCTGCGGTACAGGAAACTCACTATGTTTCGATGGACGATCATCGACTGCTGTCGGAACATTTCGATGTTTTTTCAGCATTTGGTGACCGTTCTGCTCGGGGAGTTTCGCTGTTAGTTAGACGCACTCTGTTAGCAAGGGTAAACGTTGTTCACGCGGATGCTGATGGCAGACTGGTCGTGGCTGATGTTGCCGTGAATAGTGCCATGTTTCGAATCGTCGCGGTTTATGCGCCCAATTCCATTCGTGAGAGGGTTTCCTTTTTCCGAGGGTTGGAGGGGTTTCTCGGTGGTTCGGAGCGGCTAATCCTAGTGGGAGATTGGAATGCCATCCTTGATCCCAGGATAGATAAGGTGGGGGGACCTAGTGGGTCGGATAGGTGTGAGACAAGTCTGTCTGATCTGATGGCACAATGCGATCTGGTCGACAGATTTCGTATCGATCACCCAGGGCGGGAGATGTGGACGTGGCTCGCTAGCGGCACTTTCCTTTCAAGTACTTACTTGGATAGATTGCTAATTAGAAGAGGCAACGTAGATTATATCTCTTGTCCCACGTTCCACTGGTTAGGCCATTCTGACCACAAGCTACTTGTGGCCAGTCTGGAGTTAGGCCCTAAGACACACAAGGTAGCTAGCTACTGGAAGTTAAATACCTCCTTACTGGAGATACGTGACTTCCGGGAGCAGCTATCTCTTAACTTTCAAAAGGGATTAGTGGGGGCGGTAACCGGGAGTAAGTGGTGGGTTAACGCCAAAGTTGGCATTAGGCGCTTTTCTGTTCAATATAGCCAACGCCTCGCCTTAAATAAGGCAGAAACAGAAAAGCGTTTAGAAACTAAGCTGGCCCGGGCGGTGGCTGGGGGGGATTCCCTAGGCATAGAACTAGCTAAGGGGGACCTGAAACGTGCGGCTAACGTGCGGTATGAAGGTCAAGTAGTTAGAGCTAGGCTAGATAGAGTGTCCAACGAAGCCGTGAATGTGGACGCGCAAGAGCGTAGAACTCCACTTCGTCGCAGCTCGGTCGGTCTCATTCGTCAAGTCAAACACCCGGAAGGACACACCCTTGTGTCGGCTCGGGAGATTTGCCGGGGATTTCGTGAGCATTTCATGGAACGGTTCACCCAACTGCCCGGACTCCGCGTCGAGGAGTTTGGCAGCTATTTAGCTGGCTCGCCCCGCCTGGAGGCGGCCCGAGCGGCTAGCTGTGATGGGCGCGTTACAGAGTGTGAGGTCTTGGCTGCACTGAAGCAGGTCGGCTACGACAAATCGCCGGGACTCGATGGTTTGCCCTATGAATTGTTCTTGAGGCTGTCGCACATCTTCGTACCTATTCTGGTCAATGTTTTCAATCACTGGTTTGAACAGGGTTCCATCCCCGGTCAAGTCACCAAGGGAGTGATCACATTGCTTCAGAAAAAGGGCCAAGATGGTGGGGAATTAGACGATTACAGGCCCATAACTCTGCTAAACACAGATTTAAAGATTTTGGCCAAAGTTCTTGCAAATCGGTTGCAGCTTGTTATCGCTGAGTTGGTCGAACCTGATCAGAATTATGCTGTGAAGGGGAGATCGATTCAAAACAACTTGCATCTGATGCGCACGATCATAGAGGGATTAGAAGACGACACCGAAGCCGCGCTGATCAATTTAGATCAGTCCAAAGCTTTTGACAGGGTCGACCATCGGTTCCTGGGATCTGTTTTAGAGGCCTCCGGTTTTACACCGGACTTCCGCAGATGGATCTCCATTTTGTATCGCGGGCCGACGGCAGTGGTGCAAGTGAATGGAATGCGATCGGAGTCTTTTGCCGTCTCTCGGTCGGTACGTCAGGGATGTCCGCTGTCTCCCCTGCTTTACGTCCTTGCCTTGGAGCCTTTTCTCCGCAGGCTTAGGATCGGGGAGCCTGGACTGGCCCTACGCGGTATTGCTCTTCCTGGCGGTGCGCGAGCCAGGGTATCCGCGTATGCCGATGATGTCACCGTGTTTGTGTCGTGCTTTCGAGACATTCTCGCGGTGACTAAGGCACTCAGAAGGTACGAAAAAGTGACAGGGGCCAAAGTCAACCTTAGCAAATCCAATGGCCTAAGGTTGGCTGCCTGGAGTGGCGCGGCTGCGCTCCCGGGCCTTTTCAACTGGACTGACGGCCCGGTTCGGATCCTCGGCGTATGGTTCGGACCCGGTCTCCAGCTTGATAAGAACTGGTCGGAAGTACAGTCTAAGGTCGAAGCGTCTGTAAGGATTTGGCTTCGAAGGGGGCTTTCCCTTAAAGGTCGGGCTGAGGCGTGCGTCACGTACGTCTTTCCGCTCATCCTTTACCGATTGGCTGTACTACCTCTGCCTGCGGACCGCCGAGCGGTTTTAACGCGTCTCCTTTTCTCGCTTTTGTGGGCAAAGGGGAAGCCGCTAGTCCGTAGACAGGTCTGTACTCAACGTCCTGATGTGGGAGGCTTGGGAATGCCCGACTTGGCGAGCCATTTGTATGCCGAGCGGTTATCATTCCTGAGCCGAACCTTGACAGAGGAGTCTGCGTGGGGCCCTGCGGTTGGAAGCGCTTTTCCTAACCTCATCCCTGACCACTTGGCCGAATGCCGACGTAAGCCAAGGAGTCAATCGCAGTTCTTCAACGAATGCCGAGCTGCGCTCAGAGTGCTGCCGGGGTCCAGTGACCTCGCCCGGTCTAGAAGGACATTCTATCGGGAGTTAGTGGTGGGGACCGCTTCGGATCCTCTTGGGGAGCGACTTGGATTGTCGGAGGAGGAGGCTCGCTCTCAGTGGAATTGGGCGCCAGGCAGGAGCTATCTCAATAATTCTGAGTTCTCTCTGACCTGGCGATTGGTTCGAAATGTGTTACCCCTCAATGACATACGATTCAAAATTGGTATGGCTATCAGCCCCTTTTGCCCACGTTGCGAGGAAGATGAAATTGAAACGGCGGAACATGCCTTTTTCACCTGCTCCAAACTTCGTGAATTTTGGACGTATGTCGGCGAGGTGACGGCTCGCATCACCCCCGATCGGGTGACGTGCTTGGATTTAGCATCCGTTGTCTTCAACATGGACCCCTTGTGGCCCAGGGAGAAACGTATGGTTTTGCTCGCGATCTTAGCCGTAGCTAGACTCGTGGTGTATACTTCTCGCTTAGAGATAGGGCGTGGGGGGGTGCCGCCTTCTTATTATGATTTGATTTCGTATTTTAAACACCAGCTTAAAATCAAAATCAAATCTGATAGAAGGAGGTTGCCTTCTTCACTTTTCAAAAGTAGGTGGATACACACCGCTAGTTTATGCGTGTTCACGCGGAATAGATTCGAGTTCGTGTTCCCTGCCTAGGCATGGCACACAGCGACCTTAAAGCATCTTTGTCGAAAAAAAAAAATCCCCTTAAAAACTGACCAGTAAATTTTGGGCGCAGTCCCTATTAGCTAGTAGCGTAAATGAGCTCTTTGCCCCCAGCTTTATTTTAGGTGTCAGAACTCCTTCAGGATGCCCGCTCCCTAATTTATTTTATATCCCCGACCCGCCATAATAGTTCTTATCCTGAAGGACACCGCACATCCCGACAAACCCATCCCTCCATTTCTTTTGCCCCCATAGAAACGCCCACTCCCAATTAGGAGCTTACTCTCTTGCTTTCGGTCTGTACCAGAAGACAGCGAGCAGCTCATACTCTAGATAGGATGGGGGGTACCTTACTAACACACCTTAATTAGCATTTTCTTTGGTTCTTTATTTTTATCATCACTTTTATTTTTATTTATTTTTGGGGGATTATTTAAGGCTTAGTTTTTTGTTCTCCCACTCCCATCATCACACATGTAAATATCTATTGTAAATAAAATTCATTGAAACACCTGGGGATATTTTAAGTAGCTTAAGTCCATAGAGTGAATGTGGTATTGTGGTGACTGAAACTAGTTTTTAGGGTATTCATAGACCAAGTGGACGACCCCCGACCCCCATCTTCCCCCCCCATACCCCTTTTTGGCCTTGTGCCACATCTGATTATTTATGTACAAATTTTTGGATAAATAAATTGATTTTCTTCCGCCTTTTGGCGAAGATCAAAGTGTAGTATCTGTTCCGATGGATACTGCACCCCATAGACTGGTATTGTCTTGGCCTCCGGGGCTTGATTTACGCCGGTCTATGGGATTGTCCTGTGCAGTTCTAGGAGGTCCACCCTCCCAGGCTTCGCCTCCCCTCTTTGGGGAGGAGTAAGTTTATTGCTTACTGTCTGAGGCGCCCCTACCGGGGAATGCCGACGGGGCTGCCCAGGCAATTTTTAAATGGCCAGAGTGCTCACCTCTCGAGCGCTGGCTTTTAACCCCACTTTCTCGACCCAATCTGTGGTCACATCCTACTTGTGGGAGTAGGATAAAACTGGCCTTGTGCCTAACTCCTGAGGTGGAGTAAATACCTTGTAATTTCTTCCGCCTTTTGGCGAAGATCAAAGTGTAGTATCTGTTCCGATGGATACTGCACCCCATAGACTGGTATTGTCTTGGCCTCCGGGGCTTGATTTACGCCGGTCTATGGGATTGTCCTGTGCAGTTCTAGGAGGTCCACCCTCCCAGGCTTCGCCTCCCCTCTTTGGGGAGGAGTAAGTTTATTGCTTACTGTCTGAGGCGCCCCTACCGGGGAATGCCGACGGGGCTGCCCAGGCAATTTTTAAATGGCCAGAGTGCTCACCTCTCGAGCGCTGGCTTTTAACCCCACTTTCTCGACCCAATCTGTGGTCACATCTTACTTGTGGGAGTAGGATAAAACTGGCCTTGTGCCTAACTCCTGAGGTGGAGTAAATACCTTGTAATTTCTTCCGCCTTTTGGCGAAGATCAAAGTGTAGTATCTGTTCCGATGGATACTGCACCCCATAGACTGGTATTGTCTTGGCCTCCGGGGCTTGATTTACGCCGGTCTATGGGATTGTCCTGTGCAGTTCTAGGAGGTCCACCCTCCCAGGCTTCGCCTCCCCTCTTTGGGGAGGAGTAAGTTTATTGCTTACTGTCTGAGGCGCCCCTACCGGGGAATGCCGACGGGGCTGCCCAGGCAATTTTTAAATGGCCAGAGTGCTCACCTCTCGAGCGCTGGCTTTTAACCCCACTTTCTCGACCCAATCTGTGGTCACATCTTACTTGTGGGAGTAGGATAAAACTGGCCTTGTGCCTAACTCCTGAGGTGGAGTAAATACCTTGTAATTTCTTCCGCCTTTTGGCGAAGATCAAAGTGTAGTATCTGTTCCGATGGATACTGCACCCCATAGACTGGTATTGTCTTGGCCTCCGGGGCTTGATTTACGCCGGTCTATGGGATTGTCCTGTGCAGTTCTAGGAGGTCCACCCTCCCAGGCTTCGCCTCCCCTCTTTGGGGAGGAGTAAGTTTATTGCTTACTGTCTGAGGCGCCCCTACCGGGGAATGCCGACGGGGCTGCCCAGGCAATTTTTAAATGGCCAGAGTGCTCACCTCTCGAGCGCTGGCTTTTAACCCCACTTTCTCGACCCAATCTGTGGTCACATCCTACTTGTGGGAGTAGGATAAAACTGGCCTTGTGCCTAACTCCTGAGGTGGAGTAAATACCTTGTAATTTCTTCCGCCTTTTGGCGAAGATCAAAGTGTAGTATCTGTTCCGATGGATACTGCACCCCATAGACTGGTATTGTCTTGGCCTCCGGGGCTTGATTTACGCCGGTCTATGGGATTGTCCTGTGCAGTTCTAGGAGGTCCACCCTCCCAGGCTTCGCCTCCCCTCTTTGGGGAGGAGTAAGTTTATTGCTTACTGTCTGAGGCGCCCCTACCGGGGAATGCCGACGGGGCTGCCCAGGCAATTTTTAAATGGCCAGAGTGCTCACCTCTCGAGCGCTGGCTTTTAACCCCACTTTCTCGACCCAATCTGTGGTCACATCTTACTTGTGGGAGTAGGATAAAACTGGCCTTGTGCCTAACTCCTGAGGTGGAGTAAATACCTTGTAATTTCTTCCGCCTTTTGGCGAAGATCAAAGTGTAGTATCTGTTCCGATGGATACTGCACCCCATAGACTGGTATTGTCTTGGCCTCCGGGGCTTGATTTACGCCGGTCTATGGGATTGTCCTGTGCAGTTCTAGGAGGTCCACCCTCCCAGGCTTCGCCTCCCCTCTTTGGGGAGGAGTAAGTTTATTGCTTACTGTCTGAGGCGCCCCTACCGGGGAATGCCGACGGGGCTGCCCAGGCAATTTTTAAATGGCCAGAGTGCTCACCTCTCGAGCGCTGGCTTTTAACCCCACTTTCTCGACCCAATCTGTGGTCACATCTTACTTGTGGGAGTAGGATAAAACTGGCCTTGTGCCTAACTCCTGAGGTGGAGTAAATACCTTGTAATTTCTTCCGCCTTTTGGCGAAGATCAAAGTGTAGTATCTGTTCCGATGGATACTGCACCCCATAGACTGGTATTGTCTTGGCCTCCGGGGCTTGATTTACGCCGGTCTATGGGATTGTCCTGTGCAGTTCTAGGAGGTCCACCCTCCCAGGCTTCGCCTCCCCTCTTTGGGGAGGAGTAAGTTTATTGCTTACTGTCTGAGGCGCCCCTACCGGGGAATGCCGACGGGGCTGCCCAGGCAATTTTTAAATGGCCAGAGTGCTCACCTCTCGAGCGCTGGCTTTTAACCCCACTTTCTCGACCCAATCTGTGGTCACATCTTACTTGTGGGAGTAGGATAAAACTGGCCTTGTGCCTAACTCCTGAGGTGGAGTAAATACCTTGTAATTTCTTCCGCCTTTTGGCGAAGATCAAAGTGTAGTATCTGTTCCGATGGATACTGCACCCCATAGACTGGTATTGTCTTGGCCTCCGGGGCTTGATTTACGCCGGTCTATGGGATTGTCCTGTGCAGTTCTAGGAGGTCCACCCTCCCAGGCTTCGCCTCCCCTCTTTGGGGAGGAGTAAGTTTATTGCTTACTGTCTGAGGCGCCCCTACCGGGGAATGCCGACGGGGCTGCCCAGGCAATTTTTAAATGGCCAGAGTGCTCACCTCTCGAGCGCTGGCTTTTAACCCCACTTTCTCGACCCAATCTGTGGTCACATCTTACTTGTGGGAGTAGGATAAAACTGGCCTTGTGCCTAACTCCTGAGGTGGAGTAAATACCTTGTAATTTCTTCCGCCTTTTGGCGAAGATCAAAGTGTAGTATCTGTTCCGATGGATACTGCACCCCATAGACTGGTATTGTCTTGGCCTCCGGGGCTTGATTTACGCCGGTCTATGGGATTGTCCTGTGCAGTTCTAGGAGGTCCACCCTCCCAGGCTTCGCCTCCCCTCTTTGGGGAGGAGTAAGTTTATTGCTTACTGTCTGAGGCGCCCCTACCGGGGAATGCCGACGGGGCTGCCCAGGCAATTTTTAAATGGCCAGAGTGCTCACCTCTCGAGCGCTGGCTTTTAACCCCACTTTCTCGACCCAATCTGTGGTCACATCTTACTTGTGGGAGTAGGATAAAACTGGCCTTGTGCCTAACTCCTGAGGTGGAGTAAATACCTTGTAATTTCTTCCGCCTTTTGGCGAAGATCAAAGTGTAGTATCTGTTCCGATGGATACTGCACCCCATAGACTGGTATTGTCTTGGCCTCCGGGGCTTGATTTACGCCGGTCTATGGGATTGTCCTGTGCAGTTCTAGGAGGTCCACCCTCCCAGGCTTCGCCTCCCCTCTTTGGGGAGGAGTAAGTTTATTGCTTACTGTCTGAGGCGCCCCTACCGGGGAATGCCGACGGGGCTGCCCAGGCAATTTTTAAATGGCCAGAGTGCTCACCTCTCGAGCGCTGGCTTTTAACCCCACTTTCTCGACCCAATCTGTGGTCACATCTTACTTGTGGGAGTAGGATAAAACTGGCCTTGTGCCTAACTCCTGAGGTGGAGTAAATACCTTGTAATTTCTTCCGCTTCGATGGCCTTTTGGCTAAGATCAAAGTGTAGTATCTGTTCTCGGCATTTTTGCCTTGAGATAAAGTGTATTATCTAGTCCTATCCGATAGGTGTCGATCTTACACTCTCGAATCAAAAATCAGATTATCAATTATTTTTTAATCCCTTTTCCTTTTGTTCACTTCCTCTCCCCTAAAGTACGGGCTGATACGCGCCCACGGTCGAGATCTCTCTATTACCAACTAATACTGGTACTCCTCCACACCGGCGAATACCGGAACTCCCCCAAAACTTTTTAAAAAGCCAGAGTACTCACCTCTCGAGCGCTGGCTTATCTAATCCCACTTTCCCGACCTTGTGTCACATCTTACCTTGTGGGAGGTAGATAAATAACGGCGCTCAAATGCCGTACCCCCTCCCAAATTCGGCATGAGGCGCTCATACTGGCGAATGCCGTACCCCCCTCCCAAATTCGGCATGAGGCTCTCAAACTGGCGAATGCCGTACCCCCCCCCCCAAAAAAAAATTCGGCATGAGGCGACACTCTTCGCCTGAGGCGCTCATACTGCCGAATGCTGACACTTCTCCCCAAATTTGGCCTGAGGCGCTCATACTGGCGAATGCCGTACCCCCCCCCCCCCAAATTCGGCATGAGGCGCTCATACTGGCGAATGGCGACACTCTCCCCGAATTTCGCCTGAGGCGCTCATACTGGCGAATGGCGACATTCCCCCCCTCCCTAAATTCGGCCTGAGGTGCCCCACCGCCGACTGCTGACATTCCCCCTCCCCAGATTTGACCTGAGGCGCCCCACCGCCGACACTCCTCCTCCGCAGATTTGGCCTGAGGCGCCCCACCGCCAAATGCCGACCCTCCCTTCCACCGCCGAATGCCCCCCTGACAACGGAACCGATACGACCCTACCTCTACACTTCTCAAAAAAGGAGGAGATAATGCATGTGGTGCATCATGACAACGGAACCGATACTACCCTACCTCAACACTTCTCAAAAAAGGAGGAGGTAATGCAAAAAAGGAGGAGATAATGCATGTGATGAGTGCATCATGACAACGGAACCGATACTACCCTACCTCAACACTTCTCAAAAAAGGAGGAGATAATGCATGGGAATAGTGCATCATGACAACGGAACCGATACGACCCTACCTCAACACTCTCAAAAAAGGAGGAGATAATGCATGGGATGAGGGCATCATGACAACGGAACCGATACTACCCTACCTCAACACTCTCAAAAAAGGAGGAGGTAATGCTCACACCGGCGAATACCGTAACCCCCCCCCCCCAGTCTGGCCTGAAAGGAGGAGGTAATTCCTATCATGATAACAGAACGGCCACAGGGAAGGCGGGGGGGGGGGGAATGTTACCGTCTATTAATAATTAAGAAAGAAAGTGTGAGAGGGAAAAATGACAGAAAGGAAAACTGCCACTCTCTGACGTCATGATGACCTGATATAACCGGACACAATTTAGGTCAAGACCGGGTACATCCGGCAAGGGATTATGGGATAGGTGCGGATGTGATTGAGCAACCCTTGTTTCACTACACACTCTTAACGTAGGATTCCTATGTTGTTATTGATGCAATCGGACAGAAGTTATTGGATGATCTGATACAACCGGACACAATTTAGGGCAAGACCGGGTACATCCGGCAAGGGATTATGGGATGTTTACAGTGACTCGGCATTTTTATCGGATTAGTACATAAATACATTAGATTATTTCGAATTTACTACATATTAACGTTGAAATTTCGTGAAAAATACGAAAAAACTGCTACCTTTTGTCGGAAAGTGGTCCGGTTGACTGTCAGCGAGTGAATCGTTTGTCGTGATTTTTAGATATTATGATTCCGGGATATGTACGGTGCTAAAGATATCAACTTTTTGACATGTCGCCGCGTAGTTTTTTAGGAGTATCTGGACATACAAACAAACAAACAGACAGACATACAGACAACTGCCCTTTATATAATAGATTATAAATGTGCTATTTTAGGAAGTACAGTTCGGTATGCCTTACTTCTTTAACCTTCCTTTAGCAGGACGCGATCGATTTACGGTGGAGTAAAACAGATTGGGGGAGATAAATTATCTTTTAACTTGTAAGTTTGGTGTCGCCCTCCGCCTTCATTGAATGACCATTGGTTCCCTCTCCGCTTGTATATGTTAATATCACACGATGCACATCTGCAACGTGCGTTATTCGACATGTTGCTTGCCACTGTTACTTATATGATAATACGTATTCCGTCTTCTCAATTATGACTCATTCTTTGTAATAAACTGTTTGTTCGTACTTTTAATTTACTTTAACGAGAACACATCTGATCAAGCGTATGTGACACAAGAGCATGTAGTGTAAAAAATTAAACGGGGGATTGAATGTCGCTTATTTTGGCAATTGATAAGAAAATGAATTGTAACCAGCTTTAAAACCCATTTATTGTGTTTTTTTATGTTCAGTACTCTTTTTTCAGTACAAATGACGTTAAGTTCACAGTTAGATTTTTAGAGGTTGTATTTACTTGCATATGAGGAGAAAAAACTATCGTAAAAGGCACGAATTGGGGACGAATGTGAGTTCAATTATTTAGGGATGTGTGAGATCATTTGAGTTTGCGATGTGTCGTTGGTTGTTGAAAGACGATGTTTAATAACAGACGGCTTTATTGCGAAATACATATTTCGCATGTTGAGACTATAATATTTCATACATCTTCCCCATTTTGTCTTCATTACTTCTTGTCCAATTCCCAATGTGCTCCTACTTAAATCGTGTATCAGTATAAATATGACTCATATTGCGAAATAAATATTTCGCATTTTGAGACTATAATATTTCATACATCTTCCCCATTTTGTCTTCATTACTTCTTGTCCAATTCCCAATGTACTCCTACTTAAATCGTGTATCAATATAAACATGACTCATATTGCGAAATAAATATGTCGCATTTTGAGACTATAATATTTCATGCATCTTCCCCATTTTGTCTTCATTACTTCTTGTCCAATTCCCAATGTAGTCCTACTTTACTCGTGTATCAGTATAAAGGTGACTCATCTACGCGCTCATGAATTATAAATAAGACAAGAAAGACAAGAAAATGTGTGATGTCCTCAAAACATAACTGATATCACGAGAAAAGTATCTTTTGTTTTCAAATAGATTTTTTACAAGACATGTTCGAAATGTGCGCCTTTGCAATTATGTTATACTTTGAAATAAGTTGTTATTTAACCTGATGCGCTCTTCCATCATCATGCTTCGGATTTGCTGACTAATGGCTATAACACTTTAAAACATTACTTTGCTGAAATTGTGTTAGTAGTTTTTTTAGAATGTTATTATTATTATTATTATTATTATTATTATTATTATTATTAAAAACTGTGTTCTGCGACTACAGTAGTCAAATGACATCCCGTAGCTGCAATCAGTCCTCCATGCTAGCCCCAGACCATCTGGCCTTGCCATGCGCAAGTTGTCGTAGGCAATGAAGTTGTTTAGCTGTACATAGTGGTCCTAATCCTGCCTGCTTGAGGTTAGCACGTAGTGTGCCTAGCAGATTTGTGCAATTCCGTCCTAGTCGCGGTTGTTTGACTTGCAAGCCAGTAACGGTTCCCTCTGTGCGAGAGTATCAGGGTCCATTCGTAGGATATAGCCTGACATAGACCATCTTTGTTCAGCGACCTTTGTGGAGAGGGGTTTTTCGTTGCACAGCTCGTATAGTGCCTTGTTGCTGATAAGTTTTTTCGGCCAGCAGTGACCTGTGATGGTACGGAGGTGTCTGCGGTGGCACGCATCCAGCTTCTCAAACATGGCTGTTGTTATTGTCCAGCTGTTGCTATTGTAGAGCACGATGGACACGCAGTACGCATTATAGAGACAGAGTCTAGTCTTCCACGGGATCTTGGTTCGTCGGCTCCATAGTGTTTTTGTAATAAATGAAACGCTACATTGCCATGTATACAGTTTTTTTTTTATTACAGAGCATTAATAGTTTCCAAAGACACCAGGATTATTACAAATTAATTATAACCAAGATTATTACTAAATAAATTATTTAATACGAAAACATAATTTTACGTCATATCAACACTTTTCGAAGTAATTTAATACGAGCAAAAACAATTTGACACCATAGGAACAACCTTTTAAGTTATTTAATACAAACACACACTTTATATTTAAGTATCTGTGTTGTTGTTGTGGGACCTTCTTTCACAGCATTACATCTTCCTAAGGAGATAGTATTGTATATTTCCTATCCGACCAGCAGTTACCTCCTGCTATCCAGAGTAACTGGTATTGTGGATTACATTTATTTCATGCACACGAGTTACCACACACAGTATAATAGCGTTTTACACTGTATACGTTATTTTTATATATATATATATATATATATATATATATATATAGTAAGCAATGAAAAATAGATGGCAATCAAGCTACACAGAGGCTCCCGTGTTTCATCCCCGGGGGGGAATCGTCAGGCTAAATGCATGGAGTTATTTTTGTCAGGTGTTTTTATATACATGGCTTGCTTGTTAACTAATCAGATTCTTTGTTGTTCCCTCAGCCAATCGTTGGGCTTCCCGCGAACAAAGGCTTTGTTGGTGACGCTCCTATGCCTATCCTATTATTTGTAAACAACGGGTTTTCCTATATCCTGTTTCCTTTCTTTGTCAATACAGTAGGCGAATTTATTTTAACACGTGGTTTCTTGTATTTCTATTTTAGGTTTTAAATTTTAACTTGTTCAGTTTTTTATTTATTTATTTATTTTATTTTTATTATTTTTAATTTTTATTTTTATTTATTGTATATCATCCTAAGGTAAATTTATTTCTGTGTAAACAGCTGTTTGCTATTTCGCTTCTAGAGTTTAATAGGTTTCGGGGATCTTTAAAATTAAGGATTTCATATTTTTCATTCAGGCATAATCTACACGGGTCGTCTAAGTTTCATATATATATATATATATATATATATATATATATATATATATATATATATATATATATATATATATATATTAAACTTAGGCTTGTTCAATTATATATTTTATACATTTTCAGCACTATCCACAGCACAATGTATTAGCTAGTAGCAAGTTATCTCCTCAATTATGTTGCAAAGCTATCTAGGAAGTGTTTGCACTGTGTTTTAATAAAATTATACATCATTGCTGTATTGTTAAAGTTAAATGTATTCACTTATACACGACACACTTTTAGATATTGTCTGTGTAATGTTCTTTTATATTATTGAATAGATTAAACATTTACGTTGATGTGTAAAAAATGGTGAAATTGATATCGTTTATTTCCTATAGAATCGAGTGATTGGAGATTTCCCATGATACAGCTATGGTTATGTTCCAAGTCAAAGATAACATTATGTTATAATGAAGTTGATTATTTCACTTGAAGCTACCAAAATGAGAAGATAAATTGTTTTGTCTGTTTGAACAACAGTTTGTGTATGTTTAATATATCTATAAATATATATATATATATATATATATATATATATATACATATATACATATTTATATTTATATACAATAACAACTATTTATTATTTGTCGCTCCTTGAAAGTAGAGCACTGTAATTGGTAGTATTAACACAGCATGACGTCACTTGCTTATAATGCATCATTCCTTCCCTTAATAGAAGTAGAATGCCTCGACGTCAAAGGCGCCGTTAAAGTGTTAAAATTATCATAGTTTATTCGCTGTTTACAATTGGCCCAGCGATTAGCGACGTCGGACTGGAGTTGAAAAATACTTGAGGTCCGGGGTTTCGAATCGCATGACTGGTAGTTAATAGTCATATCTCTATGCTGATCAGTCCCGATTGAAAAAAAGGACGAAACGTATACGTACATAGATAATACACAATAACAAATATTTATTATATATATATATATATATATATATATATATATATATATAAAGATAGAAGAAATAAGAGTGATAAACATGTACGAATGTCCAGATTTATTTCAAACTTCGACTGTTCAATGCAAGGTATATTCTGTAATAGACTAGTGTTTATTTTTCTTTCCTTAAGCCAAGGTTTTTCAAAGATCGAACTCTTATGATCAGAGGAGATATTCAGATAGATAAGTTGGCTATGGAAAAGCCAAATTTCACACATTTGAAAAAATATTATTAAAAATGGAGTGAAAAGAGTTTGTGTGAAAAAGATATGCGGTTTGTCCAGATGGTAATTGTCCGTTGAAAAAGTGTCCAATGAAAAGGAGATTTTGAAGAAGACGAAAAACGTTTTTCGTAGAGGCAGTATGGAGAAAGTGTTCAAAATGAAGTAAATCCAATGGTGAAATGTTGAGTTCAAATCGTAGATGGAGCGCACTTAAATGGAATTTATATGAGAAATCTGGCCATTTTAAAAACTTCCTTGGCCATAGTAGAAAATATTTCAGCGATTCTAAGAAAAAACCTTGAGTTGAAAAGCGATGCCAAATTAGGGGGTGGGTTGGAGAGAAGGGAGAGTGAAACATGAGGGAAGAAAGTGGTAGGGTTATTTGATTATATATATATATATATATATGTATATATATATATATATGTATATATTTGTGTTTTCCGATGTTTATTATTTTTATTATTATTTAGATAATTTAATTTGCCATTATTTAATGCGTCATTGTATCTGGAATGTGTGCACTTTTTATTTATACTTCAGTCTTAGATAACCATATTTATATGTTTTCTAAGAAGACGTAAAGGATAAAATATAAATGTAAAAATAAATAAATACTTGTAGAATACGTACCTTACAGTAACCTTCATGTCTTTGTCGCATCATAACAATGAACATTTATTGCACAAATATGTTAGTCAAAACAACATAGCTTCATTCTGAAATGTTAATATCTGTAATGCATACATGAAGTTTGATTAATATTTTTATTAGATAAAGATTGGTTATTTGTGTGATTTTGATTATTCGGACTACTGTTTTCTTCTTGGAGTTTACTCTAATAATGTTTTACAAGGGGGTAGATTTTTGTCATCCTTTCAGTCATCACAGGTTAGAAGTATTGCTCAATATTGCATGTACATAAATCAGCAGAACCCTTACCCTAAGCCTAACCCTAAGCCTAAGACAAAGACTAACGGTAACCATAAACCTAGAACCCTAACCCTAACCCTTAGAACTGATGTTTGTTAGCACTTCATTGCATACATCACATAAACCTGTGGCACAGTGGTGAAGGTTTTATGTGTTATTACTGAAGGCAGGCCTTGCAGTTATGCAGAAGAACACTCCCTCGCCGATTCGGCATTTTGTTGCTTAATTTCGTCATGGAGACGGTGCTGCATTTACACCTATTGTCTTTCTGAATGAACCCTGTGAGTTTCCTTAATTAACGAAGAATGAACTATAGATCCTTTGTTCGGCTATGCACACAAAATAATGATGAGAGGGCAAGGGATATTTTTTAGAGAAATCACATGCTTATTATGGCTACGTTATTAGTCACGCTGCTTCATATTGACGGAAACACACTATTTTCCATCGCCGGTTCGAATCCAACAAATAGAGAATGCGTATAAAAGTATTGTGATCCAATATTATTGCTGCGTGATAGTTTTTTTTTAATTAATTCACCAGAAACAAAGCAAATTACCACTGTAGACTTAACATGCTACTGAGACCTAGGGTGACATTTTAGAGGGTCATCCGAAATTGGAAGCTGTGCAGCGAAATGCTTGTTCATAGTCGTTTTAAATTTCTGTATGGCGAGACAGTCAGGGAAACAGGGAACAAGGAGGGAGATCACAATACCGGCAGCTCGAGAAAATAAGCTGTTGGCGTTGAAGACTGTCCGGCATCGTGGAACTTACACAGTGAATGGATGAGATTTAGTTGATTGTCGGGTTGGTCGAGTGTATTTACGTCAAGTGGGTACAAGAGCAGCAAGTTCATCGTAGCACATTTCACTTGAAGTATTTGTAAAACAAGCACATTACGGTGATGGGACAGAGGCTGGAACTTGGTTGATAGTGAGGGGCTTATTAGATTAGATACTCTTTTTTGTTCCTCGTCTAAGAGGGAGAGCCTAGGAGATTATTCACCAGCCCCGATGTGAAAACAATAATCCAAGTATGGGTGAATAGTGGCTTTGCAGCGATATATGATACTGTTAGGTCTGATAAGTTTTCTCGCACGTTAGATGAAACCCGCTTATTTTTTCAGCAGCCTTAACAATGTATTGTATGTATGTTTTCCAATTAATGTTCTCTGTGGATGTAAGGCTAAGGATTTTGAACGTTGGACTCTCAGGTAAGGTGTTATTTGCCTTGACAATCGTTTGTTTAAGAGTGTTATTGCAGTTGTTGAAAGAAATATATATATATATATATATATATACAGAGAGAGAGAATGAGAGAGAGAGAAGAGGGTAGTGCAGTATTAGTGCAGTTACAACGAGAAGAAACTTATTTGTGTAAACGAGTAAGGCTACCAAGATTTTTAAAAAGTCGTTGTCAACATTTATATATTCTTTTGTCATTGTATCATTTTATTATTTTATATAACGCGTTTCAAGCGGTTGTCCACTCTCATCAGACATGTAAATCCATTTTAAGAAATGCCTTTCGATTTGAAAAAGTGTTGTTTCATTTTAGGAAATGTGTTATTGTTTTGCGTTTTTGCGCATGTGTGGGTTTGCTGCTGTGTGTGTACGTGTTTTCGTGTTTTTGTATCTTTTATTTTATTGTTTATTATTTTTCTGCTTCTCTTGGTCAGAGTCCGTGTGATGTTGACCTTTAGTTTATCGGCTATCTCAATTTCTTGGAGTGCTGTGATTTTCTTGTAAAATGTATTATTTTTATTGCCCTGTCGCCAAATTGGCAGTTGTGCCCACGTGCACGTGCGTGCGTGCGTGCGTGCGTGCGTGCGTGCGTGCGGTATGTTCTTAATCTTGTTCATAGGTGAGCGACACACACCCACACACACAAACATTACGTGTTATCATCCAGGTGTTATTGTGGTTAACGTGTGTGAAACGTCTGAACCAGATTTTCGAAGATTTTTCACTCAATGAGGGTGCTTCGCTAGGGTTTTGCGATAGCAATTCGCCAGTTCTCTCATTTTACAAGTCGTCTGATATAGACGCTTGTGCAGAAACTAATGTAATCTCTCCTCATTAAACTCAAGTAAACGAGCCGGATGCTTTACATTATCTGATTCTAAATTCAACACTTTGAAAGCGTCCTCCTCATCTCATATTCTATATTATCGATTTGATGATGACAGAATATAGACATATGTAAATCCCGAAATTATGCTTTACTTGACCCGTTCGGTTTCCTCATTTGCACACTGTTCAGCTGAGACAGAAAAGGATCTATTGGGAGTCTCTCGTTTGACTTATGAATGATTACCAATCAGCTCCGTTGTATCATCTAGTCATTTTGACCGATTGAAAGTTTAAAGTGATATCGATCATCACGACAATGAGAAACTTAAAGTGAAAAAGAAGATTTACAAGTCAAGTGATGCGTCTTATACAATTTAACAGAAAATTGGATAATGTCTACTAAAAATGTGTGCACCATTTATTGGTAATCCCGATACGATGGAAACTGAGGAATCTATAACATCAGTTTAGGCATCACCAAGTTTGTAACAGGAATAAGCTAAACATGTTAACAAACCGTACTTACTGCTTATGGTTGCAACATATGAAAATGGTAGACAATTTGAAGCGTTTTCTCTAAGCTGAAAGAACAGGAAATTAGAGGGTCCATCAATCTTCATTGTATAACATACTATCATTATTACTTTTTTCTGAAAGTAACATTCTGTATGCCACGAGAATAGTGTTATATCTTCAACTTCCACTTTGTCTCCCTCTCTCTCTCTTTCGTTGTTGTCTCTCTTTCGTTGTTGTCTCTCTTTCGTTGTTGTCCCCCTCTCTCTCTCTCTCTTTCGTTGTTATCTCCCCCTCTCTTTCTCTTTCGTTATTGTCTCCCTCTCTCTCTCTCTCTTTCGTTGTTGTCTCTCTTTCGTTGTTGTCCCCCTCTCTCTCTTTCGTTGTTATCTCCCCCTCTCTTTCTCTTTCGTTATTGTCTCCCTCTCTCTCTCTCTCTTTCGTTGTTGTCTCGCTCTCTCTCTCTTTCATTGTTGTCTCTCTTTCGCTGTTTTCTCTCTTTCGTTGTTGTCCCCCTCTCTCTTTTTCGTTGTTATCTCCCTCTCTCTTTCTCTTTCGTTATTGTCTCCCTCTCTCTCTCTCTTTCGTTGTTGTCTCCCTCTCTCTCTCTTTCATTGTTGTCTCTCTTTCGCTGTTGTCTCTCTTTCGTTGTTGTCCCCCTCTCTCTCTTTCGTTGTTATCTCCCCCTCTCTTTCTCTTTCGTTATTGTCTCCCTCTCTCTCTCTTTCGTTATTGTCTCCCTCTCTCTCTCTCTTTCATTGTTGTCTCTCTTTCGCTGTTTTCTCTCTTTCGTTGTTGTCTCTCTTTCGTTGTTGTCCCCCTCTCTCTCTTTCGTTGTTATCTCCCCCTCTCTTTCTCTTTCGTTATTGTCTCCCCCTCTCTCTCTCTCTTTCGTTGTTGTCTCTCTTTCGTTGTTGTCCCCCTCTCTCTCTCTTTCGTTGTTATCTCCCCCTCTCTTTCTCTTTCGTTATTGTCTCCCTCTCTCTCTCTCTCTCTCTCTTTCGTTGTTGTCTCGCTCTCTCTCTCTTTCATTGTTGTCTCTCTTTCGCTGTTTTCTCTCTTTCGTTGTTGTCCCCCTCTCTCTTTTTCGTTGTTATCTCCCTCTCTCTTTCTCTTTCGTTATTGTCTCCCTCTCTCTCTCTCTTTCGTTGTTGTCTCCCTCTCTCTCTCTCTTTCATTGTTGTCTCTCTTTCGCTGTTGTCTCTCTTTCGTTGTTGTCCCCCTCTCTCTTTTTCGTTGTTATCTCCCTCTCTCTTTCTCTTTCGTTATTGTCTCCCTCTCTCTCTCTTTCGTTGTTGTCTCCCTCTCTCTCTCTCTTTCATTGTTGTCTCTCTTTCGCTGTTGTCTCTCTTTCGTTGTTGTCCCCCTCTCTCTCTTTCGTTGTTATCTCCCTCTCTCTTTCTCTTTCGTTATTCTCTCCCTCTCTCTCTCTCTCTTTCGTTGTTGTCTCCCTCTCTCTCTCTCTTTCATTGTTGTCTCTTATTCGCTGTTGTCTCTCTTTCGTTGTTGTCCCCCTCTCTCTCTTTCGTTGTTATCTCCCCCTCTCTTTCTCTTTCGTTATTGTCTCCCTCTTTCTCTCTTTCGTTGTTGTCTCCCTCTCTCTATTCCATTTCTATGCACTCTTTTCTTACTTCAATCGCGCATGCGCTCGTTCTCCCTATTCGTGAGTTTTCTTCTCTCTCTCACTCTTTCTCTGTCTCTCGATTTATTTCTCTCTATTAGTTATATCTCTCTGTGTCATATTTCTCTCTTTCTCTTTCTGTTATGTCCTTTCTCTATCTATAGTTGTGTCTTATTCTTTCTCTCTGTCTTATTCGCCCCCTCTCTCTCTCTCTCTCTCTCTCTTTCTCTTGCGCTCTCTTTTAGATTAGCAAACTGCAATGTCTCCTCTTTACATTCGGCTCCATTGAAATGGCAGTCGAGCGAGAAGCCATCGATTTCATTAGTCTTATTTGTATTCAGTTTTTGTTTATATCCTTGCATTTTGGTTTCCGCGCCGCACTCTTTCGCGTGTTGCACACATATCGGTAAAGAGCCCCTCTTGATTTCATTCTGGTTTTACGAATAGTTTACATGTTTGTTGATGTAGTGATACCACGCAGGACGTTTCACTCATCTCGTTTATGCGAATTGTCAAAAAATCTGGCAGAATTAGAAGACACAGATAATCATACGGATTAAATCTTTACCAGCCTGCGCTGAACTAAATCAATTCATGCTGCAGTTTATTAGTATCGATTAGCACATGAGTGATCAGATCAATGAAGTAATTGACACACGACAAAATAAATACGGTACGGATGCAAAAAAGCTTATCAGTTTTTTGAAAGCAAGTAATTCTTTCAGTAAATCAGGCAATTCCGTATCTTAGTTGTTGTTGTACAGGATTAAGTAGATGTAGACCAAACAGAAAAAGGTAGGATATGAGATTCCTAAATACATAGAAGGCAATGTGGTATTTAACTATTCATTAAAATGAATAGAATACAGGCGCTCACCATTAGAGAAAAACAGTATTATTGTTAACAAATTAGCAATGCATATTCATCCACAAGCACTGTTTCAACGCCAAACATTAGTTGTGAAAACAGTAACCTTTAATATACATGCCCTTTTTAAATATGAACTGTGTGGTTATACAACATCTGTGTGTTTTCCCCCTTGCTGTCCAAAGCGTGCAAGCAATGCAATTCTAGAAAGTACCTCTTTAAGTCAGCTCCGATACGAAAGATGCAAACTTGCCACTTTGTTTTGGATAGATATGCATTACTACATAGGATAATTTCGCATCATTGTCTTACATTTAAATATTAGTATAATGTGTATATTAGATATGTACTGTAGAAATATGACAAATATGTCATAGTATTTGATGGTGTACGTGAACACTTTTCAGTAAATGACATAACTCATTTGCTAAGAAGAGTAATTACCGTGTCTGTACACTTTGAATCAGTAACGAAAAATAATGCTTTTTGGCAAATACATCTAATAAGCATTGATTATACATATGTTTTCTGTACTTTTAAAACTAGTAGGATGTCAGTGTGTCCCAGCCAATGCAGATACTTACTGTCTTATTGTTGCAAATTATACACTATTACAAATCTGCTCTTAGGCCCAGCTTGTTTTTACATTTACTATTTCCTCAGGCATTTCATGTTTCTTACAATGTAGGCAAAACAGTTGCTATCAAAATACAAAGACTAACAGAGTTATGCAGTATTCCCCTGTAACAGTGAAACATCAACCGAAAGTATTTTTGCATAAATAAACGCCTAAAAAGAATTTAAAGAGATTGCGCTATTGTTGGTTTTCTCAACAGATAGATAAAACATTATTGCAGTGGATTGAATGACTTGCATCCAATGTCAGCCAGCGCAAAAGTCCATTTGTGATGAAAAGAAAACTCTTTTATTTCCTTCTATGCTTCGGAAGTGAATTAATTCCCTTGATCACTTTTTCTTTTTTAGTCAGCCATTGTTTCTCGTAGAGACTAGATCCCTGCGTAGATCTTTGTCGAATAAAGCTTCTTCAAGCAAATTCAGTCTTCTTAAACTGATTCTATTCTATCCTTTTGACTAACTCATTACACCATGCATTTATTTTATTAAGTACAAATATGGTTAATAAATCGTTTTCTAAATCTCATCAGTTACCTATGACAGGTATTAAATGGTGTCATGATAGCAAGCATTACTGATATGCTATCGGCGGCATATTTTTTTCTTAACTTGATCCGGTGGAACTTCAAACTCATGGCAATACAGCACGATGTAAAAAGTATGGCCATAATTGTACAGCTGCTTGTGTGGAGTGTTGGAACAAAGCTAGTTCTAATTCGTCAGTGCTCTAATATCACATTTAGTTATATAATGACGAAATAATTAAATAAAAAACTCATTCGGTGCCAACATATTCTTAATTAAAAAATAATTAAAATAATAAAAAAAATAATTAAAATAATAAAAAAAATAATTAAAATAATTTTTTAAAAACATTTAAATAATAAAAAAATAATAAAATATAAAATAATAATTAAAATTATAAAAAAATAATAAAATAATAAAAATAATAATTAAAATAATAAAAAATAATAAAATAATAAAAAATAATAAAATAATACAAAAATAATTAAAATAATAAAAAAATAATAAAAATAAAAAAAATGACAATATTTTGGAACATGGCACCATACATAAACACAAGAAAGTGCACACAGATTAATTACGAATTGTAGGATTGACAGATTTCAATCTTAAATTTTGAATGGAATGTTTTATGTTAAAATTAAAAGTTGCTGCCAAAACTTTGAATCTGTATCAGATCTAGTTTAAATCTGAACCGGTGATATTTAATACAATCTGGTACCCTATGTTTTTAATTTAGAATGTCTACATCACAAATTGATTGAGATGTGATTTCTTTCAAAATTTATTAATGATGGTAGGTAGAAATTGTTTGAACGTGCAAAAAAAAAATTCTGGATTTGAACATTTAACTGGATCACATAAAATCATTCATTAGGTGTTTTACTAAGCGAATACGCTGCTCTAGTTTAAAAAATGAATTGTAATATGATAATAAACTTTTGCATCATGTTGCTAAAAACAGAAAAATAAAATAACAACAAATAAATGAACGATGATTAAAATATGTGTTCCGAGAGAGGGGGGATTTATGAGATATTCATTTTGTTTTTTAATTGAAAGATAATGACGTAGAAGCATGTCTACTCAAATAGTTGATTACTGAAAACTCAGCCTTTTGGCTAAGATAAAAGTGTAGTATCTGTTCCGATGGATACTGCACATCATAGACTGGTATTTTCTTGTCCTTCGGGGCTTTATTTACGCCGGTCAATGGGTCTGTCCTGTGCAGTTCTAGGAGGTCAATCCTCCCAGGCTTTGCCTCCCCTCTTTGTGGAGGAGTAAGTTTATTGCTTACTGTCTGAGGCGCTCCTACCGGGGAATGCCGACGGGGCTGCCCAGGCAATTTTTAAAGGCCAGAGTGCTCACTTTCTCAGACGCTGACTTTTCAAACCCCACTTTCCCGACCCGACCTTGGATCACATCTTACTTGTGGGAGTATGATAAAAACTGGCCTTGTGCCTAACTCCTGGAGAGGAGTAAATCAATACTCAAATAGTTGATAGCAAATAGCGCAATAATTAGACAATGGGAACATGTACTTTGAATGCACACGGGAAAATGGTATATTGTAAAAACAGGAATGTGATAAATGTTATGTTTTACCCTGAAATACATTTTAATTTCTTGTTTTGAGAGTAAAGAGGCATCCAATATGCATCATTTAATATCTTCATTTTTATATATGAAGTTCAAATGATGTCTACATGTGTTTAGTCGTGTAAATCACTGTCACTAAACATGTCAAGATACTTACCTATAACAATGCCAAATTTACATATTTCGTATAAGTTTCCAGGCGTTTAATGCGTTGAAATACATAATAAAAATGCATTGTGCAGAAAAGAACACGTGTTACAAATAGTTTGACCTTTTGAGGCTAATTTAACTGGACTAGTATGCATTTAAATCTTCATGACAATGACGAATTACCATAAGTTAAAACAAAAATACAATGTAACTATTTAAAATAGCCATAGCTGTTGTGCAATTATCGTAATTGTAAAATAGTAGGGCAATAGTTATATATTTATTAGCGGTGATTAATATTAGACTGTATATTTTACTGTTTCCAATTAATGTTTGTGAGAGTCAATGCTATTAGAAATTACACGTTTTTCTCCTGTAAATATAATTTTCAGGTAAATATTCTTCAAATAAATAAAACGATTAAATGTATTCGGTATGTATTTTTTTAAAACCGTATCAATTTAATTATGTTTAAAATTAAATATTCGTTTTCTCTTTCTGTAAAAATAATTGTAAACAGAATATTCTTGAAATGAATAACACGTGCAATAAAAAAAAATGTTTTTATTGCATTTCAAATCATTCTTTTTTACACGACGGATTGACATAATTTGATTTTAGAAAAAAATAATTTAAAAATAGGTAAAGTTGGAATTTTTTAGCCATCGACATCAGATTAATGCCCGATCACCATATCTGCAAATCGAACGATATATTTGTCTAAAATGCGTGTGAAAGTTGATAAGGTGTGAACGAACATGAACACTTATATAGAAACAGGATTTCAAAAATGTCACTGTCAAGTATCTCCCACACGAGAGCAGAGTTAGAGTTACGCCAGGTTCTTATGTGGGAAAATGTATTCAGCATTCCAGAAAGGGTCACTCGGGGTTAATACAAAAATAAAATTTGACTTATTCTGGAATTATTGTCCTTTCATCGGTCGAAGACAGAACACATGTAGCACATTAGCATAACAGATAGTACCTTTCAATCTTAGCAACATGCAGTTCTAATTGCCCTGCCACAAGGTAAAGTATTTTACGCCACATAAATGATAATGTCTAGTAGGGATTTCCCTGAAAGCAATATATTAAACTTAAAGATTTACATAATAATTAATTTGGGATCTTCTTTGTTAAGCAGATATTTGTTAGTAACATGTCGCATGTAGATCAGGGTGGATCTACCTATGCATTTATCATATTTCGTTACTCTTAGATGTGTTGATTATTATTAGAACTAGTAGTAGTAGAGGTTGTAGTAGTAGTAGTAGCAGTATCGGCAGTAGCAGTAGTATCATTTAATCGTGTTGTACTACGAATAGTCGATGTAGTAGTAGTAGTAGTAGTAGTAGTAGTCGTAATAACATTAGGATGCCTTCATCCTTACTATCCCAAACAAACTTCGTAGAAAATTCTAGTGCAATTCTATTCAATATGTTTGAATGATATTAGTGCTCATTGCTTTAGTTGTAGTAGTATTAGCAGTAGTAGTATGTGTGATAGTATAAATATGAATATAACTATTAACTCCAGGAGTTTGGCACAAGGCCAGTTTTTATCTTACTCTCACAAGTAAGATGTGACCCAATGTCGGGTTGGGAAAGTGGGGTTTAAAAATTGCCTGGGCAGCCCCGTCGGCATTCCCCGATAAGGGCGCTTCAGGCAGTAAGCAATAAGCTTACTCCTCATCAAAAAGGGGAGGCTAAGCATGGGAGGGTGAACCTCCTAGAACTGCACAGGACAGACCCATAGACCGGCGTAAATCAAGCCCCGAAGGCCAAGACAATACCAGTCTATGGGGTGCAGTATCCATCGGAACAGATACTACACTTTGATCTTAGCCAAGTGCGCTTAATTTGAGTGCAGATTTGAGCAGTAGAATTGGATCATATAAATTCCCATCATAAGAAGTAAGAGACATACGCAAATAAAATGCAATTATAACGGTATGGACAGCCCTTCAGAGATAGGAAACAATTACCCGTATGATTGTTTTAATATATATTACATTATACGTAGCTCTGTATATATCCTAGATGTTCATATGAATAGTTTTGATACATAAGGTTGTTCTGAAGTCATACGTTATCAGAATCTAGCTGCAAAAAATAATACACCACGGTACCAGCATGTAGACTCTCTATATTTGAAAACGACTGACTTAGAGTAGCTTAGCTTTGCAAAATTACAGAAACACGTGGGAGTCGAAATAGATGTTATCTATAAAAAAGAATAAATTAGTTTTGCCATGCCATCAGAAGAGGTCCTCGAAGCACTGTGTAATACACATTCAAAGAAGAATTCCCCAGTAAAAAAAACCCTGTGTGGCAGGCCTGCAAAGTGCTTGACTCATCAAATCCGGGGGACAACGCCGGACAACAGGAGCATCAGAATGAATATAATGATTGGGGTTTTAGGATTGCTGTTCCGACAAATGGACACAGATTTGCGTATGTTTTTCTTCTTCAAATATTTGTACATTTTCGCCCATGCATAGAGTACTGTTGCCACATCTGGGCTGGTGCCTCCTCTACTAGTTTCTCACTCCTTGACAAGGTCCAAAAAAGAGTCGCCAACCTAGCAGGTCCCTCACTGTCGACCAAGCTCAAGACCCTGTCCCATCGCCGTAATGTAGCATCCTTGTGCTTCTTTTACAGATACTTCAATGGATTGTGCTCCGATGAACTGGCTACTCTGGTGTCCCTCGACGTAAATTCACTAGACCAACCCGACAATCAACAAAATCCCATCCATTCACCGTGGAGGTCCCCAGATGCCGGAGAGCTTTCTACTCAAATAGCTTCTTTCCTCGTGCTGCTGGCCTCTGGAACTCTCTCCCTGCCCCCTGTTTCCCCGACAGTACTGACATGCAGAAATTTAAAATTAATGAAAACAGGCATCTAGCTGCACAGATCCTAGTTTAGGTTTCCCCCAACCTTCTCCCCTTTTCTTTCTTCTCAGTAGCCCCTTACGACTACAGTGGCGGCCTGCGTTGTTTGGGCTGAACTACGTTAAAAAAAAAAACTAATTTCTCCACCCGGGTAAAACCGTATATTGACAGCTAAGAGTAGTAGAGTTGGATCATATAAATTACCAACATAAGAAGAAAGAGACAGACGCAAATAAAATTCAATGATAACCGTATGGGCAGACCTTCAGAGGTCGTAAACAATTACCCTATGATTGTTTTAATATATATTGCATTATACGTGGCTCTGTATATATCCAAGATGTTCATATGAATGGTTGTGATACTAATAGCTATTCTGAAGTCATACGTTCTCAGAATCTGAAAGGTTGAAATGTTAATTGTATGAATTGAAAAGTCTAAAAAAAATGTGACCCACAATTTACCGTATTTGCATTTTATTGGTCTCTGTGGGTCGTGTTCAAGTCTCGCTACACATTTCTATATTTTCATCACATCCGAATGGCATTCTCGTCAATGTGATCCCAAGCTTTAACTTGATTTCATGATCAACTTTTAATCGAAATCATTAGAAACTGACCTGACCCGACTTTGCCGAGGTCAGCTAATGTAATGAAACAACGTCGACGGAGATGAAATAATTGGTGTTGGCGAGTTTCAACTTCGGGAAAATTTGACGCCAACATGGCAGCGGACTCAGCAAAGTAGTTTTTATTTGTGCGAGGGTTTTAGTTAAGTAAAACGAAAAAAAAATTTAAGAAAACATTCACGATGAGAACATTTACTGCGTTGAGAAAATGTAGTGAGAGAACAGTGATGTAATGGGTCACGTGATTTAATAAGTTGAGTCGTTCGTTTTAAGAACACGTTTTGAATGTAGTCAGGTCTCACATATGTAGACTACTCATCAAAATGAGTGGCTGTTCTCTATAAATTTATCCAGCAGAAGTAATTTCTAATATGTTTCTGACAATATGAAATTGACCATTTTAAAAATTCTTCCAATATTATTCGTAAAATAAACATAATATGAATGGATAACAAACAATAGGTGGCACGTTTTATCGCCGCATCTCGCTGCCACAAAGCACGACGAAAAAAATTGCGCCCGTGGCTAAAATTAAACAGTCAATCGCAATCATTTAAAAATGAAGAGAGGGGTATTTTTATTTTTTTTTTTTTACTCTGTAAATCTGTTACCTCGATAGAGTTATACACAAGTTCGGCTTTTAAGTTAAAGAACAATCAATTTTCACGAATAGGGATACAACCTGATTGGGAGAAAAATGTTTAAATGCTGCAGTTTAAAAAGAGTGTATCTTTCATTGATCGATGGCAGAAAACATTAAGTATAGGATAACAGACAATATACTTTAACGTTTTTTTTCTATTTTGAAAAGTAACAATATATTTCTATTAGTCTTTTTTTTTTTCGTTTTTCTTTTTCAGTTTTTTTTTCAGTTTTGTTTTCAGTTTTTCTTTTCCAAGTAGAATTCATTTGAAACTGTAGTGTCTTGCATACTGTCTTAAATCTTTTCTCGGTGGTTCTGTGTACGGACAGTGCTGAAATAATGAGGTTATTATTTACACACCCGTTCGTAGAAGGAGAAATCCTTCTAGACTGCGGTATTTTTTTTGTCCAAATCCGAAGCGCCACTTCTTGTTGGGAGATTGATTTTCCCCAATTAAACATCGCTAGTGTTTCTAACTCTGCTTTATATTTCAATCTAAGCCGATTGAGACAAGCCATTTTTTTTTACTTTATTTGAACGATTTCTGGACTGCTTACAATTAGGCACGTTCACGATTGATGGGGTTACGATATACTTGCCTCCCCACGAGGGCAGAGTAAGACACAGGGTCGGTTTTTAATTTCGGGAATAATCAATCTCTCCAAATACAGAGACTCACTCCGGACTGATACAAAACATTGCCGCAGTCTAGAAGAATTACTCGTTCACTGACCGAGGAGAAAAAAATTACGTACAGTATAACAGACACAATTCTTCAACGTTATTGATATTTTTAAAAGTAAAAAATAACATCAGACATATTATAACGACATTTTAAGGTTCTTATGCACTTTTTTTTTTCAAGTCAAATTCTATATTTAAAGTTTATGTTTATTATATTTTTTAGGTGAAAGTTACGCACAGTTAAGAATGAGTTTCTAAATTATAACGTTATTGTTAAAGCCGGGGCCGTAAACTGCATAAGTACCCTTTATAAATTAATAAACGTGAGCCCCGTTCAGGCAACAACACGTCAGGTATTTCAGAATACATACGTATATCAACTCATAAAAAATGCACGTGATTAAACTAGGGTTTACTAAAAAGTAAATTGACTAAACTAGGATACACTAAAAATATGCTGATACTTTCTGTTTCTTTATTTGAGGCTGCTTCTACACACTATTAGAGGTCCACACTGCTTAAATGCCCTCGATACAATTACTGGTCAAGTTAGGAATACATTCAGGGATTATATAGTGCACTTGGACTATCGAACTAATACAGGATGCAAATGACTGGGATGCTCCTATACAAAAAGCATTTATATATATTTATATATATATATATATATATATATATATATATAGAGAGAGAGAGAGAGAGAGAGAGGGAGAGAGAGAGAGAGAGAGTGTGTCAGGTTGTATATGAAAAAGAAATCAAATAAACTGCTCGATCATATAAGAGAGCTAATATAATTTATTTAGATACTGTATATTACATATTTCAGCAATGTACCGCGGTGTCATCCAAAACTTGCCCTTTTGGATGAAACCGCGGTACATGGCTGAAATATTTAATATACAGTATCTAAATAAATTATATATATATATATATATATATATATATATATATATATATATATATATATATATATTGGTACAGAAAAATTAGTACAACATTCGTACCGTCGGTTTCAAGCTCGGAAAGTCTTAGCCATCCGGCTCTCTTCAGCTTCTGTTGTCATCAGAGATTACAACAGAAGCTGAAGAGAGCCGGATGGCTAATACTTTCCGAGCTTGAAACCGACGGTACGAATGTTGTACTAATTTTTCTGTACCAAAATAAATAAATATTATGCTCTTAATTTTTAACTTTAATTCTTAATTAATCGAGCACTCTGCTGGGATGTTTCCTACTATATGACAAAGAAGATATATATATATATATATATATATATATATATATATATATATATATATATATATATAAATGCAAGCGTCATTAAAGACCACAGAGTTCTGTCTCTCTCTCTTCACGATATTCCCTCTCAATTTCTCGACGCGGCGATCGATTCTTCGGTTTTCGGGTGTTAGCCGGTGGAGTATGGCACCTAGCGTTGTGTCGTGGGCCATTCCTCTAGCGTCGATAAATTAGCAAGAAAGTATGTTAAGGTAGAGAACCTCGTGGTCTTTAATGACGCTTGTATTAAAAATGACTTTTTAAAAAAGGTATGACAAATCCGGATCGTCGGTATATGGATTACACTACAACCTTAAAGATGCTGGCAAACTATGCGCAATGCGGACATTCTTTAAGATATACGGTGTCAAAAGGGGAATGTATTTACTCTTACTACGCACGAGAGATAAGCCTAAGACAATGAAGGCAAGAAAGTTGATAATACACTCTGGCATAGTTAAAGATGAAAATTAAATGAGAATTAAATGAAACATTCAATTAAGAATTAAGTGAGTATTCAGAAAAAAAAATCATGATATATTAAACCATAGAATATTAGAAATGAATTGAAAAATAAAATCCACGATTTGATAGAGATTTGTAACGATTAGTGTACTGCATAAAATGTTACATTTCTGATTAAAATCAACAGGTGCGAAGTGTCAGTCATATGTTGTTCGTTTTTGTGGACATAGATATAAGACCTCACGTGTACACCATCTACATATGTATATACAAAAAATGCACCAACATAGTATTTGTGTTTTATTTCAAATTGGTTGATATTACGTCTATCAGTTATACCCCATACATTGGAGTGCCTTCTTATTTGCCTTATATATATATATATATATATATATATATATATATATATATATATATATATATATATATATATATAAAACCATTTAATATAATTTTCTTAAATATTTAATATACAGTATCTAAATAAATTATATATATATATATATATATATATATATATATATATATATATATATTGGTACAGAAAAATTAGTACAACATATATATATATACATATATATATATATATATATATATATATAGAGAGAGAGAGAGAGAGAGAGATTTAAGTAAATTATATTATTACTTAAATATATATATATATATATATATATATATATATATTTATATATAAGTATACATTTTTTTATACACACATTATTGGTTACATATGTGCATACATGTTTCGGTTGCACTTTTCAAAGAAGGTCAACCTCATCAGACCAAGAATTTTTCAGGAATGCTTGGTATTGAGCACTTTTTATAAACACTTGAGTTTCTACGGATTTACATTTACAGAAACTAATACAATACATGTACGATATATTTATATATATATATATATATATATGTATATATATTTATACCAAGAGAGAGAGAGATAGAGAGAGAGAGTAAGATAATACTTTAAAGGTATAAATGATATTATTAGCCAGTAGACTATCATGATACAAACAAAGCTCAATATAGTGTATAGAGCAATAATAGTAATTGGATGACACAATAAAATGAGCCCTTTATCAGATTTTTTTAAAGTTCAAAAACAAGGAGATATACTGCGTGCTTAGCTCATGAGTTTTCAAAGAAAATATTCTCCTCAGAGGACCATTACCGCAATGACATTACTGCAGGTAATACAATTTAAGCTTTGAAAATATAGAAAAATATATAACAAATACATAAAGATACATACAAAACATTAAATAAATGTCTGAAAACACATATTTTTTGTTACAGATATACAGTTTATCCAAGTCATAAGGTTTAAAACAATGTCGATTAATAAACAGTCATTACGGTAATCACGGTAATAGTCCTCTGAGGACTCATGAGTTTAGGACGGAGTGTCTCTCCTTGGTCTTGAACTTTCATAAAATCTGATTAATTTCTCAGTTCATTATGTCATTCAATTAATATATATATATATATATATATATATATATATATATATATATATATATATATATATATATACCGTTTCGTAAGATCACTCTAAGCGGCCTGGTAAATGGCGGCCACGTGTCGCTATTTACAGTTAAAGTTACTCTATATTCACTAACTAATTGACGATGGCCCTTTGGTTAAGATCGCCGACTACGAATCAGT
Source organism: Sepiola atlantica (assembly GCA_963556195.1). NCBI lineage: Eukaryota > Metazoa > Mollusca > Cephalopoda > Sepiida > Sepiolidae > Sepiola > Sepiola atlantica. The sequence goes on from OY744542.1 coordinate 58,049,443, forward strand.
GGCGATTTGTGTTCGGTGTTCGCGCCCACCGACCGTCGGGAATTAGTTCCTAGACTGAAGATTGCGTTAGCATGAAACTTCGATGTCTCTAGGTATTTAAATATTTAATATTTATTGAAAAAATATTATTGTGTGTATATATATATATATATATATATATATATATATATATGTGTGTGCATGTATGTATGTATATGTGTGTACATATATTATTCCTTACACATTTAATGAATTACACTTGTACTTCACTGACTCTCCATAACTTGGAAAACACACTTTTGCATCAACATATGCTGTGCTGTCGTTTTTCATCTACATTCACATGTATCGTCTTACTAATTTTCTAAATTGTTTATAGAATAATGACTATTTTCTTCTTGCTAGATTATTACATCTTCGTTTTACTTTCGTCTTTAAATTTGTGTTGTTAATACATAATCATATAGATATAGATCAATACGAGAATTGGAACGTAAACGGTTGTTAAACGCAAGCCCAACATTTGGGGCCGTGTCTTTATAATTTACGTGCGTGTATCCTTGCGAATCCATTGCCTATACATTTTGTGTCGCTTTAACCCGATACTATCCTCTCGAACAATACTGGCGTTAAATCTAAAAAAAAAATGTAGTTTTTCGTTTCTGCATAAAATCGCATTTCCGTTGCGAGAAACCGGATCGATACTATACTTAATCAGATGCCGCCTAAATGTAAGCTGGCAGGCAGAGTAAATCTAAAGGAACCTGGCGCTCTCATGGTAACTGGACTCATTCGTATATGCCAGCTCCTGTGTTCGTCGTGGCCAGCGGAGACACAGCATGCAATTTAGTACAATGATGATGTAAGTTGACAAGGCCATCTGTGCTCCCTTAGATTAGGTGCGCACAAATTCTTCACCAATTATTATAACCTGCTCTGAGCGCGGGAACTTTTACCGCCTTATCTCAATGACTGGCATGTTTTTTTCCTTCGTATGAAAAGAAATAGATTTTAAAGCGGACGCCATATGAAAACGGTTGTGTAATAAGAAATTGGCCCCGGGATTTATTCTTGTTAGGTCACAAAGCGTTTAAAGGGACAAACCAACAGTTGCTTCGTTCACACAATTACGTATTTAGGGTTTTTTTTTTCTTATTCTTTGTATATGCATTCGTATATCTCAATGAAATAGTTAATCAGTCGTTTCCTCGGTCGGCTTCGTTAAACCTTACCTTGTAGATTAAATAGACCAGTGTGATTTTAAAAGCATACAGGCATCTGTACACAAACTATTTCTGTCGGTCGCTGATTCACGTTTCAAATAGTGTATGCGTCGGTCTTTTGGTCTTAAATTTAAATAGGATTTATGGTGTTATGACTTTGTAATCTTAAGAGGTTATTTCCGTCGGTTGCTTAGTTAAATGTTACATTCAAATGGAATATAAGTGTTGCATAGTCCTCTCCTGCCTGGACCGCGGCAGTACGCGTTTCGTATACTCGTCGTGTAGAGGGTTGGTCGTGTCATCCAGTGGATGAACTCTTTCTTCTAGAACCACGCCGTATGTTGTTTGCAATAAAAGCCATATTCTGCACTCCGAAGACAAACTCTTCTTTTGAATTTAATTCATTTATTACAAGCGTTGTTATTTCAACTGGGAGCCATTTACTACGTCGAGTGAGAGAGCCATCACTACTTTATCGTAGTTAGTTAACAATGTTTTCTTAACTATTCATACAGAGGGGGGAAAATGATTTCTCGCGCCTGAATTCTTCTAAGGAAAATATCCATTATCTTTACATTGTTAATCGCACGTCCTCTCGGTTCGCTTTCCGAATCAGACTGACGAAAACTGGCTTCTCACGAGAACGAGTGACGTCACAGAACCTCTGTTTCCCACGCAAGGGCCTGTGACGTCACAGCCTTTCCAGGTGCAGACTGACCCTTGATCTGGGGTCTCGTTACACGATAACCTTGTCACGTCTGCTAGCTCTGACTGTGAGAACAGGCCCCAATCTGCACTCGACTGCACCCGCGTTAACTCGCGCAAGTCAAACCAACGATTCCCAACAGATATGTCAATTCCCATAGGGCCATTATCCAATATAAGTCGGCCTATTAGGCTTACGTTTAAAGGGGGGGAGTTGAGGATGTATAATTTGTATTATTTTCAGTATTCGGACTACAATTCTTTATTATTATTTTTATAAAGTTTCGTTTGATGTAATATTCGACTTTCTTCAGATGTATCTTTTTGGACTTTGAAATGTGTATGTGCTGTGTCTGATATAAAGATCCCCAAGTTTTATAAATGCAACTGGCAGTGTTCAAAGGGTAACGACTTTGTGACAATAACAACCAAGATAAGAATAGAAGCGTATACAATACGAACATTGCAAAAACTTAGCGGTTACTCAATGCAAAATTTCTTGGTGTGACGTTTAATTTGAAATTGAATTTTAGTTTGTGAATGGCTAGAGAAAATGATTTTTTTAAATTTAATATGTGTCGAATCGTCTGTATAAGAGACTCCGTCCGCGTTCAGAAGGCCCCGCTGATTTATAAAATAATTTTCTGCCGGTCCGTTTACTTACGTTATTAAAACCATTTACTTTAATATGTAACACTTCAAAGTCGTCATATAAGACAATCTTACTAGCGGGAGGGCTTTTGCTTTATATGGAATGTCCTAAAAAATAATACATTCTTAATTTTCAAAAGTTAGCGATTTAGTAAATTCGCAGCCCAGATGCAGACAATGAATCGTCTACTTTGTGCTGAATTAACAAATGAGTAAGTAAACCCTGGAGGGCCTGTGGACGAGTGGTTATAGCACTTGTCTTTGGGCTGGAATGCGAATTTTCGAGTCTGAAAACTCCCTCTGTCCACCCAGCAGTAAATGGGTACCTGACTAAAACTCAGGGAAGGTTCAAGGCAGCGGAAGGAGAGGGATGGGCTCCGCCTTCCATATGCTGTGCTCTAGACACGGAGATTCTTCACAAATCACCGCCGCTACGGCTATGTGCAGTGTGCGATGTCGGCAACGACACTCGTGCGCGTCCAGGCTATGCGACCTTTACCTTTACCTTTACCTATTAAGTAAACCCAAATAAACTGTTTTGGACTAATTTCAAATTTACCGTAACTAATTTTAAAGGAAATGCACTTGGGAAATTAGTACCATACACTTTGTTTAGGTTCACTTACACATTTGTGAGATCAGAAAACGTCATAAATTAGCAGACGGTTCATTGTCCGCCATTTTTGCTGCGAATCGACTAAATCGCCCAAAAGGTTAATTAATTAATCATATGTTTAGGATAGAACTAGATGCTTGATGCGGTTATTTCGTTTCACCGAATAACAATTACTTTCGAGTTATTTAACGTAGAATTCTGTTATTTCCCATCAAAGTCGTCATGCTCGAAGTACTTAGCATTTTCAAAAAGTATTTGGTATTCAAATAATTCTTACAGTAATTCGTTTTGGAGGCATACAGTTTTGCTCTTCGTTCTCCGTGGTTTTATCCTACTCGACTCTTTACGACAATTGTTATAGAACGCGTCAAGACTGGTGCTGCCACTTTGTGGGAGAGGCAGAATTCAAAAATATCTGATAGTTTTAGTTAGTAGTAGCATCATAGAAGATACTCATTTGTTCTTGGCCTTTTGGCTGAGATCAAAGTGTAGTATCTGTTCCAATGGATACTTCACCCCATAGACTGGGATTGTCTTGGCCTTCGGGCTTGATTTACGCCAGTGTATGAGTGTCCTGTGCAGTTCTAGGAGGTCCATCCTCCCAGGCTTCTCCTCCTCTCTTTGGGGAGGAGTAAGTTTATTGCTTACTGCTTGTGGCGCCCGGGGAATGCCGACAGGGCTGCCCAGGCAATTGTTAATGGCCAGAGTGCTCACCTCTCGGGCGCTGGCTATTCAAACCCCACTTTCCCGACCCGACCTTGGGTCACATCTTACTTGTGGGAGTAAGATAAAAACTGGCCTTGTGCCTAACTCCTGGAGAGGAGTAAATCAATACTAATGATAATCCTTATTATTATTTTTCATTAGCAGTAGTTGTAATACTAGAAGAAGTATCATTATTTTTATCATATGATGTAACATTTCCCTATTTCAAAGCGAGGCCGACCCTTTATTTCTTACAGTCAAAATTTTTTCTTACAGTCAGTTCAATTAAATTATACCGTTGGTTTTCCTCAAACCCACACGTTAATTATTTCCAAAAGTCCTCGTGGAATCCTCCGGGGACTCTACATCTTTGATCGTCTCCGGAATCAGAATCGGCAGCGCAATAAAAAGAAAAGGCAACGCGTTCGTATTGAATTTATTAAATGACCAGATTCTAAGGGGCCTTCCTTGCCCGTCGTTTATCGGACATACTTTAATGATGTCTTACTATGCTTAGCCCGTGGAGCTTCCAATCTTGAAATAATGGAATTCTCTTTCAATCTCGTTCTCAAATCTCATGTGAAGTTATATTCGCTCGATCACATGTTCCAGCATTGAATGAACATTTACTAAGGCATCAGCGTGTTGCACTTTGCTGCTATTTCGATTGCAAAATTACCTGTTAATTCTTGTTGGATTGCAACAAGAGCCCTAACAAAAATAAACACTAGCTTATATATCCGTTCACTAAGAAAGATTACTGCTACTACGACTACTACAACTACTACTACTACTACTGCGTCTAGAACACTTATAAACACGTTGATAAACACCTATTACATGATTTTGATTCTAGAAAACGTTTACAAAAGGCTAAAGCGTAAGGGATCTCAAGTAGAAATTCAAATTCAGTGAATCATGCTTATTTTAGGTTCCATCGTTATAAATGGAATTCAATGCAATTTAGAAACATTTGAAATTTCAAATCGTGGATTGTGCGAATATTATGCTCCCCAAAACCTCTTTAAAATAATCAGAAGAACCTGAAAGTTTGGGAATATTTATTACTTCATGTCTAATAAAGATTATTGAAATTTCACAAAAATCGGAGTAGGTAAAAACAAGATGGAATTCCGACCAACGGCTTTTTTACATACTATCTAACTATTCAACTAAATTACCCTCATTTTTACCCTAACCCCAAGCAGCTCTATTCCAAAATTCATAATGATCGCTTGATCAGTTAATTATTAGTTAATCATATATATATATATATATATATATATATATATATATATATATATATGGGGTAAGGTGCGATTATATTCATGAAAATGTAATGTCATGGTGACAAAATGTGTGAAAAATAACAAACGGAAAACAAGTCAAAGTGAAGGAGAAAAACAAAAACAATAGGTTTGATCGGTTTCGTTCGTGTTGCCGAACGTTCGCCAACACGAACGAAACCGGTCAAACCTCTTGGTTTTTTTGTCTCCTGCACTGTTTTCCGTTTGTTATTTTTTACACACACCCACACACACACATACACACACAGACATATATATATAGTCCTTGTCATTGGTAGTGGAATTAAAAAAGCCTACCATCACTTGTCGACTTATTTCGACCAATGACTTCACAAGTAGCAAGATGGTAATGATGGTGATATTTATCAGTATTACTATTATTATTATTATTATTATTATTATTATTATTATTATTTTTTAATACTATTATTATTATTATTATTATTATTATTGTTATTATCATTAATATTCTTACAAACTTGTTATTTCTATTTCTATTTTTATTCTAATTTTATTTATATTTATCTTTATTTTTATTTTTATTTTTTATTTTTATTAAGGCTTTTATATAAGGCTGTTATCACTGCGACTATCGTAGGTATGATTGGCAGGCGATACCATTGTCATAATCGGTTTTGTTAATGATAAGACTGGTAACACCAGAAAACTTCTCTTATAAAATGATTCCACTAGTATTGATCTCGGTATAATATAATCACAATTTAAAAAAATATAATCACAACAAAATTCACTACAAATAATAAACAAAACTTTAAAATAAAATAAATAAAATGCAAAAGTAGCAATTAATACCCTAAATTAAAATTATCAAACATTTTTATCCACATGATAATTACTTATTAGAATTAAAATAAAATAAGAATGACGGTTGTAATCATAATTTTATTCTCATTTAAAATTTAACTCACTCTGGCCGTCGCCCCATCTCCCTCCTCCCACCCCGGCCGAGATTGAGATCGTCACAGCACTAACACGTGAAAAACCTCCCACGTAATAATTTGAAACACGACTTGTTGGGGTCCTCCCCCTCCCCTCTCATGTCCCATGTCGCCGTTATAGACAAAGCCTCAACTCTATCCCCCTCCCCCTCCAATGTATTTTCAATGTTCAATCTCCCGTTAGAGTGAAGTTGAAATGTTATGCCATTTGAATTCCTTTCGCCGGCCCGATGAGTTGGTCGCTATTCGCACCAATGAAACAAAACTTGTTTTGTCGCAACTAATGGAATAAAATCAAAAATATATATTTTGCTCTGAATTTTCATTGAGCACTCTCATAAACCCGGTTTCAACTTCCTTCGGATTCATACCCCCTGGATATTTGTAACAAGTTAATTATATATATATATATATATATAAAAGTACACAGTTTATAAAGATGAAAGTACTCCTTCTATTGAAACTATTACTTCTACTACTACTACACCTACTACTACTGCTAATAATAATACTGATCATAATAATTGTAGTTATTATCATAATAATTAAAAACTTTAAAAACTCAACTAATATAACGAGCTTTATTGAAACACATACTAAAAGATTCTAACGAAGGTCTTGAATATACTATTTTATTAAGAAATATCGGATAAGACTGCTAACACACAGATGTCTATTTATCTGTCTTTTTGTTAATTTGTCCTTTTTCTCTTTAAACCATATATATATATATTTATATTTATATATATATATATATATATATATATATATATATATATATATAGTTACACCACTTAGCTGGAAAGTCCACCCAATGAGATGATGTATTGTCCTGGAATCCGGTAGAACAAAGAGACCAAAAGAATACTCTAATATAGTTAACTTGTCAGTTAGAAAGAGGAAAATAAATGTTATTACCTTATTGACTAAGTCAACGTTTGAGAGGTAAATGGAAACTTAAATGGAATATTTGAATAGTTATCTATCCATCTATCTGATATTACTATGAAGTGTTAGCCCACAGAAGGGGATCTTGAATTTTAAGAAGTTTGCTTGAACTAAAATAAAAATAAAAAATTAAATGATATACATATAATACATATATATACTGTATATACTAAATATTGGTATACATAATATATTTATATTTATATATATATATATATATATATATATATATATATATATATATATATATATATATTGTGTGTATTTTGTCAGCATTTTCTCATTTATGAAAACATTGTAAAAAAATAACAGAATTCGTCTGTTTAATAATATTTGTTTTTATTCTTCCAATTTTTCTGATGGCTTTTTTGGATTAAAATTAAACAAATTTATAAATGCCCTATAGGTATCACGAACGTGTTCGATCATTCGTCGAATGATCCTCAGGTGTCTATATATATATATATATATATATATATATATATATATATATATATATATATATATATATATATATTAAAGCAAGGAATGCAGACGTTTGTGACATTTTTCAGAGGTGGAATGAAAGTATAAATCCGAGAGGAAAAAAGTAAATGAATATACTAAGCCGGATTTCATCCACACTGCAATTTCAGTCCACCCCTCAAAATGATGCCTCAAACGTCTGTATTCCTTGCTTTAATAAAATTCTTTACCACTAATAATTTATTTATATATATATATATATATATATATATATTTATGAAACGACATTACACTGAATAGACCTTTCAATTCCCACCCTTTTGTCTGAAAGCTATGTTCTAAAATTCATAATGACCGATTAATTCGTTTAGGAGTGAATCCTGTGCATACAAATACAAACGCATATATACACACCTAACATTTTTTTTATGAATAGAGATACGTTGAGGAAGATAACACGCTAGAAAATTAAAGGGGTAAATAGATATTCCTATTTATTTCGTGATTGACGCAAATTCGTCAATATCTGAAGCACAAATCATATGAACAGAATCGCATTTGACGCCTTCATTGTATCGAATAAACCCCGGCGGCTAAATCTATTATAACTTGAATTTGTAGCGACACATTCAATCTAGTTTAGTTGATCACCAAATTTCCCCCGCAGGCGAACGAAAGAATTCACCCGTCGAAAACAAGCGCTCTAGTCAAAATATGCAATTGCTGAAGCTGATCCCGACCGGCACCAGCATCACCGGCACGACAAATACTTCATCTCATATTCACGCGGGACACAAATCTATCTCCAATGAAAGTTAAACATAACTTGAAAAAATCGGTTCAAACCGGATTTGTATAAAGCAATGTGTATGAATGTTTTATCTGACACAAGAAGGCCAATTAGTTTAAGGCACAGTTTTCTGATAAGACAGGTATCGTACAGAATGTCGTCAATAGACACTGTACTGGTACCGTACCTACAACCGGCTTTAGACTCTTGCATTCACAATAAATACTGGAAGCACTTGCTTCCTAGTGTTTAGTAAACTCTAGTCGCTGCGGTAACTCCAGCCCGTTCAGTCTTACATTAACTTCGGTTGATTAACGACTTCGGTATGGAGTAATACCGGTCGGGGATTCGTTCTCGACAATCAGCCGGAACAGAGACCTTTCGGTGGCATTTAATCTATCAGGCTTAGGTATTCGTCTTGGGTTGTCCTATGAGGTACACTCTCTCAGGCATCGCCTCCCCGTCTTTAGGGAGCAGTAAGTTTAGTTCTTACTGCCTGTGGCGCCCTGACCGGGGAATGCCGACGAAACTGCCTATGCTATTTTGTTAGGCGAGCTGATTAACTCTCACGCACCTACCGACCTTGTGTCATATATTCCTGCAGTGGGAAAGAATTAGATAGCTGAGTAAACCCCAGTCAACACTGGCAGTCAAGACTGACGTACCACTGCCCATGTTCCTCTGTTGTATTATACGTTTCCTCAATGTATTTGTTATATATAAACTCGTGTTCGTGTTTTCATTCCGGACCCTAAAAAAACCAACACCACAACCTAACCTAGCTGTTGAAAAATTGTTTCATCGACGTGCATTCATACCGCCAATGCTGTGCATTCATTCATCGCTATCTTCATATCAATCCACCTCCCCATCTACATATCTCGTAACATATCTACCCATCCCCATATCTCCCCAACACCGCATATCTCTCCAACACTGCATATCTCTCTATCTGCGCATCTTTGCAAATATCTCAATGTTAACATCTCTTCACATATCTTTACATATGTCAATCTCCATATCTCTTCATATCTCTTGATTCCCACATTTATTCACATTTCTCTAACTCTCCATATCAACCCATCTCCGAATCTCTTCACATCTGCACATATACACATAGCTACGGCACTTCACATCACTCTATCTTGACATTTCTTCACATCTCTTCTCTCTCTCTTCACAACCTATAATTTCCACATCATTTCCCAAGTCTATCTCTACATATATTTCAGCTTCACAAATCTACGTCTCTACATCTTCACAACGCATCATCACGTAAGCTCAACATCTCTATACATCCCCACATCCTTACATATATTTGTAAAATCAAATTATACAATAGACGTCTATAAAGTAAATGAACAACAGTACTGCGAATCGATCACAGAAAACATTACGAACAACTAAAAAGAAATATATGCAGATACATGCAACTACACACACACACATATATATATATATATATATATATATATATATATATATATATATATATATATATATATATGATAAATGATGACAGTAAACAAACCACGATGAACTGAAAACTAGCGACAAAGATTATCTATCATTAAAAAAACACGAAAGTTATTTTAATTATAACCCAATAAATAGTTTTATTAATCCGACTGAACCCAAAATAGGAGAGATTAGTAAAACAATCATTTCGTAAATGAACAATCAAATAAAAAAGGTCGCGAATACAACAAATGTGAAAATACTACCGAATCAATCCCTTTCGTTTAATAATATCGAAAATCAAAATAGACGTACCTTTCTACAATTTTGCTATTGTGGAGGTCTTCCTACCTATATCTGAAGAACTCTCCAACGAGTGTTCGCCGATATATATACCGACATGGCCAAAGGTCAAATCTGCATTATTAATAAATTAAGAAGATCGGCTTTAATAAATACTGCTGATCAATGGATACACAGTAAAATATCGAATATTTTGAATTAATCCATAGGTTTCTTGGACTCTTCAGAGCCATGTTGTTTAGTTAAGTAATTCATTCTATATAGTTCTATAGAGCTATTTGCTTATAGAGATATGAACCTATATAAAGATTATGGATTGGCTCTAATAAGAGATGTTAACAAGGACAAGAGTGCGAACACTAAAAAAGTATACACATGGCAATGAAAAATAAGCTTACTTTTTAGATGTCACTTTAAACGTTAATAAAAATACATACGAGCCATGTCTAAAATCTAACAACAATCAAATATACCTAAACCTTTAATCACCTTCCATCAATTATAAAACATATTCCCATTTATATCGAACGTAGGTTTAGCAAAGATTATAGTAAGGAAATTGTATTTAAGTAGTCCGGCAACATAAACAAAACTGCTGCAAAAATAGTAGGAAATATATTATCGAGATTTGATACAAGAACTTAGATATCTAAAACAATACTAAATTAATAGAAGGCAGAGAAATACCATTTCGTTTGACCCCCCTACAAGCCGATGTCAAAACAAAACTTGACAACCAATTATTGAATCTTATCGAAAACCAAAGTTCCATTACTAAACCCCTGCACTAAATATTCAATAAAAATAACTTAATTCTGTTATATAGTGTCTGCGAAAACTTTGAAATGATCATTTAAGAAAACAATATCAAAATACTAAACAAGAGTAGTAGAGAAAAAGATGAAAAAAAAATGCGTAAAAAAGCTATCAATATAGCAACAATAAAAACACACTAAGAATAAAATAATATAACCAACACAAATATTAATAACTTGAACATTAATAGCTACCATAAAAATAGAAATTAGAAAGTTCATAATGAAAAGAAAACATGTAACTGCAGAACGCGTGGAATTTATAAACGACAAAATATATGCCTGACTCAAATCATTATTTACCAAGCCCCGATATTTTCCAGAGCAAATCCGAATAACAAAAAATAGGTATAACATCCTTAGATGTTTAAACCAAGTATAAGGACGATACAGTCGCATTAAAGTACAAAACACACCGATTTAAAACACCACTTGAAAAAGATTGGAACTCATAGCAAGCGGATGCTTGCCAATTATTGCGTGGAAAATAGTGAGATATACCAGTACATGAACACATTTAGACAACCCCGGTACAGAGAGATAAAGATTTTAAGAATCCCGAAGTGAAATAGCGATGGCCTGTTTACATAGAATAAACTTAACTTCAGGAAAAGTACCAGAAATGGCAAATATATATGTAAATAAAATAAAAAAATTGCCTGGAGAATAGTTAGATTAACGAGTACATGCAAACATTTAGACGATCCGTATCGATCAATTTTGAACGAGAAGCTTGAGATTTAAGTTCGAGGATCCTTAAACTGACTACACTCTAAAAGTAAATTAGCAATGACCTGTTTACATAGAATAAACTTAACTTCAGGAAAAGAATCAGATATGGAAAATCTATAAGTAGATAAAATAAAATAAGTTGATAACCTAAATAAACATCTAAATAAATAGATATAAACGACAAAATAAATAGTAAAGCCATTATATCGATTACGAACGTGCCAAAATATGTTGAACTGTAACTTTGACGCCTTCACAAAAAGGAGGCGTCACGTCCAAACAATAGAAGAGAAAACGATGTCAAGTAAAATTCAGTCAGGGTCTTTGGTTTATAGAAGCACAAGCATAGTCTAATGAAAACATTAACATTTCGAGAGAAATATCAACCCATTTGATTGGTTAGTGAGCTAGACATACACAATGTGGATGTATGAAAACAAATAGTAACACAAAGATTCTGCACTTTGCCGTAAATCAAACGCAAACGCCTCTGTGTAGCTTAATTACCATACATATATTTAAATTATTTTCTTTACATATATATATATATATATATATATATATATTTGTATTTATACAAACATTATTGGTTACATATGTGCATACATGTTTCGGTTGTACGCTTCACAGAGAGTCAACCTCTTCAGACCAAAGAAGACACTTCTCTGTCTTCTAAGGTCTGAGGAAGTTGACTCTCCGTGAATAATACAAGCGAAACATGTATGCACATATGTACCCAATAATGTTTCTATGAATAAAAAATATACGTAATAACAGCTGTACTTGTTATTAAGCACTTTCTTTTCATGAACACTGGAGTTTAAACGGGTTTACATCTGCAGAAACTAATACAATACGTGTACTATATATATATATATATATATATATATATATATATATATATATATATATATATAATGGTAATACTCCAGGTAAAAATATCCACAGGGTGGTAATCCAGAAAATTTTAACCGGGTTTATAAAAAGTGCTCAATATCAAAATAGAGTTTTATATATGATAATCTTATTTACACAGACATGCACAACATCTGCGACACTGGCATGTCGATGTGATCGATCAACAGTTACTATACACTGAGATCTCATCAGGCAGACTTAGAATCCGGTCTTAGCATCAGATCATATCTCTCCAAATATGATCTGAGGCTAAGATCGGATTCTAACTCTCCCTGACACAGAGAGTCAACCTCTTCAGACCAAAGAAGACACTTCTCTGTCTTCTAAGGTCTGAGGAAGTTGACTCTCCGTGAATAATACAAGCGAAACATGTATGCACATATGTACCCAATAATGTTTCTATGAATAAAAAATATACGTAATAACAGCTGTACTTGTTATTAAGCACTTTCTTTTCATGAACACTGGAGTTTAAACGGGTTTACATCTGCAGAAACTAATACAATACGTGTACTATATATATATATATATATATATATATATATATATATATATATATATATATATATATAATGGTAATACTCCAGGTAAAAATATCCACAGGGTGGTAATCCAGAAAATTTTAACCGGGTTTATAAAAAGTGCTCAATATCAAAATAGAGTTTTATATATGATAATCTTATTTACACAGACATGCACAACATCTGCGACACTGGCATGTCGATGTGATCGATCAACAGTTACTATACACTGAGATCTCATCAGGCAGACTTAGAATCCGGTCTTAGCATCAGATCATATCTCTCCAAATATGATCTGAGGCTAAGATCGGATTCTAACTCTCCCTGATGAGATCTCAGTTTATAGTAACTGTTGATCGATAACATCGACATGCCAGTGTCGCAGATTTTCTACATGTCTGTGTAAATAAAATTATCATACATATATATATATATATATATATATATATATATATATATATATAAGCATTATAATTACCAATGTACAGCTATCTTCTGTATACAGGTGTCCATGCGCGTTAAACGCAGCCTCAGGCATACACACGCAAATATAATCAATTTTACTAAGTAGATTCATCTAATGTTGAAGCACTTTTTTTAGCTTTTGCTTTAAGATTTTCCCTGATCGATTTACCAATGTTAACGTCGTTTCCCTAAATAATATAAAGCTAAAAATTATTACAAATCTAAAGTGCATTCTCTACATTAAATGAATAAAGACAGGAAAGCTATTTGTTTCCTATACGCATATACAAATTCTCTTTTTTAATAAACTAAAGCATATTTTCGCATTATGATTTGCGTTCTTTTTTTGTTTATATTCAACAGAAAACTTCCTGCTCAGAGTGAAACGACGATGAATGGGGAAACATTCGTTGTTATAAATAATTGATCTAATGTTCAAAAACTGCCTTCTCCTTTTGTTACTGCCTTTTCCGATTTTCCCTGATCCATTCTCCGTTGATAATGTGATTGCATAGATCAATTTTATTGCAACATCCTTTGTTAAAGCTAATATACATCGGCGTTTAATTTTTGGTTGCAAAAGATTTATTTTTAAGATGAATCATTCAACATATTCTTCATAGATATATCGGCAGATTTATAAAATAAAACTCATTGTCTGTAGTTTACTATGAAAATGACGATTTCATGTAAATGTACGTTTATTATTTTAAAATTTTAAACATGGCTACGGAATAATCGCACTAAGATCCGTGTGTATTATATACGGTTCATTGTAGGAATCTATATATTCTAGAAGGGTGATTGCCACTTGTACTTTTGTGAAAATTATCAACCACTTCATCCCACATATATGTGTAAGATAGCGACTGCCTTTTGGCTAAGGTCAAAGTGTAGTATCTGTTCCGATGGATACTGCACGCCTGTCCTGTGCAGTTCTAGGAGGTCCACCCTCCCAGGCTTCGCCTCCCCTCTTTGGGGAGGAGTAAGTTTATTGCTTACTGTCTGAGGCGCCCCTACCGGGGAATGCCGACGGGGCTGCCCAGGCAATTTTTAAATGGCCAGAGTGCTCACCTCTCGAGCGCTGGCTTTTAACCCCACTTACTCGACCCAAGCTGTGGTCACATCTTACTTGTGGGAGTAAGATAAAACTGACCTTGTGCCTAACTCCGCGAGGAGTAAATAAATATTCTAGAATAAAGAAGGGTGATTGCCACTTGTACCTTTGTGAAAATTATCAACCACTTCATCCCACATATATGTGTAAGATAGCTAATGCCTTTTGGCTATGGTCAAAGTGTAGTATCTGTTCCGATGGATACTACACCCCATACGCATGTATTGTCTTGACCTTCGGAGCTTGATTTACGCCGGTCTATGTGTCGGTCCTGTGCAGTTCTAGGAGGTCCACCCTCCCAGGGTTTGCCTCCACTCATTGTGGAGGAGTAAGTTTATTGCTTACTGTCTGAGGCGCCCCATACCGAGGAATGCCGACGGGGCTACCCAGGCAATATTTAATGGCCAGAGTGCTCACTTTCTCGGGTTCTGTCTTTTCAAACCCCACTTTCCCGATCCGACCTTGGGTCAATCTTACTTGTGGGAGTAAGATAAAACTGGCCTTGTACCTAACCTCCTGGAGAAGAGGTAAATAAATACTAGTGTTTGATGAATGACTATATATTTAAAAGAAAGATAGTTTGTATTAACATTTATTATAGTTTTCCAAACAGGCACACACAACTAAACAAATGTATACAAGTCCTATCTAAAATGTATCTAAATTAGGCCAGTAAAAATATTTCAAATACGTGACGGGGTTGGGAACATAATCTCGTTCAAATTAGCTCGCTAATGCTTGCACCCACTTAGGTCACCGATCCATCCACTGCCGGAAACACCTCTGGAAGTCTTCTTTTGGAATGGTGTTCATCGCCGCCATTGCGTTCCGAATTATCTCTTCTTTCGCACCTTCTCACCAACAGCTGCACTCCGAACAGTTTGAGGCCTGCCAGGACGCTGGTCACTCTCTGTTGATGTGCGGTCATTTTTAGATTCGGTTGAACCACTCCTTACGTTGTGTTACACATAGCATCTTCTTCAAACACATGCTGAATCTAACGCGACGGCGGAGATGAATACCATTCCAAAAGAAGACTTCCAGCGGTGTTTCCGGCAGTGGATGGAATGGAAGTATATGTGTGTGCAAGCACAAGCCGCCTACTTTGAAGGGGATTGGAGTGCCAACTATATCACGTATTTGAAATATTCTTACTGGCGTAAGGTCGAATATTTCTTAGACAGAACTCGTAAATGAATCTTGAGCTTATATTGTTAAATAAGCTAACACAATGTATACCTAACAATACGAGTTATTATTGACAGAGAAATGATCAATTTGAGTGCGAGTAAGATATCACTAAATTGATATGTTAAATACTGTTAATAGTCGAAGAAAAATACGTTATTCAAGAGAGACTCAGTGTATATAATCAGCTATTTCGTCCATTGTCGAAGGGAAGAAATCACACGCTGGCACCCGTTTCTTACACATTTAAGAAGATACTTTTGTTAAAATATAATAAATGGTAATTGGAATTTATGTTGTCACCCACAAAACAATAGTATTATTATAGAATAATGTAAACTATCGTATATATATATATGTAAACTATATATATATATATATATATATATATATATATATATATATATATATATATATATATATAGACATATATATAGTCTAAAGAAGCTTTGAGTTATTTTAAACAAAAAGACAAAAAAAGGAAAATGCAGTTTTAATTCCCAGAGAAACTAACTAAATCCAAAATAGTGCAGACTTAACATTCGTTGGAAAATTCATAAATAAATAAAATATATAATAGTAAGTAAATAAAATAAAAAGGGGGATTAAGTATCTAACAGTGAAACACAAACAGGAGACCTTAACGTAAGCATCTACTATTAACACGGGGATCATCAGCTGTTTACCATGTAACTGTTTCGGAGATTTAAAAACAGGACAGTTATATCCATGGCTCGCCAATGGTACAGATCAAACTACCATTTCCCCAATAATCAAGTGTCAAAATAACTCAGCTTAAAATTTTACTTATATATACATAAAATAATAATAATAATAATAATAATAATAATAATAATAATAATAATAATAATAATAATAATAATATACTACCCTTAAGACTACCGTGTGATATGGTAATTTGCATATCAAATAAATTTCTTTATAACAATATATATATATATATATAATGTAAACTCTCTCTCTCTCTCTCTCTCTCTCTCTATATATATATATATATATATATATATATATATATATATATATATACTGTAAACTATTGTATATATTAAGTACATTAAGAATTTCTCAATTTTGTAGACCTGTATAGCGCCACATAATTAAAAGTTTATGTGGATCACTTAGAAAATTTTGCCAAATATAGCTAATTCAGAGAATTCACCCTAAACTTTAAACCCCCATCACTAAGTGGGAATTGAACATTGAACATGCAGGCTTCACGGCTTTATTTGAATGATGCCGGAACCTAGTTTTATCTTGACAACGTTCTCGTTGTTAGTGTAGAGAGTTGTATAGTTAGTTCTTTCAGTTGGCGCCCACCAATAATAGGTTTGAAATCAGGCGAGTTGAGGTGCAATATGCTGAGACCGATGGAGTCCTGGAATTTCTCAGAAATACACTTCTTTATTTCCCTGAAAGGTGATAAAGATATGTGTCATTTGGCAATATGATAGATTTTCTCCAACCACCCTGTACAGCCAGCAAATCGCTATCCCTATGTGAATTGAGTTTAAGTCTTTATTCGAAGATTAAGTTTGGACTCCAGGTGGTTGTTTTACTAATTGAGCAACTGTTTCTCGCAGAACTCGTTTTCGTATTAGAACAAGTTCAGCACTTTTTTTTATAATCGCGAGTCCGACGCCAATCTCTCTCGAAAAAAAGGTCTGCATTAATGTTCCTGGATGTTTTCGACCGTTTTTGTGAATTATTTTCCAATTTCCTTGTTCAAATTCATCACGCCTATTACATTTCCACTACTAAACAATCGTCGTACGAATTATTGACATCATTTCTCATTGCTTCTAAGTAATTAAAGCAGAACTGAGTTTAGTTTTCTGAATTTTGATTCCGGCTCGAATGATCATGAAACAGATCACGTTATTTCGATTATCCAATTGATTACCAGTTATCTATTGTCCTTACATTCCAAACATAGCAATAGTATACAGAGACAACACACTGTTGATATTAAACCATATTATATACTTGAAATGGTTCTGATAATGTAAAGTCGTTTGAATCAGAATGGTAAGAGTATTTAACTGGCCTTATTCGGATTTAAGCATAGGTTATCCTGATTCTGTTCAAGTAGAAATTGCTAACATCTATACTGAAAGTGCTCTTTGGAACATAACTTGTAATAATCATGTCGTCAGTCAGCGTCGTTAATCATTTCACCATCGCTAACTCTCAAATGTTTCTTAAATAGAAAAAAATGTCAACATATTATTTAATTCATGGTGAACCCGTTATAGATGAATCTGAATATTGCTGATTATTTCTTTGTTGTTTTAATGTATAAAACTGTCTTTTAAATACAGTTTTATTGTTATGAATTAATGTTGTTTTAAATAGTACTGTTATTCGTCTTCATATCTATATAAACCACGTTATCTGTAAGTCTGTAAGTCACGGTGAATATTTGTATAGGATTTTTGGAGGTCTGTCCATCATAATGTAAACATATATATATTACTGGGTCAGTAAAACACCCTGTTAAGTGTGGGCATGTATTTATAATGAAATAGCTGTATTGAATAAGTTGTCAAATGAGTGGGTGTTTTTATTTATATAATGTAGCAGGTGGACCTTAAACATTTATTTAGAGTGACAACCGGTGTAGTTTCTCCTGTGTAAGAACGGCCGGTGTAACAGATAGTAAGATCACATTCCACTTGAAATCCTTCCATAATTCTCTATAAATAGTTCTTTTTTATTGGGGCAGATGTCACGGTCATAATTAAGCGAGATGCATGTGTCTGAAATGCATCAGATTAAATAGCAATTTCACACTTTGTATCATAGCTGGAGGTGTTCTTTTTTGTGGAAAGTGTATTCACTTCGCCGAAAGAATCAGCTAGTCGACCGAAGATTCTATGTTTTTCTCTGAGAGAAATAAGACCTCCCAACAAGATTGTCATTCAATGTCCCTTGATGTTTTATTCCATCCACTGTGAGGTAAAACATAAGATTCCCATCGCTTCACACACAGAGGAGAGGAATAAACAAAGTAATACTTACGAAAAACTGACTTAACATCATCAGCGAAAAGTGTAATTTTAGACATTCTGGCTAAGATCAAAGTGTAGTATCTGTTCCGATTGATACTGCACCCCATACTGGTGTTGTCTTGGCCTTCGGGTCTTGATTAACGCCGGTCTATGGGTCTATCCTGTGCAGGTCTAGGAGGTGTACCCTCCCAGACTTTGCCTCCCCTCTTTGGGGAGGAGTAAGTTTATTGCTTACTGTCTGAGGCGCCCCTACCGGGGAATGCAGACGTGGCTGCCCAGGCAATTTTTAAATGGCCAGAGTGCTCACCTCTCGAGCGCTGGCTTATCTAATCCCATTTTCCCGACCTTGTGTCACATCTTACCTTGTGGGAGGTAGATAAATAACAGTTAAGACGGATTCCCATAATCAAACTTTCTGTACATATACCACTCTTCTATTCTTTCTTCTAATAGTATTTTACATTTTGTTACGTAAGTATACAATATCAATCTAGCTGTAATTAAACACACACGCATCTATAATATGTTTGGCGTAGATCTTATTGTAGATGTATACAATTATCTAAATAAGTGTATTGTACCGTCCATAGGTGTGGTGCGTGTTCATTCTACATAAGATTTTCGTTTGCCAGTAAACATCAAGTTTGAAATAGCATTTTCTCTGCTAAATGTCAAGTATAATTTGAGGAATCTCTCTCTCTCTCTCTCTCTCTCTCTCTCTCTATATATATATATATATATATATATATATATATATATATATATATATATATATATATATAAGATAATATTTTTTTACATCTGTGTTTCTGTTCTAAATTTGACCACGTGCTACTGCCCTGCTAAATGTCTAGTTTAATTTGAGGAATTTTTATTTTGTATAATAGAATATAGGACACACCCACATATCTATCTATCTATCTATCTATCTATCTATCTATCTATCTATCTATCTATCTATCTATCTATCTCTCTCTCTCTCTCTCTCTCTCTCTATATATATATATATATATATATATATATATATATATATATATATAAAGATAATCATTTTTTACATCTGTTTTTCTGTTCTAAATGTGACCATGTGCTATTGCCCTGCTTAATGTCTAGTATAATTTGAGGAATCTTTATTTGTTGTAATAGAATATAGGACACACACACACACCCACACACATATATATATATATATATATATATATATATATACATACATACATATATATATATATATATATATATATATATATATATATATATATACATATGTATCAGATAATAAGTTTTTGCATCTGTTTTTCTGTTCTAAATTTGACCACGTGCTATTTCCCTATTTTTAATGCTTTGCTGGCGTGTTTATTTTATTTCCGTGTTTTATACAAGTGCCCACCTTCCTCTTGAAGAAATCCGATTGATTAGACACAGAGGCTTTCGTGTTTTTATCTGTTCGGCTGTAACCCATCCGCTATTCCGCTCCACCGCTATCCATCCCAGATCTTTAGCAAATACCCCTATTATATACTGAAACTAAAAAGAAAAAAAACTATCTGAAAAGGAATTCGCTATTTATGTCAGCCTTTTAAAAAGAACTTGGTGTGGCAGCCACCCAAGAAGTTGTGATATCATTGGCACAAGTTCAAACCGAAATTGCTTGAGAAGTGATAGGCTTATTATACTAGGAGGCAAAAAGATCAATCTCATGATTGTGGCACCGAAATAACTGGTCACTCGTATCAAAAATGTCTAATCATGTATGTTTTTCAGCTCATACTTCACGTGGCCGTCCCCATATGTATATATATATATATATATATATATATATATATATATATATATATATATATATAAAGATAGAAGAAATAAGAGTGATAAACATGTTCGAATGTCCAAATGTATTTCAATTTTCGATTGTTCAATGCAAGGTGTATTCTGTAATAAACCAGTGTTTATTATTCTCTCCTTAAGCTAAGGCTTTTCAAAGATCGAAATATTATCATTAGAGGGGAAATACAGATATATAAGTTGGCTGTGGAAAAAGTAAAAGTTTAAATATTTGAAAAATATTAAAAATATTAAAAATGGGGTGAAAAAAGTTCGTGTAAAAGGATATGTGCTTTGTCTAGATGGTAGTTGTCCGTTGAAGGAGTGTCCGTTGAGTAGATTTTTGAGAAGACGAAAAAAAGAAAATTGTCCGTAGGAGCAGTATGGAGAAGGTGTTCAAAAAGATAATAAATCCAAAAGTGAAATGTTAAAATCAAAAACGTAGATGAAGCGCACTTAAATGGAATTGAAGTAAGAAAACCGGCCATTTTTTGCAACTTCCTGGACCATGGTGGAAAAAAGCGAGAGGGATAATTGGACAGATATGAAAGCGAGCGAATCCAAGAAAAAGTAAAAGTAAAAGTTGGGAATAAAATCGTGCAAAATACAATATCTATCATATAATCAGTTGTTCAACACCTGGGGTTTTAAATAAAAGACATTTAATTAATCCATTTTAGAGGAGAGAAAACAGAGAAGTTTATAACAAGTTGATTTTAAAACCATTTATTTTATTTACAACCCCTTTATATTAAACAAATTATGATTTAATAGATATTGTATTTTTATCATCGTATTTTACTTGTTTACATAATTGCTCTAACTCGTATATCGATTATAAATGAGAATATTTTCGTTAAAAGTATACACACACCACATTCATATGCATAACATCACTTTAAAATCTTTAATTTCTATTCTCTGCGGGACTGGTTTGCTGCCATTCTGTCTTATGGCAGCCATTTTGTTTTATCAGATTCTCTGTACAGTCGGAGATTTCCTCTGGTATTAATTATTTTTGACAAAGGGAAGTTTCTTTTGCCGACATATTAAATGAATGATTTTCATAAGAATCCGGACATCACACTAACAGCTAACACCACTCTTGCTGTTATGTAAGATTTTAAGAAAAAATGAATAGTAAGTCACATTTCGTATTCGATTAGATTTATTATTTTTGTTCCTTCCAGCTTACATCTTACCCGTATTTTGCATTGCCCACAGCCTTTTAAAAACATACTACTACTAATATATATATATATATATATATATATATATATATATATATATATATATATATATATATATATATATATATATATATTGGTTTAAATTGGCACAATGCATTGGCTGGGTTTCCAGTCTTTCACTAAAACAAATGAAATCGATGGAACATAACACTCACACATAGCCTTAATTGACATGATATATATGTATATATATATATATATATATATATATATATATATATGTATATGTATGTACATATATATTATGTATGTATATATATATTTATATATTATAAATATTATTATTAGCTCCCTTAACCAAAGGCCGGGCACTCTGAGTGACTTTAATAACAAGCGGTACTAATAGCTGATTGCACGATCCGAATACGTTCGTTGATCACTCTAACTGCTTGTGTAAATCTAGCCGCCGATTCGCTATTTACAAAGTTAAATTCCTTCCTAATTATTACCTAATTGTCTGTGGCCGAGGGGGTTAATACTCTTGATTACAGATCAGTGGCGACTTGTGATCAGGGTTCGCGCCCGCCGACCTTTGAGAATTAGCTTCCTCCACTGAAGATTGCGTTAGCATGAAACATCGATGTCTGTAGGCATTAAAATAATTAATATATATATATATATATATATATATATATATATATATATATATATATATATATATATACGAAGGCTGTCTAAAAAGTATCCGATCCTAGTCCAGAAAAATATTTCAAATACGTGACGGGGTTTTTTGACTCTAATTAACCTCAAAGTAGACACTTAACCCACCATGCTATCCACTCTTGGAAACCCATCTAGACGTCTTCTTTTGGAATGGTGTTTATCTCCGCCGTCGCGTCAGATTCATCAGTAGTTTGGAGAAGATGCGATGTGTAACAGAAATTAAGCAGTTGTTCAACCGATTAAAAAATGGCCGCACATCAGCGGAAAGTGACCAGCGTTCTGGCAGGCCTCAAACTGCTTGGAGTGAAGCTGTTCTTGAGAGAGTAAGAAAAATATATAATGCGAGACGCAACGGCGAAGATGTACAACATTCGAAGAGAAGACTTCCAGAGGTGTTTCCGGCAGTGGATGGATCGGTGGGCTAAGTGTGTGCAAGCACAAGGTGCCTACTTCGTAGGGGATAAGTATTGCTACCCTGTCACGTATTCTTTTTTTTTACATGTGTACGTTGCATTCTATAACTAAGAAGCACAGTACCTATTTTAATAACGCAAGAGTACCCAATGCGATAATTTTGAATGATAGAATGAAGCACAGATAGGAGAAAAAATATATGGATTTCTTTTTAGATGGATATGGGGAGAAACTTATCCACTTATCAAAGTGGTATTAATAATAGAAAAAGGCTCGGAATACATTCATTCTGAGTACACCAACAGTATTCAATTAATTAGTTTTAAATGGAAGGGGATTAAAACAAATATTAAAATAACATATAAAAGTTTTGGAGATTTGAAATTTGAAATTTGAAAGGAATTTTGACATAAAATAATTGAACTTTTTTGAAGTAAGAATCTGCAGATGAATTTAAGAAAAATCTTTTTTTTAATTCTAAACATTACATAACCTATGTTCATGACGCAAGAGTTTCTTGGGTCATAGAGCTTTTTATGAATATGATAGCAATATATGTTTTTTTACTAAATAGAGTCACTACCTATCAAAGCCAGATAGCACTCGAAGATAAGGGTTAACGAGATGGAATGATCGTAAGAACCAAGTCCATGTTTTTATTAATATCAATTGATATTTTTAATCGTGTAATTTCTTTTAAGTTTTGTCGCATATTCTATTACCGATTCTTATCGCGAATGGTGCATAATATCTACATAGTGCATCTCTACAACTACACCTCATTATTGGAGTGCTCATTTCTTAAACAATTCAGTAACCTAATTAGAGGAAACACTAATAAGATGTTAAGTGTTCACTCTATGTGGAAATTATATCATCGAAAATACTGTTTTGTAACTAAACCTTCGTATTATCGCAGAGAGAGAACTAATGTAATAAGAGAGTTATCATCAAAGTCGACTTTGTGATTTTTTAATGTTGAATTTGGAATGCCTGGAACCGTAATGTTCGTGTATATTAATTTAAGTCCTATTAATAAGACCCTAGCCTCTAAATGATTGTTTAAACTTTGGTAGTTGAAAGTGTTTATGACGCTTTTGTACATTATTGTTGTATATTGTTCGTTGGTCATGCTATAGAAGATTTTTTAAAAGTCAAATTAGAATTAAGGTCGTGATTGCTACTATTGACAAATTATTTATAGTTTTTAGTATTATGCTTTTTTATGATTTTAACATTTGCTGTCCCTTTGTATATAATCTAATGCAATGTTCTTTTTTAGATTTTCAAATGACTTTTGTATATAGTCTAGAACTGGATTTATATTGGTCCCTTCTTCCTACCTCATGCGCATTGCTGTCCGTTTGTCAGTTTTGTTTACTATGCGTTGTGGTCATAGTGCAAAACTATCTATCCAATGTTCTGGGCAAAAGTATCTATACTTCTAATTAAGTTATTTTGATAGATATCGTCAGTTGGGATGAGAATATATTTTGTTGATAAAAAAACATAGTCATTAGAATTTAAAATATGTAATACAAAACAGCAATATTCGTTTAACGTCGTAGTGTCACACACTATTTCGAATACTAATGTCGATGCTTCTGTATTAATGTATAATATCTTGAATACTTATGTATATGTATCTTTCGAAAAAAAAAAGCACATTCTGATGATGACTTCTATTGCTATTACATAATCTTGACAAATTATTTATAGGGTTACTATTATATTTTTTCTATGATTTTCAAACATTTTGTCCCTTTGTATATGAGAAAATTCAAGGGCCCTGTAATCATGAAATGAAGACGAAACGTATATGAATACATAAAATATTTTATATTGTTCGTTTCTGTATATAATTATCTTCTTAATATCTATCTATCTATCTATCTATCTATCTATCTATCTATCTATCTATATATCTATCTATCTCTCTCTCTCTCTCTCTCTCTCTCTCTCTCTCTCTCTCTCTATATATATATATATATATATATATATATATATATTATAATCCAGGTAAAACATACACAGGGAAGTAATCAAAAGAATTTCAACCGGGTTTATAAAAAGTGCTCAATATCAAATAAAGCTTTTATATATGATTATTTTTATTAACACATTATCGATCAACAGTTATTATGAACTGAGATCTCATCAGGCAAAGTAAGAATCCGATCCTAACCTTAGATCATATTGGAAAGAACATCGAAATGCCAGTGTCGCAGATTGTGTACGTGTCTGTGTAAATAAAAATAATCATATATATATATATATATATATATATATATATATACATGAAAGGAAGAGATATAAACATGCACGAATGACAAATCTATATTGTTTCTTTTACTTTTTCAAACTTTAAATTTCGTCTATTCCCCTGCCAACTTATCCTTCTATGTAATTCCTCTGATAATAAGATGTTAATCTTTGAAAAGCCTGGCTTAAGGAAAAAAAATAAACATGTATTTATCAGGTACACATTGTATTGAAGAAAATGAAATAGAGTTGCCCTTTGCACATCTTAATCGCTTATTCTTCATTTCTCTTCATAATTGCTCTATCCCTTGTATTGAGCTTTAATCATTACACTATCAGTTCAATTCTCTAAAAGTATACGTTTAGTCTAATGTTATTTATATATATATATATATATATATATACATAATGTATATATATATACATATATATATATATATATATATATATAATATATATATACACATACACATATACATATACACATACATATATATGCATATATATATATATCCATATATATATATATATATATATGATTATTTTTATTTACACAGACATGTACAAAATCTGCGACACAGGCATGTCGATGTTATCGATCAACAGCTATTATAAACTGAAATCATTCAGGCAGAGTTAGAATCCGATCTTAACCTTAGATCATATTTGGAAAGAATGAAATGGAGAGAAAAATCTTTTTTTCTTTTTTTCTTCATTTCATTCTTTCCAAATATGATCTAAGGTAAAGATCAGATTCTTACTCTGCCTGATCCGATCTCAGTGTATAATAGCTTTTGATCGATAACATCGACTTGCCAGTATCGCAGGTTTTGTACATGTCTGCGTAAATAAAAATAATCATATATAAAAGCTCTATTTGATATTGAGCACTTTTTTATAAACCCGGTTGAAATTCTTTGGATTACTACCCTGTGGATGTTTTACTTGGATCATTATTATTATTATTACTATTATATATATATATATATATATATATATATATATATATATATATATATATATATACATATATATATATAATAATAATAATAATAATAATGGTAATAATCTAGGTAAAAAATAACCACAGGGTGGTAATCCAGAGGTTAAGATCGGATTTTAACTCTGCCTGATGAGATCTCAGTTTATTGTAACTGTTGATCGATAACATCGACATGCCAGTGCCGCAGATTTTGTACATGTCTGTGTAAATAAAATGATCATATGTATATATATATATATATATATATATTTATATATATATATATATATATATATATAAAGAGAGAGAGAGAGGGGGGGACGAGAAAGAAAGAGGGAGAAAAAGGAGCATTTATGGATAGCTAGTATAATGGTTGTGCTATGTTTGCTTTCAAGCAATTACCGTAATATAATCCCATTTACTAATTACTTCCGAACAAGACGACTGCAGAAGGAATATTGCTAACTTTTGTCTACTTAAAACTCGTGAAGCAGTTTTGAAACCAGGTGGTTTCCTAATTACTGACGTGCTTTTTAGTTTCTATATGCAGATATTTTAATTTGATTGCAATTGAATCCAATGTAACTCATCTTAAAACATTCTTCTCTAGTTTGTGTCGATATTCTTGCCAACAACAGCCTGAAACTTTCGATGGATCAACCAACTCTTACGCATAACAAGGATAATCTATAATATTGTATTAACATTCTAGGAAAGCTCTATCATAAACTAGTAAGTGTACACATTAAAGCCGGGTTAATCTGAATATTTATGAAGTTTAATGACGAGGAATGTTCTGTTGACTGTCATATGGACGATCCTGGCTAGAAAACTGTCCCATTTCTAGCCACGTTGATGAGCTGTAATACAGCTTAAAATGCTGTCTCTTATGACTCTCTTCCCGCTCACTTTTTTTTATTTTTCCATTTCCTTTTCTGTCTGTCTCTCTCTCTCTGATTCTCTTTTTCTCTCCATCTCGCTCTCTCTCTTTCGCTCCATCTCGCTCTCTCTTTCTCTCTCTCTCTCTCTCTCTCTCTCTCTCTCTCTATATATATATATATATATATATATATATACATATCTGTATATATGTATCTCTCTTTCTCTCTCTCTTTCTCAATATATATATATATATATATATATATATATATATGTATATAGTAGCTGAATTTCTGTCATTATTTTATTTGTATTAAACTTTAGATTGCAATAAAAACGAATTATTCAGTTGATGATATAGTAACATTATTAATTATATATACATATATATATATATATATATATATATTTATATAACAATATATATATATACATATGTATACACTATACATATGTGCATATATATACACACATTTATATATATGCATATATACATATGTATGCATATATATGCATATAGACATATATATGCATATACAGTTATCTTAATCAACCTCCATATACCTTTTTTTGATTTTTTTTTTGTTTCAAAGTTTAATTTTCCAGCATCCATAAAGCACTAGCGTCCCGTAACAGCATATTTTATTTCAACCCATATATTTCACCACCTTGGGGATTCCCATTCCGGATATCCTTTCGAGGTCTATTTTACTTTTTACTTTTTCCTTATTCTAATACTCACTCTCGAGCTCCAATTTTATCGACTTTTCCCTCATTCTATTATTATTATTTTTTTATCGGTCAATCCATAATTTTCCTTGCGAGCCTAAGACTAATTTTTATATCTCTTTTTCATTTTTACTTTTTTAATTTTTCAATTTTTAATTTTTATTTTTACTATTCATTTTTCTAGCTCTACCCTTCAAATATATTTTGCCTCATTTTTTATAAGTAAGGTCATCTGATTAAACAACTAAACCCCTAACTCTGTTCATAGACACATTCTGGTATTTTAACTCTCCCTCCCAGCATACGTTGACTCACCCCCACTCCATTCTTTCCCTTTTCTAGTTGAACCCTAATTCGCGCTAATATCTAATTTCAACTTTATGCGACTCACCCCACACAATCACACTCTTAGTTTTAACCGCACTCATCTACCGCACCCGTTCACTTTCTCCTCCTTCGCACCCGTTCCTCTCTCTTCCTCCACACCCCTTACTCGTTTCCTCCCTGCCTACTGGTCGCATATGAGTTTCTGCCTTTCTTCATTTCAGGCCGGCTTTCTCAACGGGCTAACTTTAAAATATTTTCGCGGCCAATTTTTCCCATTTTAAAACACTTTCCTTGATATCTCAGCCTAGGAAGTATTTTTAATGGCGAATATTTTCCACCTCACTCTTTACTGAGTCTGCCTGCATCCACGAGCGTACCTCTTATTGGAATTTTTACCCTTTGGAGTTTCTATTTTCGCCGCACCTGAAGTTGTGGCTTCTTGGAATTAAACTTTGAATCCTCTCTCACTACATCTCGTGCCTTTAACGACCTACCTATCTACATCTCATTCTCTCCACTGGACTTTTCGACACCGGACTTTTTAGCAATCGGACATTTGCTTGCATTCGGGCAGAGTTTTGCCCTGTGTTTCTTTCCCTACACCTTTTATTTTATTTTTTTCAAATTTTAAATCTTGGCCTTTGCCAACTTATCTATCCCAGCGACTTCCTCTGATGATAAAATTTTGATCTTTGAAAAGCCTGGCTTAAGGAAAATTTAACTTGGATAAATTGCCTTTTTGCGGAATATACCTTGCTCTGAGTAATTTAATTGAATTTTGATTTGGCTTTTGCTTCTCTAATTCCTTTCCATTCTTCTTCATATATATATATATATATATATATATATATATATATATATATATATATATATATATATATATATATATATATATATTAAGCCTGATGATTCCCCCCGGGGATGAAATACGGGAGCCTCTGTGTAGCTTGATTGCCATATATATTTTCATTGCTTACTATATATATATATATATATATATATATATATATATATATATATATATATATATATGAGGGAGAGAGAGCGAAAGAGAGGGATTTAGATGTTTTACTTTTAAGATAGATTATAAAGTGAAAGACCGAGATTAGGCCAATGAAAATAAGCTCGATGATACACGATTAGAGGGTACAGAGCATTTATATGTGATGTTGTGAAGGCTTACCAAAGCATTCCGTTCAGGAGACCAATCATCACATCAAAATACTTTTTCTTCCAAAGATTATTTATTTTTCATATATACTCAAATTAAAGAGTGTTTTCCTACACGTGTTTCACTACCAAGAAAATTAAGTACCTGGAATAAGAGTTTCAACAATGTATATATATATATATATATATATATATATATATATATATATATATATATATATATATATATATATATGTATATATATATATATTCTTAATTATTTAGGTGTAATTAAGAGGAACAATTACCAATGTATCACATATAATTTGAAGATAAAAACATTGAAGTAACTCCTTACAAATATATAGAGGTTTGCTTCCCTTGGTTTTAAAATGTTGTTGAATTTTATTTACCGAGTATGCTACCGAGGTGTGTTCATATCATAATTTTATGACGCGTTTCGAGCTCTCGTGGTGCTTGCTCTCTTCAGGTATATTTTAAATTTTGGATGGAAAATATATTTATATGAAAGCAAGGACGAAAGCTCAAAACGTGTTATAATTATAAAATTATGAAATGATAAAATAATAAAATAATAAAATAATAAACAAGTCTTTAAAAAAGTGTTTTACAAATGTTTAAATATAGAAATATATATATATATATATATATATATATAATTATATATATATATATATATTTATAAATATTTGTTATTGTTTATTTATCTATGGACGTATACGTTTCGTCTCTTTTCAATCATGCATTTTCATCAGCATAGAAGTATGACTATTCACTACCGAAACCCGGGATTACAATTATTTTTCAACCCCAATCAAACGTCGCTAACCGATAGGCCAATTCTGAACAGCTTATAAACGATGATAATTTTAACACATTTAGAGCGGCGAGACATACAGGCATTCCACTTCTATAAGTGAAGGAATGATGCATATACAGCATGTGACGTCACGCTGTGTTAGTACTACCATTTACAGTGCTCTGCTTTTTAACGAGGAGCTTCAAATATCAATATATATATATATATATATATATATATGTATATGTATATATGTATATGTATATATATATATATATATATATATATATATATATATATATATATATATATATATATTTATTTATATATATATATAAGGCTGAGTTAAAATTCGACCTTAACCTTCGATCATATTTCTTTCCAAATATGATCTAAGGTTAAGATCGGATTTTAAATTTGCCTTATAAGTTCTCAGTTTATAACAGCTGTTGGTCGATAACATCGACATGCCAGTGTCTAGATGTTGTACATGTCTGTGTGAATAAAAATAATCATATATAAAATCTCTATTTGATATTGAGCACTTTTTATGAACACGGTGGGAATTATTTCCATTACCATCCTGTGGATGTTTACCTTACATGGATTATATATATATATATATATATATATATATATATATATATATATATATATATATATATATATATATATATATAAATATATATATATATATATATATATATGCCCACAGTTCGATCGTCACTGCAATCAGAACTTGGTTGCATTCGTCTTTAATTAATTTCTGATTATAATAATTAGCGCAAAATGTTCTTTCAGAAGAAATATTATTTAATGTTCGTCTGACAAGTAAAACGTGTGTGTTGAGAGAGAAAGAGAGAAATAATTATGTTATAAGTGCATACCACACTACCTATAGGCTGCTAGAGCATATTAACTATATGTAATGTCGGTTCAGACTTTCACAAAAGACATTTCGCAACGTCACGTTCTCCAACATTCATTTCATGATACTTTCGTTTAGGTCTTCCAGTTTCGCATCCTCACTCTACCGCTCACAATTTGAATGTCACGCGTTTGACCCCTGCTGACTGATTTGTATATAGCATATCCAGGTTATGTCTAACCCTGCAAAATATATAAAGAGTGCTCGGTTAATTTAGAATCAAAGTTAATTTTTTTTAATTTAAAGCGTAATATTTATTTGATTTTGGTACAGAAACATTAGTACAACATTCGTACCGTCGGTTTCAAGCACGGAAGGACTTAGCCATCCGGCTCCCTTCAGCTTCTGTTGTCATCTGGTTCGGAAATGTGAAGTCACGCGTCACTCTCGTTTGGACGCGTTATTTGCTTAGAGTGTTGTGTATGTTTGTTTAAATTTAGTGTAAGGAAGGTTTAATAAAGTTTTTAAAAAAAGAGGGAGGGTGAAAAATAACAGTTGAGATTTAAACCGGAGCCGGAGAAGACTAAAAAGATATATATATATATATATATATATATATATATATATATATATATATATTTAAATATACATACATATATATATATATATATATATATATATATATATATATATATATATATGAAGCTATCCAACAAAAGATATAAGCGTCAACTAATATCTTATAATTAGTGAAACATCCGGATAAAAAACTGAAGCTCAATATACTGGATAGAGCATTAATATGGATGGACTGTATGAATTCAACAAAAGTATGTTTTTGGATTGATATGTTTGATGTTATGTATTTTTATGTATTTGTGTATATAATTTTATATATTTTCAAAGCGTAATTTTATTGCCTGTAGTAGTATAACTGCGGTAATGGTCCTCTGAAGAGAAGAATTATCTTTGAAAACTCATGAGCTAAGGACTTAAGGATGCTTTGCATGAACTTTGAATTCTAATAAAATTTGATTGACACCTTATTTTATTACTTCATTTTATATTATAATATATATATATATATATATATATATATATATTATATATATATATATATACATATATGTATATATATATTACGTTACAGTGATAGTTTATTTTTGTACTTGTCTTCACTATTTGTCGCCTGCAATTCGCCTTTCTCTTTTTCTAAAACGTCCGCCATATTGCAGTATTTTCCTCCGTTGCTTTCTCACTCTTTCTGCCAGTTGAAGTCTCGCAATTATCTGACGCGATAATCTAAACAGAGGTACCGACCGTTGTGGTTTGCAGGCTGCCATTCGTTCTTTCTAATTTATTGGAATGTCTGAGACACTCGCAACAAAGAATACCTGGTCGTTAATGAAAGACGCCTCGAAGACATGCAAATCAGTCATGGCTCCTCACTAATAACAGCAACGGAACAGAAAACAGTGGAACCGGTTCGACTTAACGAGAGAGAGAGAGAGAGAGAGAGAGAGAGAGAAAAAGAGAAAAAGAGAAAAAGAGAAAAAGAGAAAAAAGATAGAGAAAAAGAGACCCGACCACATTGGTTCGACTTTATTTGTTTTACTGAACAACATAGCGTAATAACATGTAGGACATTGATTGCAATCGGCTTTTATACATATGTATATATATATATATATATATATATATATATATATATATATATATGTATTTGTGTGTGTGTGTTTGTGTGTGTATGTATGTATTATTTACACATATCTATCTCGCAACATATCCAGTTATTCACCTGTTTGTACCGATATATCAATCTATATTTTTATAATATTGTATACTTCATTTTGTGAAAACAAATATAGCACTTCTCTTTTCATAACTTGTGATTTGTATATCTATCTATGTATTCACAACTAGCTATCATTCAATCTATCTACTCATCTCCCAATTTGTAGAGATATATAAGTCTACTTATATATATATAGTTTATAAGTCAGTCTGTTTATATATATATATATATATATATATATATATATATATATATATATATATATATATACGATAACTCACTATCATCATCAGGGTATTATATCCCCTCTTGAGGTGTAATCCCTTTCTGGTTTCCGTCCACCATATTGGTTACTGTCATGCAGGTGGATTTGCCATAGTCGCTAGTCAGTTATTGTTGGTGATGCTATTAGCTCATAGCTAGGTACAACATGCAGCGCCTAGTATTCGAAAATGGTCACCCATCTACTTCTGATCAGGTTGAACGCCACTTACCTTCGGCTATCTAGCAGAAACCGGTGTATCAACGTGATTATTCCGTGTAGAACTACCTCTGTCTCTTCGCTTCTCTTTCTCTCACACTATTGTTTAAAAATTAACATGTGTTGTGTATCTATTATTAAAAAATCAACACAATTGCCCTTAATAAGTTCCTTTCATAAGAATGTTATAACTCCTTATCAATGTAATTGTGATCATAATTTACGTCGACAGAAAGTTTATCATTTTTAGTAAATAGTTTACCATTTCCATTGTGAATTAACAAATAGACTACCTATTTATATGTCAATCGATATGGCTATACACAAATCAACATATCACAGCATTTGCAGATATCAATCTAAAAAAACTCATAGAATGCTACATGTATTCATCTATCTATTAGACCGGTCATAGCTATCTATTTGTACATATAAATTTAAATAAAGGAGTCCGCCAATCTGTCCAACTTGTATTCAACTATACTCGAGCCGTTACGTATGAATTGTTTACGGCACGTGCTCATGTGATCGTGATATCAGTCTTGTGTGTAACTTTTACCATACTCTAATCCCGAGAGTATTATTAGACGGTTTTGTTCAGAAAATCCATGTAGTATCCAAAGTGCTATATAAATATCGCCGAGTTCAAGACGTACCTGAAAATGTTCGGAGTTTATATCGGCTGTAGCTTTGTACGAAATGCATCGAAGATGAGAAGCGTAGTCCAAATGATCGGAATAATACATAGTACGCAAAAGAGACCGTCAACGTAGACATTTAAAACTAAGGGTGACGGAACAGAGCGTAATTCAGGGTTGATTTGACGCGCACATAATAACTTACGTCCGTGCAAACTATTAATTCAGCGATTCACATTCTACTGTGAACTAAAGTGTGACAAATTGTCCGACCGATTGACAAAGCCACACATTAAGATGCGAGGATTCTTATGAAAACGATTTCCTAAGAAAATGGTTTCTTGTTCGATAATGTATATACGGCATAATCGCGTTGACCTATCGGTTTTTATTAGATCACTAAAGTTAAGTTACATTGAGCCTGGTCAGCACAAAATTGTGACCATTTGGGAATGCTAGGCTCTGTATCTTATCTTTCCATGACTGGGATGTACATGCAGCTAGGGACCGTTGGTGAATTTGATATTACCTGTTTACTTCCACTTTCAGAGGAATCCGGCATAGTAAACTGAACGCTAAACCCCACACTAAGTATTACCTGTTCGAGTTTATGTAAAACTACATCTAGTCATTGCAAATTTGACGGCTCATTTAGGGATTAGCTAATTTTAATACAAACAAATTATATATTAATTACTAGAAAATTGGTTAGATCTAACCATAACACTTATAGAATATACCGTATACTGTTGCCGATGTGGCGGGAGTAGTTTACTCCCATTCATGATTTACTCGTGTAGGTCGTCCTTATGTTAACATTAAATCGCATAAAGTCTTTCGATTTTTTTTATTTTCTTAAACGTTGAAATATATAACAAAATAATTGCCCAGATTTATATCGCATCAGGTTTTATTTAGATTGTGTTTAGATTTAGGGGAAGTGCCGTTCAAAACACACTCCATAAGTGCTAAGGTTTTAAAATTTACTCACACTTCTGCTATGACAGCTTCTATTGGAGCGGTTCCTGGATAATTGTCACTATTTTTCATGTTAGTTATTTTCATGTATTTTGACTTGTCGTGACCTTTGTAAAAAAAACTATTTTTGAAAATGACCCCATCTTCTATTCTGATGTCTAAGGAATGATGTTTTTCTATTGAATGAACATTTCTTTCTGATGATCAACGATATTAATATGAGTACTATGCATTTCTCTTGATGTTGCTGTAAAACGCACATAAGAAAAAGAAAAATGTATTGAATTCGAAAAAAAATAGAAAAATAAATAAATTATAAGGTTGGTGCAAAAACAATAGCGTTTTCTAACCTATGTTATATTCATGTTTTCTGAATTAATTTATTGATAAATATAGCGTTGTTATACCGCATTTTAAAACGCGCTTTTCGCTCTATCGAATCGTGTTATTCGTTTCCATTTTTAATCTCTTCATTTATTGTTTTTGCAGGCTTTTCGACAGTATGGGAAAAATTGAAATCCGCACGATATTTTTGTTCCAGTTCAAACTAGGCCGAAAAGCTGCCGAGACAGCTCGTAACATCAATGATGTGTTTAGCCGAGGTACCACTAACAAACGTACGGCACAAACATGGTTCAAGAATTTCGCAATGCTGACAAGAGCCTCGAAGATGAAGACGGTCAAGGCCGGCTGACTGCGGTTGATAACGAAGATCTGAAAGCCTTAATTGAAGCCAATCCTCGCAAAACCACTACGAGAAGTTTCTGATGAATTTGAGATCGACCACTACAAAGTCGTTCGCCATTTGAAGCAAATAGAGAAGTAAAAAAAAGCTGGATAAATGCGTGCCGCACGAATTGAACGATAATTAAAAAAAACTCGTCATTTTGAGATGTCTGCTACGCAGTTTCTGCACAACAGAAACTGCCAATTTCTCAAGCGAATTGTGACGTGTGATGAGAAGTAGAACCTCTATGACAATCGGAGACTTTCAGCAGAGTGGTTGGATGCCGGCGAAGCTCCAAAACAATTCTCGAAGCCGAAATTGCACACAAAAAAGATGATGGTGACTGTTTGATGGTCTGCGACCGGTCTCATCCATCACAGCTTCTTGAATACGGACGAAACGATTACGGTGGATAAGTACTGCCAACATATTGAAGAAATGCACCAGAAGCTCCAACGGGATTGGTCAATATGTAGGGACCAATTCTCCTCCATGACAACGCTCGGCCACATGTTGCACAACTGACCCTGCAGAAGCTGAACGAATTAAGCTATGAAACTCTGCCTTATCCGCCATATTAACCGGACATCTCACCCACTGATTATTACTTTTTCAAGCATCTCGACAACTTCATGCGCGAGAAATGCTTCAAAAGCCGAGATGATCTCGGATCGGCCTTCAATGACTTCATCGCTTCCGGAACGCTGGATATTTATGATAATGGAATGAGTTAACTTCTTTCCCGTTGGCAAAAATGTGTGGATTCTAATTGTTCTTATTTTGATTAATAAAGTTTGGTATAAAAGAAGTTATGGTCTTTTGAAGTTGAATGTCAAAAAACACCATTGTTTTTGCACTAACCCAATAATAAAATATAAATATATTAAACATATTTTTGTTTGCTTAGAGAAAAAGTATTTGTATAAATTCGCCAATATATTAAGATAAAGAAAGTGAAAGAACGGATGAAAGTTGTGGGTGTGGATGTTCGACGATACATGAATATGAAAAATTTGAAGGGATAGGTGAATTTCATTGTCATACATTGATTGTTCCTATAATCATTGGAATGTAACTATAATATATAAATATATATTTATGTATATATATATATATATATATATATATATATATATATAAAGAGAGAATGGTAGTTTTGATATATAAGAGAGAATGGTAGTTTGCGACACAAACACACCAATATATATATATATATATATATATATATATATATATATATATATATATATCTGTTACACCGGCCGTTCTTACACAGGAGAAACTGCACCGGTTGTCACTATAAATAGTGCGAGTCACCAGAGACACAGAGAAGACAAAGCACAGTCTTGTAACTGTCTAGCCAAGTGCTAGTCACTTTCTTACTTTGTTAATACACTTGTTAAACCAACCCTCCACTTGACTTCCTTTATTTATTATTTACTGTTTGACAACTTCACAACAATATCTCAATCTACCTTTTTCACGTAACCGCGTGCTACACACAACGGCATATCAACATTAACCGTCGATAACATCAAGACTAATTTAAACTTGATTGCGATAAATATGTCTAAGACAAGAGGATTAAACGAAAGAAAAGAAAATATATGCTTATACTTTGACAAGTGTATATATCACCGAAAGTACTCAAGTTTTTATAGTAAATATATAATCTATTTTAAAAAGCATAAATAAATTGAGTTATCCAGGTTTTCAACATATGTTTTCAAAATATTCTCCTTATTATTGCCATTTCACTAACGCTTCAATGTTTGACTTTTCAATCTAATATATATATATATATACATATATATATATATATATATATATATATATATATATATATATATATATATATATATATATATATATATAGGCAACTAATATCTTTAATTAGTGAACATCCGGATAAAAATGAAGCTCAATATACTGGATAGAGCATTAGTAGCAATATATAAAGTGAAAGATTAAAATAAGGTTTATTACAGTTCAATGTTCAGCCAAAGTATTTTAAAGTCCTTAGCTTATGAGTTTTCAAAGAAAGTCTTCTCCTCAGAGGACCATTACCGCAATGACATTACTGCAGTTAATGTAAATTAAACTTTGAAAATATATATAAAAATACATAAAGGTATATAAAACATCAAATATATTGGCCCCACACATACTTTTTTGTAAACCTATACAGTTCATCCAAGTTAAACAGTTTAACATAGCTCCAGGAAAGATATCAAAGAGGTTGATTAAAAAATAATCCAAGTGGTGAATGGTGGTCCAATAACGAAAACGTTATCCAGCCGGGAAATTTGTTTGCTATCAATGCAGTAGTTTTATATATATATTGATATATTTTCAAAGTTAAATTTTTATTACCTGCAGTAATGTCATTGCGGTAATGGTCATATGAGGAGAAGGTTTTCTTTGAAAACTCATGAGTTAAGGACTTTAATGTACTTTGCCTTAACATCGAACTCTAATAAAATTGTATTCGCACCTTATTTTATTCTTTCACTTTATCTGTTGCTATATATATATATATATATATATATATATATATATATATATATATATATATATATATTTAGTAATCCAGGTAGGGTAAAAATCCACAGGGTAGAAATCCAAAGGGAATCAAACCGGGCTTATAAAAGAGTGCTCAATAAAATATAGAGCTGTATTGTGAATGCTTTTATTCAAACATGTACAAGGTCTGCTACACTGGCATGCTGATGTTATCGATCTACAGCTCTCAAGAGCTGAGGTCTCATCAGGCAGAAAATTATTTTTTGATCCAACCTGGTTGCTTTCTTCCTGGAATCCAGCAACCAGGTTGGATCAAAAAATAATTTTCTGCCTGATGAGACCTCAGCTTTGGAGAGCTGTAGATCGATAACATCGACATGCCAGTGTAGCAGACCTTGTACATGTTTGAATAAAAGCATTCACTATATATATATTTATATATATTTATATATATATATATATAAAGCGTGCTGTGTTCTCATGCATGGTTTGTTTTTACAACTATCAGGAATCTCAGCTTTTCACTATTCCTTTTATTCAATTCATCTATGAAACCGTGTATTGCCTATTCTTTGTGGATTTATTTCATAACGCAGTTTGCTACTAAAAATCCAGCCAATATCTCCATATAACTACGTTTTTCATTATCGTTTTCCAAATCGCTGATCCGTACTACTAAGCTCTGAAAGGAAAGGTGTTCGGGCTAAATAACTTCTTGTCTTCTTATGTATAAAGGGCGCTTAGTCAACAAATGCTGGGAACACCATTGTCCACTGTCTTTCATGATGCACTGGTTTACTTGGCCAGCATTTTCACCTCTGAGTTTTCTAGTCCCCTCTTCCATTGTCGCCGAATTCCCATTGAAAGAACGCAGCGTGTCTTTAATGTAAGCGTCGACAATATAAAGATAACGTCGTCTGAAGATTTCATATGAGGTTCCAAAACAGGTATTAATTGTATATTTGATTAAAGCCCGAAGTTATTTTACTTGCATTCTTTACTTAATCTTTCTTCATCCCCTGTCTCCCTTTCTAACTCTGTCACTCTCTCAAGTTCATCGTAGCTCTGTTTTATTCTCCAACTATTTCTCTCCTGAAATAAGTGCATCGTATCTTCTATCTTCATCTTCACGCAATCCTTTTATTTTCCCTCTCTCTCTCCCTCTCTCATTCCCTCGCAGTATTTCTTTTTGATGTTCTATATCTTTATCTATCTTATTCCCACTGTACTATTAAGTGCATGTCTATATCTTCCTTATTCTATCTGTATCCCTCCATGTATTTTTTTCTCGCACTATCGTGTCCATTGTCATTACATTATCTCACTATTTTGTGCATTTTTCCGTTTATATTATCCACCATCTCTCTCTTTCTACCTGCCTTTTGGCTAAGATCAAAGTGTAGTATCTGTTCCGATGGATACTACACCCCATAAACTGGTATCGTCTTGGCCTTCGGGGCTTGATTTACGCCGGTCTATGGCTCGGTCCTGTGCAGTTCTAGGAGGTCCACCCTCCCAGGCTTTTCCTCCCCTCTTTGGGGAGGAGTAAGTCTTTTGCTTACTGCCTGAGTCGCCCCTACCGGGAATGCCGACGGGGCTGCCCAGGCAATTTTTAATGGCCAGAGTGCTCACTTTCTCGGGCGCTGGCTTTTCAAACCCTACTTTCCCGACCTGACCTTGGGTCACATCTTACTTGTGGGAGTAACATAAAAGTGGCCTTGTGCCTAACCTCCTGGAGAGGAGGTAAATAAATACTCCTCTGTTTGTTATCTCACTATCTCATTCTCTCTAGTTCTTGTGATTGTAAACATCGTATATCGTCTACAATAGCTCTTCTACTACTTCGTCATATGCCACCATGTTTCGCAGTTCCACTGTCTTTGGCGCTGCACTACTTCCTCTCCCTTACTATTCGTTCTCACTTTCTTGTTTTTCACTATTTCCTCAGTTCTCGATTTCTCTTCAGTTCTCACTTCATTTATATCTCATGTTCTCTATTTATTTCGAACTGTATGTCTTCCAAGTCCTTTCTTATCATAATATCCTTCAAACTTCTGAGTCGAAAACTTTTGTCTGCCATCGTCTTATCTTAAACATATGTGTTTCAGTTCAAGGTATTCGTTGTATTACTTAGTGTGTGCGCGCGCGCAGATGCCTGTTCATCTAAGTGTGTATAATTATATGAAGGTTATTTCTTCCTCATTTCTCCCATTGACGTCGTTTTTTATTTTACTATTTTTATGTTTAGACTTTCAACAGTCGCTTCTCTCATTTAATGTATAATATAATGTAAATATGTGTATGAAGCCTCTCACTATCCCTCATGATATATCTTAGCCTGTCTCTCCTTACTCTCTCTGTCTCTCTCTGACTCTCTCTCTCACACACTCACACACTCACACACTCTCTCTCTCTCTATCTGTCTATATATATATATATATATATATATATGTTTATGATAAAGTACTATTTTGTTGTTACATAATATGCGTCTAGAGATTGTATGCAGGCACTGAATTGCAT
The DNA here is from genome assembly GCA_963556195.1 of Sepiola atlantica. Classification (NCBI taxonomy): domain Eukaryota; kingdom Metazoa; phylum Mollusca; class Cephalopoda; order Sepiida; family Sepiolidae; genus Sepiola; species Sepiola atlantica. Next base: position 58,090,167 of record OY744542.1, read on the forward strand.
TAATATTATACTGTTAATATATATATATATATATATATATATATATATATATATATATATATATATATATATATATATATACATCTATATTCACAAGTATAATATTTATTCAATGCTTACATCTAAGGAATATATGTATGTATCGTGTGACCAGTAGTGAATAGTCAAACTTCTATGCTGAAGAGTCTTGATTGAAAAAAGATGAAACGTATACGTCCGTAGATAATAAACAACAACAAATATTTTTCATATTTGTCGTTCCTTAATTATTAGTAGAGCACTTTAGTAGTAGTGCAAATACAGCGTGACGTCATTTGCTTTATAATGCATCATTCCTTAATATAAGTAGAATGCCTGTGTCGTCATCGCCGCTTATAAATGTATTTAATCTACCAGAGTTCATCAGCCGTTCAGATATTGGCCGCGAGGTTTAGGACGTTGGGTTGGAGTTGAAAAATACTTATAATCCAGGGTTTCGAATCGTGTGACCAGTAGTGCATAGTCAAACTTCTACGCTGAAGAGTCTTGATTGAAAAAAGATGATACGTATACGTCCGTAGATAATAAACAACAACAAATATTTTCATATTTGTCGCTCCTTAATTATTAGTAGAGCACTTTAGTAGTAGTGCAAATACAGCGTGACGACATTTGCTTTATAATGCATCATTCCTTAATATAAGTAGAATGCCTGTGTCGTCATCGCCGCTTATAAATGTATTTAATCTACCACAGTTTATCAGCCGTTCAGATATTGGCCGCGAGGTTTAGGACGTTGGGTTGGAGTTGAAAAATACTTATAATCCAGGGTTTCGAATCGTGTGACCAGTAGTGAATAGTCAAACTTCTACGCTGAAGAGTCTTGATTGAAAAAAGATGAAACGTATACGTCCGTAGATAATAAACAACAACAAATATTTTCATATTTGTCGCTCCTTAATTATTAGTAGAGCACTTTAGTAGTAGTGCAAATACAGCGTGACGTCATTTGCTTTATAATGCATCATTCCTTAATATAAGTAGAATGCCTGTGTCGTCATCGCCGCTTATAAATGTATTTAATCTACCACAGTTTATCAGCCGGGTTTAGGACGTTGGGTTGGAGTTGAAAAATACTTATAATCCAGGGTTTCGAATCATGTGACCAGTAGTGAATAGTCAAACTTCTACGCTGAAGAGTCTTGATTGAAAAAAGATGAAACGTATACGTCCGTAGATAATAAACAACAACAACAAATATTTTCATATATATATATATATATATATATATATATATATATATATATATATATATATGTGTGTGTGTGTGTGAATTTTTCATATTAGATGCGTCAAGTGGTTGTATGAAATACTATTTTAGACATTGAATTTATATTATACTGTTAATATATATATATATATATATATATATGTATGTATATATATTAACAAGTATAATATTAAGTCAATGCCTCAAATGAAAGAAATATATATATATATATATATATATATATATATATATATATATATATAATGAAGTGTAATTTGGTTTTCATATAAAATGAGTCCAGTGTTTGTATGCAAGTACTATTTTAGGCATTACATTTACATTACACTGTTAATATATATATATATATATATATATATATATATATATATATACACACACACATATATATATATATATGCATATATTAATATATATATATATATATGTATATATATTATAATATAAAATGAAGTAATAAAATAAGGTGTCAATTAAATTGTATTAGAATTTAAAGTTCAAGTAAAGTATCCTTAAGTCCTTAGCTCATGAGTTTTCAAAGATAATTCTTCTCTTCAGAGGACCATTACCGTAGTTATACTACTACAGGTAATAAAATTACGCTTTGAAAATATATAAAATTATATACACAAATACATAAAAATACATAACATCAAACATATCAACCCAAAAACATACTTTTTGTTGAATCCATACAGTCCATCCAGGTCATACAAATTGAGAAGCATAATCAGGAAAGACATTACTCCAAGTTACAAACAGCAGTCCAAATACGTGTAATTGAAGGGACTGACAAAGTTATCCAGTTATGTATGTATGTATATATATATATATATATATATATATATATATATATATATATATGTATACATTACTGGATAACTTTGTCAGCCCCTTCAATTACACGTATTTGGACTGCTGTTTGTAACTTGGAGTAATGAGTATATATATATATATATATATATATATATATATATATATATATATATATATATATATATATATATATATACATTAACAAGTATAATATAAAGTCAATGCATTAAATGAAAGGAATATTTATCAATATATATATTTATATATATATATATATATATATATATATATATATATATATATATATATATATATATATATATGTATGTATTATATTTTTTCTGAAAAAAAACCATAACAATGGTGGTGTAAAATAAATAAAATGTATTTTAATCTTAGCTTTCGAGAATATACTTCTCCTTGTCAAAGAGTGTTTTTCTTTTCTTTTTTTTATTCATTGTCCGATGGAAATGGACTTCGGGTCAGAAAATCACGTTATGTCTGAAGGCGAGGTTTCGCCAGTTTGAATATAAATGAGTATTTAGACAAATTTTTAACATTTTTTTCGTAATAGTATTATATTTTATTTTGAAAAAAAACGTAACAATGGTGGTGTAAAATTAATTACATTTATTTTAATCTTAGCTTTCGAGAATATACATCCCCTTGTCAAAGAGTGTTAAAGTATAATTTTGTGTTCATATAAAATACGTCAAGTAATTGTATGCAAGTACTATTTAAGGCATTAATTTAATATTATACTGGTTAATAAATCGCATGTAATGATGTAATGATTTAATATGCTTTAGTATGCATTTGGTTATAACGGTTATAACAATTCTTTATGTGTTCTTTTAGACAGAAATTTAATATACTTTTTAAATTATTGTATTTTCAAGTCTCCAGAGATTATTTGCAAGTACCAAAAGTAAGATGAATGGCTCGCATCTAAATATCAACTGGAAAGAACAACACAATCACATCAGTGACGGTAAAATCGTAGCCTGAGAATTAAATGGATCTAGAAAGGGATCATCGAACAATAAAAACAGTTACTAACATCGAATCCAACCGACAAAATGTTGACTTCGAGTCTCTACCAAGTTGAGATCTGTTACATATTCGAAGAGTAACTATGTCATAAGTCTATTCAGATTCCCGTCTTTTGGTATTCCTTTGATTTCAGGGGAAATCAGATTGAAATGATTAAGGGAGTTTGCTGATGTTAAAAAGCAAATCAAGACAGGAATATTTACAAAGAAACGTAAGCAAAATCGCCTCTTGCAGGTTGATAAATATATGAAAACTGATTTTTAGAAAATCTTGTTTACGGACTAGTCGAGGTTAACTCTTGAGAAGTGTGATCGATTGGCGCGAGGTTCGATCTGTATACAACCAGTTTGAATTAGGGGAATTCATTTTGATTTTTGTTCTGAAACAAAATAAAATATATCTACATTAGATATCTTAAAGGGCATATCAATGAACTACTTTGTTGTTTTTCTCCAAAAAAAACAATATTTGACAATGTGCATGCACAGTATATTTCCCCCATATTGGAATATATCAAATAACACTACGATAATGTTCATTAAAAAAAGGAGATTCCCTCTGCATTACCACAATGTCAAAAGAAAATTACTTCTTTGGTTTGTGTAAAGAAGGTTATAGTGTAAGTAATTGCCGCCCGGAGAGCGGATAGGTTTTGCTAGTAAATTATATATATATATATATATATATATATATATATATATATATATATATATATATATATATATATATATATTATTCGTTTATTTATTATTTATTTATTAGATTTGATTTATTTATTTTATTTTATTATATCTATTATTATTATTATTATTATTATTATTATTATTATTATTATTATTATTATTATTATTATTATTATTATCATTGTGTATTAATTGTTGAAGACTGATAAGGAGTTAGTACCAGTGGGTAATGCTATTTTATTAATTGTGGGTTGTAATTTTTGTATGTGTAGGACTTCGAAGATATTTTGCCTGTTGGTGCAGTGGTTTTTATGTATGATCCACCAATTAACACCAGAAAACCGACGAATCGCTCGCCGCGTCCAGAAATTAACAAGAACAATAGCGAAGAAAAAAACTCCATGGTCTTCAACGACGCGTGTATGATAAATGATTTGCTGCCGAAATATATACACACATCATATATATATATATATATATATATATATATATATATATACATGTTTTTTTTAATCTTTCTAAAATAAATTGTTTTGATATTTGAATCCATTTTTTTAATTAGGCGACCATTTCAGCCCAACCTGCCTATGGCTAATTATACCAGAACAATAAACCTCGTTTGGATTAAGTAAATTTCGTACTTATTCCCGAGTTTTGACGCAATGATTCCCGAGTCCGACAAGGCAAAGCTCGTTAGTTGCCTCGGGCAGAAAAACTGTGAATATAACATCCATGATAAGACCAGTATTCTGAATAATCAACTTAATGCATCTTTAGTCAGTGCATGTTAAACCGGATAACAGACGGGTAGTTGAGCCAGTAAACACTGACATAAAATGCACGGTTAGAAAATAGCTTGCTTCGTTGATCTTATAAAGAGATATGGCGGGACAAATGTTTGTAAGGAAATCGAATGTTGAAAAAGAAGTATTTGCCTGGCTGCGACCTGCTGCTTCGAGTCAATCTGATTATGTTGGCCTTTCAAGCGACATGATCAATAAAAGCTGGCCGAGTCAACGAAGCAGGGACATTGATTATTGATTTTTTTTTAAAAAGTTTTTTTATTTGCCTTTTGCTTCCTCTGTCTCTTTTACAACATTGGAAATGTTATGCGTCACTTAATGCTATGAAACAATAGCATCAAATGTAGTATATGTTCAATCATCTTCATCATTTCTGTCCTTGGTAATAGAAAAAGGGATCCTTCTAGACTGATACAATTTAAATTCCTCATTTAACAGCCAATAAATAAAAAAAGTAGCAGACATGCATGACGAATAATCTCTGGACAACTTAGGATTAGGCGTGAAGTATATTTGCGTCAGATATTGCTGGATTATGGAACCCATTGTGAATTGGTGACAATAAAGAGGAACACTCACCGTCAGGAAAAAGAATGAGGTGCTTTGCATGTCGTATGCAGATTTTAAAAGGGTTTCTCTTCATAGGTGCAGGTGTTTATCGTGGTCTGATTTGCATATGTGGATATCAGGTGATATAAATGAAGAGGACAGATGGGTAGGAGAAAGAAGCGATTTTGGATTGGAGAGAGAAAGGCAGAGAGAAAGTGGGTTGCACGAAATTTTGTTGGAAATTGAATGACAGTCAAACCTTTTGGAGAAAAAGGCAGAAAGTGGGTTGCACGAAATTCGGTTCGGTTGAATTACAGTCAAAACCTTTTTTTTAAATGTTGTAATTCTTTTATTTTTCTGGCACAGTTAGTTAACAGAATTGTATTTAAAATCCCATAGATGGCATTTTTAGTATAAGAGGAATT
>OY744542.1:58113262-58118262 GCA_963556195.1 Sepiola atlantica
TAATAAAAAGGAGTCCACCGAAATGATGCAGTTATTTGTAAATAAGTAATTGGCAATAACGTCGCTGAAAGAAGAAAGTGTTATTATCAAAGGCTGAATTAATGAAAAGGATGTGGAAATTGCGCGCTGTTGAAAGGAAGCCATCTTGAAAAGATTCCGTCCTTCTAAAATGATATTCCTGCTTTTCCTTGGAAAGTGGCAAGAAAAGAAAAACAGTCTATTGGAATTTGAGATGTTCACTTGGTATTTTGAAGTTGCTCTTCAATTCGGATAACATCTTTCATATTTCTGCCAAGCGGAAATTAATGTTGGGATTAATAACATTGCAATTTTATTTGAATAAATAATCAACAATAATACGAAGGAAATGCGCAAGGAAATATGAGTTCGATATTTTGTAGTGCTGTCAAAATCTATAAAAATCATTTCAGATATTTAAAAAAATATAATTCTAACAAAATTATCAATTGAAATAACTGTGAACTTAATGGGTTAATTGATTTGCGTCCATTAGTAGAGTCTTTGATGTATTGGGACTTAATTATCGGTGAGATTGCGCTTCGTTTGTGACTGTGGTATCAAATTTCGTGACAAGAAAATGGTGACGTGTCTATTAAAATGATGTCTTTTTTGTACTTAATATTTTAGAGAACCTTTTAATGGAAGAACAAGAACAGTTTAAAAAAAGAAAAATTTAATATAATTCTTTAAGGTGATGTATTTTCACTAATCATAACACTTATTTAAAACGTGTTCTTCATCAGCGAACTGTTGGAAAATTAATAATTGAAAATATTTTTAATCAAATTTGTATTTTTATTCTGCGTCTATACTTTCTCTTATTTAAATTTTTTAAAAGTCTAAAAAGAAACCACTAAATCAAAAGAAAAGAATGGAGAAAAAGAGAAAGAAAAAAAGGAAGCGTTTTAGTAAGGAATGGTAACGTAAATAAGAAGCTATTACACGTGGAAAAGTAAAGGAGAAGCTATTACACGTGGTAACGTAAACTAGAAGCTATTACACGTGGAAAAGTAAAAGAGAAGCTATTACACGTGGTAACGTAAACGAGAAGCTATTACACGTGGAAAAGTAAAGGAGAAGCTATTACACATGGAACAGTAAAAGAGGAGCTATTACACGTGTAAAAGTAAAAGAGAAGCTATTACACGTGTAAAAGAAAAAGAGAAGCTATTACACGTGGAAAAGTAAAAGAAAAGCTATTACACGTGGAAAAGTAAAAGAGGAGCTATTACACGTGTAAAAGTAAAAGAGAAGCTATTACACGTGTAAAAGAAAAAGAGAAGCTATTACACGTGGAAAAGTAAAAGAGAGCTATTACACGTGGAAAAGTAAAGGAGAAGCTATTACACGTGTAAAAGTAAAGGAGAAGCTATTACACGTGGAAAAGTGAAGGAGAAGCTATAACACGTGGAAAAGTAAAGGAGAAGCTATTACACGTGGAAAAGTAAAAGGAGAAGCTATTACACGTGGAAAAGTAAAGGAGAAGCTATTACACATGGAAAAGTAAAGGAGAAGCTATTACACGTGGTAACGTAAACTAGAAGCTATTACACGTGTAAAAGTAAAGGAGAAGCTATAACACGTGGAAAAGTAAAGGAGAAGCTATTACACGTGTAAAAGTAAAAGAGAAGCTATTACACGTGGAAAAGTAAAAGGAGAAGCTATTACACGTGGAAAAGTAAAAAAGAAGCTATTACACGTGGAAAAGTAAAAGAGGAGCTATTACACGTGTAAAAGTAAAAGAGAAGCTATTACACGTGTAAAAGACTCTAAATGAAGTAGAGTGATCGACCATTATTGATGGAGATTCGAGGAGACCGTTTCCATTTACTACTACGTTGAGGTGTAGAGAGGAACGCCATTATTTCTAAAGGTTTGTCTATTTTTCATCATTATAATAATGAGTGTTTAGCTAATACCATTTCGTATAAGTAAACACTCTACTAATTATGTGAAACGAGCTGGTTTCTCTATAGCATTCTTATTTTTTTTTCTCTTTTAAACCTCCCCATTTGAAACATTTTAATTCTTTCTGTTTTACCTAATCGATTTTGGAATTGTATATGACTATTCGTGCGAACAATTTTCTTCCGTCATTTGTGAAATACAATGTACACTAGTACAATTAAATAAATAAATAAATAAGATTTTCCCAACTATCCTAAATATATTAACATAAACAAACACCTCATGCTTATTTAATTCTGTGTCGCCAGACAATATTTTCGAATACCGTATATATATTAATCTCCAAGTACCCATAAACAAAGATGGGTATTCCTAACTATCACATCAATTTTTAAAACAGTTTCTTATGCTTATTTAATTCTGTGATGCCAGACAATATTTTCGAATACCGTATATATATATATATATATATATATATATATATATATATATATTAATCTCCAAGTACCCACAAACAAAGATGGGTATTCCTAACTATCACATCAATTTTTCAAACAGTTTCTAATGAATCAATCTTCATTTGTAATTCGCATTTGTATATTTTAGCATATATGCAATAGTTTCGCCCGTTGTAAAACGTGTGATGTAAACTTTTACTATCACATCTGATATTGACTTTCAGCTAATGCTTATAGAAAGCGATCAGATCGTTATCTGCAAAAGATTTAACGCTTTAAAAGCATCCTTAATGCTCGACGTGACAGCACCATTAGTCCTACGTCTTGGATAGCTAGAAACACCATTTGTTTTGTTTTCTTATGCCGGCCCAACGTTGTATTGATTTACTTCTCTCCAGGAGTTAGGCACAAGGCCAGTTTTTATCTTACTCCCACAAGTAAGATGTGACCCAAGGTCGGGTCGAGAAAGTGGGGTTTAAAAATTGCCTGAGCAGCCTCGTCGGCATTCCCCGGTAGGGGCGCCTCAGGCAGTAAGCAATAAACTTACTCCTCCCCAAAGAGGGGAGGTAAAGCCTGGGAGGGTGGACCTACTAGAACTGCACAGGACAGACCCATAGACCGGCGTAAATCAAGCCCCGAAGGACAAGACAATACCAGTCTATGGGGTGCAGTATCCATCGGAACATATACTACACCAAAAGGCCGGTATTTAACGCCTACCCACAATAGGTGTATGTGACACAAGGTCGGAAAGTGGGATTTGAAAAGCCAGCGCCCGAGAAGGTGAGCGCTCTGGCCATTAAAAATTGCCTGGGCAGCTCCGTCGGCATTCCCCGGTAGGGGCGCCTCAGGCAGTAAGCAATTAACTTACTCCCCCCCAAAGAGGGGAGGTAAAGCCTGGGAGGGTGGACCTCCTAGAACTGCACAGGACAGATCAGACCCATAGACCGGCGGAAATCAAGCCCCGAAGGCCAAGACAATACCGATCTATGAAGTGCAGTATCCATCGAAACATATACTACACTTTGATCTTAGCCAAAAGGCCCGGCGTTGTAGATTACGTAGAATACGTTTAGCGTCAGAGACAGCTCGGACTCGATACCAGTCGTATGCACGTTGACGAACCCCCAGAATCGCCAAAGTCTGCAGCATTAGAAACACGTGTGATCGCGCGTTTCTTCCTCGAGCGTGTCGCAGCGGAGAGACTCGGGTGATTTCTTCATTTCTGAACTGTGATATATGGTATTGAAGGTAACGTGTTGCAGTCTAATCGCTAATCAAACAATTCTTGATGACCGCACTTAATTCAAACTAATTAAGATAGATTAACCCAATTCCCTTTTCCGAGCTGGCATATTCCAAATTACTACTCACGTATATTATTTAACAAAGACCTGAAATGAAATTATCTACTAAGCACATATAGTGTTAATCCACACAAGAACTATTACAAATTTGACAAAGTAAACAACAAGATAATAAACTCATTACATTCTTATACGTAGAAAGCCTATCCACCAATGTACCTGTGAAGGAAACAATAGAGATACCCATCAATGATAATAAAAAAATAAAAAAGGTATAATTAATTATTATTGATTACTATGTATATTGTTTTTTTACGAGAGCGAATTAATAGACATACTAATATAATAAAATCAATTGTATAGTTCTGCATATACTGCCTTAATTATATAAGGGAACATTGTGTGAAATACACATTTCTTCGAAGTAACCGGGATATATATATATATATATATATATATATATATATATATATATAATGATCATTAAATATAGTTCTCTATCTTCTCGACTCGTTGTGTCGTAGGCCATTTATCTAGCGCTTTCGGTTTCTCGACCATCATCAGGAGGCTGTGTCTTATTGTTACTAAGAGCCGCATTTATAGTTTTATTATTACTTATATATCTATTAATTTACATATATATATATATATATATATATATATATATATATATATATATATATATATGTATAAATATATATAGAGATAGAAGAAAAAAGAGTGATAAATATGCGACGATTGTCCAAATTTATTTCAAATTTCAATTGTTCAATGCAAGGTGTATTCAGTAATAAACTAGTGTTTATTATTCTTTCCTTAAGCCAAGGCTTTTCAAAGATCGAAATCTTATCATCAGAGGAGAAATACAGATGGATAAGTTGGCTTTCGAAAAAACCAAAGTTCAAATATTTGAAAAATATGAGAATTATTATTAAAAATTATTAAAATAATTTTTGTTAAAAAAACGTATTGAATGAAAAGAAAAATTCCGTGAAAAAGATATGCAAATTGTCCGGGTGGTAAATTTCCGTTGAATATATATATATGTATATATCTTTATTTATTTATTTATTTCATTTTTTTGTTATTATTATTTTTATTTTTATTCTTTTTCTACTTATTATTATTTATTATTAATTTTTGAAGACTGATAGGGCGTTAGTACCAGTGGTGAATGCTATTTTATTAATTGTGGGATGTAATTTTTTTATGTGTAGGACTTCGAAGACTTTTATTCTGTTCGAGCAATTCTTTTCATGTATGATCATAGTATTAGTTGTTTATATTTGTCTAAGTTCAGTTGATT
>OY744542.1:58123262-58128262 GCA_963556195.1 Sepiola atlantica
CACATTAAATTACATTAGATGACATATAAACAAAGAAGAACAAAATTTCAAGACGGGACTGCGATTAGAACAGAAAACGTGTCAAGAATCTGACTTAAACTAATACTTTTTTAACTTCCTTATATACTGTTACAAAAAGTCGTTCAGACACTAGACGGGTTATGCCATTTGCATAATGTATTCCTTTTAACCTTCAATTAAATTGGTATTTACGCCCCCTTTGAAAATATATGTCTTTTAATCTAAAAAAACGGTTCTTATTGGGCAGTCCAAATAATTTATGGGCTTTAACAATTACTGTAATAACACAATACCACATTTGAATTTAATGACCACTAAGCAGCGATTAACATCAATGTAACCTTTTATCAAAGGAATAGTCGCTGATATAATTATTGCTACTTATGTATCTTTATTTACATTTAATACGTTATATGAGATGTGATGGTGGCCAAATTTTTAACGAGACGAACTGACGACCTGAGTGTGCCAAGTCCGAATCCAGTTCGTTCCACAAAAACATTTTCACTTGCGATATTTGCAACCTTTTTTTGTCTCTTCTGTGAGTACGCAATTTCTTTATAAATATAATTCTTACTTCGGAAAATATAAGAGAAACCAATTCTAATAATGGAACTATCTTATATGAATGAATAAATACAGGTTATAATATACATTTTGAAACATATAAATAAAATAGCGAAACAGTCGTTCGTTCTACCATTCTAGTGCGGTATGTGTGTGTGATGTAGACACATATTTAACACATATGTGTACAAATGCATTAACGGCATGTTGGGTTCTGCCCAAGGTGATCCCTAATGCAGGCCTAATCCTCACCCTATCCAAAACGATCCATAATGCAAGATTAATCTTACCCCTAACCTTAACCCTAACCAAGGCGATCCATAATACAGGCTTAAACTTAACCGTAACCCTTACCAAGGCTATCCATAAAACAGGCCTGTCAAAAATGTGATGGGAGTCCACGACTGGGAGAGGACATATGAAGAACAAAATTACTACTAAATAATAATTACCGAAAAAAAGTTTTTCTCAAGAAATTCCTTAGTAATGTCAAGTAATTAGCAACTTTACATATGATTAAGGTGCACGTCATAATAATTGAATTATTTCCATCAAATAAAATGTAGAAAACAATTTTTTTTAAATAAATTTTTTAAAATCACTTTATTCACCATGAGTTAGTTTTAAATCTTGGGGTTTGCCAACTTATCTATCTCAGCGACTACCTCTGATGATAAGATTTTGATCTTTGAAAAGCCTGGCTTAAGGAAAATTTAACTTGAATAAATTGCCTTTTTGCGGAATATACCTTGCTCTGAGCAATTGAATTGAATTTTGATTTGGCTTTTGCTTCTCTAATTCCTTTCCATTCTTCTTCATATCTACCTGCTCTATCCTGGATATTGAGTTGTATACTCTTCACAATAGGTTTTACCTTTCCTAAAAGTTCGCTTTTAGTACACCACTTTATATATATATATATATATATATATATAATATTTATGAATAAATATTATTTTAATACCTACAGACATCGATGTTTCATGCTAACGCAATCTTCAGTGCAGAAACTAATTTTCAACGGTCGGCGGGCGCGAACCCCGATCAGAAATCTGATTCGCAGTCTAGAGTCTTATCCCATCAGCCATAGATAATTAAATAGTAATTAGAGAGGAATTTAAATGTAAATAGCGAGTCGGCGGCTAGATTTACCAAGCAGCTAGAGTGATCTACGAACGCGTTCGGATCGTGTATGTAGCTATGTGTTCTGCTTGTTATTAAAGTCACTCAAGAGTGCCCGGCCTTGTTGAAGGGGGCTGATAATAATATTTATAAATAAATATTAATTATTTTAATACCTACAGACATCGATGTGTCATGCTAACGCAATCTTCAGTGCAGGAACTAATTCTCAACGGTCGGCGGGCGCGAACCCCGATCAGAAATCGTCACTGATTCGCAGCCATATATATATTTATATATATCTGCCTCTGTTTCGACCCACGCTGTTGAACATTATATAGCTTAGCTTACTCTATATGTACGCTGATTTTACATATATACTATTTGAGTACTATTCATACCCAAGTTGCTTGATGGTTGCTTAGATGTGGAATATAAGACTACAGAGTTAAACAAAGTACCTTTGCAACTGAGTGTGACATTGGGCCGCTAGGAGAATTTTACAATATTCAGACACGCTAAACGTAGAGCGATGTCAAACACTATCTGACTAGGCTTTCTCTATATGTTCGCTGATTTGGGTATTACTGCAGGGTTTGCGTCTAATTTCCGTGACTGTTCCGCAGCAGCGTCCGAGACCTGCCGAGTCGAAAACGAGGCTGTAAACAAAACTGGACAAAATAAAAATGTCTGTCGCTAACCCTAACCGGCAACTCGAAGGCCCAGGGCATACGGTGGAAATAGACGAATCTCTATTCAACCGCCGGAAAAAAAAACAATGCTGACCGTGTTTTCTCCAGCCGCTCTGGGTATTCGGAGGGGGGGGGGAGTACGACCCCGCAGAGAAGGAGGGGTTTCCTGGTGACAGTTCCTAACAGGAATGCCGAAACCCTAACTCTTCCAATAATCAAACAGTACCTGGGACGACGGTAGTATCCGATTGCTGGAGGGCGTATAACAGTCTTTCGCTCAGTCTAACAAAACAAGCGGCAGCAAAAGTAGCAGTAAACCCTGAACATCTACGAGAAAATATACGTAATTCCCTCCCCCCCCCCTTTAAAAAAAATATATGAAAAAAGAACTTGCCTAATTGTAAAATTGACTTCTTTGCTTTACGTAACACGAAACACATAATAAAAAACATGAAAATGTTTCATTTTGCCCACGAAAACAATTAAAAAAAAGTGTATTTATAGTTTTTCAGCTATGGGTTTGTTCATTGCTTTCATTTTTTTTTTAATAAAAATATATGCATTTTTTTTCTTTCCGTATATTCATCGTCTCATATTGTCGTCTGCCAACCTTCCATTGTTTTGCACGATTTTTCGGTTTTGTTCATACAGCGTCGTTTTCGTCTCGACAGCCTCGTTTTCGACTCGGCAGGTCTCGGACGTTTTCGCGACCTGTCGGATCGATGCGGCTGAGCAGTCACGCAAATTAGGCGCAAACCCTTGAGTAGTACCAAGATTTGATTCCTATAGAGTTTGGATTTATGTCATTTCGAGATCCAACACGATGTGTTGCTGTTGTTCATCACTGTTCGCCGCTTGCTGTGAATACCCGCCGACTTGGTATTTACAAAGTTAAATTCCTCCTTAATTCCAAGCTTATTTCTGGCGGTCAACTGGTAAGTCTCTTGACTCCGAATCAGTGGCGATTTGTGATCGTTGTGGATTACTTTCCTTCACTGAAGATTGCGTAAACATGAAACATCGATGTCTGTAGGTAATGAATAATTTATATATATATATATATAGAGAGAGAGAGAGAGAGAATGAGAGAGAGAGAGAGAGAGAAAGAAAGAGGGCATTTGTATCGGTTGTGGTCGGGGAATATAAAAAAATATTGATTGAAGTTTAAAGAAATAAGTATTAGTTTCATAGTAAACATTCACGAACTATTTGCCTTAAGGAAGACATATGTAATGTCGGTTAGTGTTCTGCTAATATACGTCATATATTCTGCTCTCGATACGTGATGTAGACCTTGTGCTCACACATCTTTGTAGACTGAGGCAAAGTCTCCTCTGTATTATGTGAAATCTATCATTGTTTAAGTAAAACGCAATTGTATAAGGTTCGTAGTGAAACGTGATAGTAACAAACAAATTGTTTTTAATTCGCTTAATCATTAATCTGTTTAGACTGCGGCAGCGTTCATTAAAGTACGCCGTATTGGTAGAAGAGACGAATTTGGTTAAGTGATCTTACAGTTTAAATTCTGAAATATCACTTTAATTTTTAAAATTATTTGTAGAAGAATGTTTTTTTTTCCCTATGGTGTGTGACCTATTTGCGTGAAGACGTCATATGTTGTTTTTTTTTTCGCACAGCAAGTAAATTTCACAATAGTGAAACCTCACGTGCTTTTTTGTTATGAAATAAAGTTAAAATTTGCGTGATAATTCTGTGTAAATCAAATGGCAAATCATTGTTTTTATTGCTGGCAGGAATTATGTTTTTGATTTTTTTTTTAATAAATTTTTGAATAAAAGTTGTTATAATGTTCAATTGTGATAATGAAAAGAAAAGTAGTACTGGCTACGTGTGATACATAATTCGTGCAATTTTAAGTAAATTCAAATAAAGTAGAGCTTGAAAAAGAAGCTAAACGAAAATGAAACAAATTTTCGCTGAAAATTGTAATTTAGAAAAACAGATAATCATTAATAGTTGTTTATTTTTCGCTATGATTCTCGGCCGATAATAATCGTTTTGCTAAATAAATCCGTACTCAGAAAGTGCAGAGGCAATGAAACTTAAACATCATGAAGTTAAAAGAAAATACTAAAACAATTAAGTGTTTGTTTTATATGATTTTCATTGTTTTCTGCATCCGTGTTGTCCTCTTCGAGTGAAGGAGAACCTGTTCTAGACCGAGACAATTCTTGTTTTTTTGTTAAAACCCAGTGACCATCTTCGTGGGAGCGGGAATTTCCACACATACCAAATGAAAACCATGAATAACAGAAAGAAAATATAATCGAAAACCTTACCAAAGTTCCACAGTATTTGTATGTAGATACAACGTATGATACTAACCGTTTCAAAATAGAAACTGAAGCGTAAAGCGTTATTTCGAATAAAATCTGAGTTCTAAAAATGTCATCTGAATTTTGTAATTAAATATTTTTTTTAACATAGTTCACCCCAATCAAGGCAGGCGGCCACTGTATACGTACGGGGCTACTGAGAAAAAGGCAGAAGGTTTGGGGTTGTCAACCTAAATTTGGAGCTGCGCAGCGAGATGTCTGTTTACATTAGTTTTAAATTTCTGCATGTCAGTACCGT
>OY744542.1:58135762-58138262 GCA_963556195.1 Sepiola atlantica
CCTTCAGGAAAAATAGTGTTCCCACCCTACTTCTGATGCCACATATCTTGCTGCAGTTGGGCACAAATAAATCGCTGCTGTTTTTTTTAACGATGTGTCAAGACTTCACGGGCACTCTGTATATTTGTTGATGTGTGAGTGCATCTCTGGTCCCATTACATTGCATATTCTAACACTTAATGTAAAGTGAGGCCGTACCATATCTCCAGGGCAGGTAATGCGGAAAATTACCCGCAGGACAGAAAGCTGAATCTTCTATCTAAATTATCAATTGTATTATTTTATTTTATTTCAGAGAAAGTGTGTGTGACAGTTATCTCTAATATGAAATATGCTTAATTTCATTTTATTTTTTTACGACTTCAAGTTCACTAATAAACGTTGCAACTCATTACCGCTGCAAGCAAGATGTTTATTCTACATTGAACACACCTTCCGAATATACCGCAGACACTTTAGTTCTTGAACATTTTCCGGAAGTTTAGTTGGAATCTATTATTTAGAGAATGTTGAGCTATTGCGATAATTGTAACTGTCGAAGAATAATTAATCAGCTAATTAAAATTTTATCAGGTATATTTTGCATTTTTCATTTGCGATATATTTGTAAACTATTATGCACCCGTGTCATCATTGATGATGCAAGTTCTAATCGCCTGCAGACAAGAGTACTCAGACGCCGATAAACTTGGCCTTTTAGCTAAGATGACAGTGTAGTATCTGTTCCGATGGATGCTATACCCTATAGACCAGTATCGTCTTGGCCTTCGGGGCTTGATTCCACCGATCTGTGGGTTTGTTCTGTGCAGTTCTAGGAGGTCCACCCTCCCAGGCTTTGCCTCCCCTTTTTTGGGTATAGTAAGTTTATCGCTGACGGGGAATGCCGACGGGGTTGCCCAGGCATTTTTTGTAGGCCAGAGTGCTCACCTTCCCGGGCGCTGGTTTTTACATTCCCACTTTCCAGACCTTGTGTCACATCTTACTGCTGTGGAAGGAAGATAAATAACACGTTATTATAAAGGTGCTTTACAAATCAAATCAGTCACAGAAATCATCAGAGAGACACGTACCTTTCGTACACGTAGGAGAGTAGGGACATTAATTGAAACATATTCCATGACGTCATAAATAGTTTCTTTCTCATAAGTATGTTTCGTTTATTTTCATTGATTATAATTAACGAACCACACGTTTTCTGATAGCATTCAGTACATATTAACAGACTAAGGTTGTTGACGAAGTCCACTGTGGCAGTGCCGATCGCTTCACACATCTCCAAGGCGATAGGTTGAAACACACATCTGTTGAGAATACTGGCGTTTGATGATTGTTAGCGGTCCTCTGATGACGCTGCTTCACGTCCAGGATGTTACTGATGAGTGCACAAATGTGTCGAAACAAGTCGCCTCCGATATAAGCGACTTACTGTTTGCAACGGGAAACACTGCCAGGGCACTAGGCCGTCTGTCATAACTATATCGGGACCGACTGTGTCGAAGATCGACCGGAAGCCAGGCATGTCTAGGGCGCCTCGGACTATATCGGTTGGTGTTCCTTTTACATGAACGTTGTTATACAGAGGACTATCAAAATGAGTCGGCCTTTTGGCTAAGATCAAAGTGTAGTATCTGTTCCGATGGATACTGCACGCCTGTCCTGTGCAGTTCTAGGAGGTCCACCCTCCCAGGCTTCGCCTCCCCTCTTTGGGGAGGAGTAAGTTTATTGCTTACTGTCTGAGGCGCCCCTACCGGGGAATGCCGACGGGGCTGCCCAGGCAATTTTTAAATGGCCAGAGTGCTCACCTCTCGAGCGCTGGCTTTTAACCCCACTTTCTCGACCCAAGCTGTGGTCACATCTTACTTGTGGGAGTAAGATAAAACTGGCCTTGTGCCTAACTCCTGGGGAGGAGTAAATACTTTTCTTTTTTTTTTTTTTTTTTTTTTTTATCAAAATGAATTGCATTAATGCTGTTGGCAACATATACATTTTTAATTGAAGTGAAAACTATGAAGAAATACCTACAATTCGAACAGTGTGTTTACCGTAATAATCCTAGTTCTTTTCCACCATCCTTCTTTTACTAATGCGTCACACTCCATCAAAGAGATAAGCCACTAGAGGATAATTGCTAATGAAAAAGATGCATTTTAGAATGAATGATGATTGTTATTAGGAAGTTAAATAGGCTGAATCAAATGAGCAGCATTTCATAACTTATAAGGGGGTGTATGACGATTTTTGTCGGCTCATTTGGCGTAATGATTAGGATGTTAGCAAATGAGCCAGAAATATTGTATTCAATACACGATTTATTCACACCAAAAACTAAAAAAAAATAAAATAATTGAAACCTCCTTGCTAAACCCCTATAATTATAAGATGAGGGTCAAGGATAAGTGGGGTAATTTTTGAAAAAATACACGACTATTTTTTCACACTTTGGTGTGGTAGCTAATAAAATCGTACCTTAGCTTCGTCCCCGACTATGGTCGAGTCCTTT